>OZ024914.1:14753402-15073402 GCA_964017125.1 Flabesymbios commensalis | reverse complement strand
TACGTTTCATTTCATAACGGTTTCATAACTATAATTCGAAGCTGCGATATGTTGTAATTATATAGTATTAATTGATATAAAGAATAATTGGAAATTGATCTATTCGATATAATGATGTATGTAATGGGAAATGCAGCTTTTTTTATTTCGACCTCCGTCAGCTTTTGCTTTGGCTGATAACATTAGGCCTAATCACTGTTTGAAACATGAACAAATAGGGTTTTTCGGTTATCTTTTTTTGTAACCTGATCATCTGCGGTTTTTGTAAAGAAAAGAATCCTTTGAATATCTTATTTTTACCCTTATTTTGATCAAATTCTTAACCTGTCATAGAAATGAACTTTTATGGAAAATCTAATTAGAGATACACACATATGAATTATAGATACACGCATTATATATTTTTAATAAACCTCTCTGTCTTTCAATAAACCCTCGCTGACTCCATATAAGGCTGTACAAAAACAAAGACCGCCCCAGGATTGTAGAGTTTATATATAGACATTTTTAGTCGACTATAAGCTGCAGCACAGTGATCTTGTTATCTCAGTAGGCAGGCAGGCAGCCACGCCCGTCATCTCTGACCACACAAAAACTAATCAAACCCGCTATTCTACTCCCTTGAATACAGTAAGATCAATCAGATCTAGACTGCTCTGCAAGGCCTGTAACCAATGGTAACTACAAACTGTCTTTGGCTTGGTACGGCAGTATACTGTTCTACAAAGCCAAAAAGCAGTAGTAAGCAGTTACTTACTGCCTTTTGTCTTTGCCCTGCTGTATTGAGCATGGGAGCTGATCCGGCTATGCACACTGATGCGCATGCCTGGCCAGTCCCCAGGGTCCAGTATTCAGATCCACGTAACATTCTGAATCCCGTCTGCTCAACACCAATCGCTATTAACCCTTTCAACACTGAAATATTGTTGCATAAACCATGAAGACCAAAGAGGGGTTTTAATTTGAAATCATCATAAATGCCTTAGTTAGCTCTTCCCGGTTGTTTGAATACCTTTGTTATGGGTCTGCGGCCATAATAAATGGTTACTTCTTTCAGTGCGGGGATCGCCTTCAGATGTAGGGATCATATTCTGACGTCTAAAGTCGGTCCCCACGCTTTAAGAGTTAATGAACACAATTGGCCGAGTATGAATGATATCGGGTACTTTGCTAATATTATGAGTGGCTGGCTTTTAGATGTGTGGTCATCATTTGTCGTACATTAACAATTAAAAGGCGATATATACATGTAGATACTTTCAAGATTTGATGGATTCAGTACTTCAAAGCTCAGCAGTCGGCTTTGTAGCTACATGTTCCAGCCATTTCGCGGATTACGTCACTGGCAACAGTTGCTGATCAGATTAGTCACGCAAACCGTAAATCCTTTCCCGAAGGACGATTTCCACGATATATTTCATTAGAACCAAGCACTGTAATCACTTGACTGCAAATTAAAACACACCACTGCATTATTATTATGTGTTTAAGTCAGTTAAAACCCTCGGAAACCAGTCTTAGCTTTGAAAAAAGGCTCGGCCTCCGGCCTCGGCCTTTTCAAAGATAGGAATGTAGAGCTCCTCGGGCTTTATCTTATACGTAATCTTTTATGTGACATTTCAATTTTTATATTGTTATCCAAGGATTTTGCGCTAAGCCTGAGAAAGACATAACAGATAATAGCACTCTCGTGTAGAAGTTTCTTACTATCGCTATGTGGGATATTTATGGGCTTTTGTGTCTCATGTGAATTCTAATGTATATAACAGCCTTGCTGACATTTGACCTCCCCATTGGTCTCTTGATCCACCTTTGCCATTAGTCGTCTTTGGGATATTGTGAGATTGGAAGCGGTTTTGATGTCAAACAAACAAGACAGGGTATTATTGATAAGTAGCTTATTTTTTAGATTAGCTGCTGTTTTACACAGACACCCCCCTCCCATCCCCCATGAAGCGACGTCTGACAGCACTGGATGTGGTTTCACATAACAAGACCCATACAGCCAGTATTTTTCATTGCATTATACATCAATACACATAATAATATTGTTGTTAACAGATATCTACTCATACATAGCAATACCCATTTTGACAAGTCTCTTTCCTACAAATTCACTCCAGTGATTATTGCATTATTTCTCATGTAAAATTAATGTTTACTGAAATACAATTTTCAACTGCTGAACCAGGATGGGAGATAATTTCTGTATTTACAGTCTATTTTCTCGTTGCCTGCCCAGCTTCAGACGTTCGTTTTCTGTATTTACAGTCTATTTTCTCGTTGCCTGTCCAGCTTTAGACGCTCGTGTTCTAAAGACTGTGATTCCTTGCCTCTGGGAGTTGTCCAGTGCTCTGTCCACCTCTGTCCAGCACGCACGCCTTGACCTTGACGAATGTCATCACAAAGGGCACTGGTGTTAGCTTACCCTCTAAGTCCCATAAAATCAAGTGCCACATACGCCATTTCAGTATGGTCGATTTTTTAACCCTGCATTACGGGGCGTCGGAATCTGACGTTTATCTTCCAAAGTCGATCCCCGCACTTGAATAATTTTTTTTTGGAATGTTCATAGACCCATAACGTAGTCGTTTTAATTCTGTTTTATTATTATTATTATTAAACTCCTGGTATTCATGGCATTTGGAATGGAATGAGTGGTTAAACATTAAGGTCTCCAAATATTTTGTGGCAAATTCAACAGATATGACTAATTTCCCCCCTCTTGAAGTTGTGGGTCCGGGTGACGAGACACAACTTCAAGGTGGTGAAAACAAATATTTACTATTATACTTTTATATTATATTATTATATTATTATGTATTATTATATATTATCTTTCTTAACGTTTACAGGGTTAAAAAACTGCACAGATGGAATTTGCACAACAATTCACGTCTTAAGGTGAATAAAAATAAAGCATCGGATGTGATTAATCACTTGGGGAAAGTGGGGCGGTTTTTTTCATTAATATTAATTAATTAACTAATTATATATTACAGACACATGTGTCAGCGTACATTGCAATGATAGGACTGTACATTATGTAATATTCAATGTTGATTTAATGCTGGGCTGGTGTGATGAGCCGCTTTAACATGTGTTATAATATCTACCAGTTGTTGATCAAAGTCCCTACCAATACTTAAAGGGACTTGCCCAGCTCTAAAAGCATAAAAAATCGTTGATTTTATTTTGGCTTCTTAATATGACCATATGATGTCCATAAACATGTCCATAGACTAGAAAAAGTTTTTTTTAATATTTGTGCTGCGCACTTACCAGTTAGGCTAGATATAGAGACGAAATATGGTCATATAAAGAAGCAAAAATAAAATCACCGATTTTTTTATGATTTTAGACCTGGGCATGTCCCTCTAACTGGGACAGTATGGTGTCAGCTGGAAAGGGGGTCATATTGACCTCTGGCTGACCACACACCACTTTCCGTGTGAGTGGCGTACCGGTAATAAAGAATATATACCTACGTCATCGCATTAACACACAGACAGTAGATTACCTGGCCTACCAAGCTGTGATAGCTTCCATCTTATGCATGCTCGAGTATCAGAGTATTGAGAGGGTGCCGATTCGACATTGTGCGGGGCCTCCGTGACCAACAGGTAGCATGCTCGGTTTCAAACCGTGTTTCTAAACGCAAGTGTTCGAAATCCATGCCCGGTGTCTTCATTTCACCATCTTAACATATTAATTAAAGAGTTTCACCTTGGACAGTTTGTAACTTTCAGTCCATGTGTATAATTTGCTTAAATCCCCCATTCATTCATTCATTCATTTATTCATTCATTCATTCATTCATTCATTCATTCATTCATTCATTCATTCATTCATTCATTCATTCATTCATCCATTCATTCAGTCATTCAGTCATTTATTCATTCATTCATTCATTCATTCATTCATTCATTCATTCAATCATTCATTCATTCATTCATTCATTAACTAATTAATTAATTCATTCAGTCATTTAGTCATTAATTAATTAATTAATTAATTAATTAATTAATTAATTAATTAATTAATTCATTCATTCATTCATTCATTCATTCATTCATTCATTCATTCATTCATTCATTCATTTATTCATTCATTCATTCATTCATTCATTCATTCATTCATTCATTCATTCATTCATTTTAACTCCAACAGCTGGCATATTACACGCCGCTTGTGGACCAAGTGCGCGAATAAAAAATGTATCAATGTTTTGTTTCATGAAAATAATCATATGTAGCTACATAGGTTGCTGTTATTATTTATTATTAAAACTAAATCCCACCTGATAGATCCATTGTGATGGAATATATACTTATATTTTAGTTAAAATTAATTAGCAGTTTACTGTTTTCGTTGATGCATGCTGGAGCTTTGAATGGCTGAAACACATAGGCGTACGTTGGCCAAATTCTGTTTCAGTGACGTTGGCTAAACATAACAGCAAAAGCGTCTCAAAGACGAAATGAAATAATTAGCGCAGCAGATGAGTTGTTTGCGTTATTTAGACGTAGAAATCAGCATGATTAGTACATACTCTAGAAAAAAAGTATAATGGGGCTACATTAAGGGAAAACCGCCTGCTCCGCTTCTTTTCGATTACGCATTGTCTGATTATCCAAATGAAGGTTTTCGAGATAAGTATGTTGTTGTAATACTATTATCGTGTGTTTTTCTGTTTACATTATCTTTACTGAGGAGAATTTTTCTTTCAAGCAGACTCCATCTAGTAGATGTAGTCTACGTGTTGTGTCGCATAGCTGAATCGATAATCTACTCAGTAGCACATACACCGATTTATCAGCGAGTACACGTAATCCAGTCATTTTGTGGCTATTTTCAGCGGTGACACCCAATTTTTTAGCTTATCGCTCCCTATAGACTAAAATGTCTAGTCTATAGTAGAAATATTTACTATATTTCTTAACGTTTTAGGGTTAAAAAACAGCAGAGTTGGAATTTGCACAACAATTCACATCTCAAGGTGAATACAAATAAAGCATCGGATGTGATTAATCACTTGGGGAAAGTAGTGCGGTATTTTTCATTAATATTAATTAATTAACTAATTGTATAATACAGACACATGTGTCAGCGTACATTGCAATGATAGGACTGTACATTCTGTAATATTAAATGTTGATTTATTGCTGGGCCGGTGTGATGAGCCGCTTTAACATGTGTTATAATATCAACCAGTTGCTGATATATAATTCTATATACCAACACTTAACTGGGACAGTTTGGTGTTAGCTGGAAAGGGGGTCATATTGATCTCTGGATGACCACACACCACTTTCCGTGTGAGTGACGTAATAAAGAATATATACCTACGTCATCACATTAACACACAAACAGTAGATTTCCTGACCTTGTGCGGGGCCTCCGTGACCGACAGGTAGCATGCTCGGTTTCAAACCGTGTTTCTAAACGCAAGTGTTTGAAATCCATGCCCGGTGTCCTCATTTCACCATCTTAAACATGTTAATTAAAAGAGGATCACCTTGGACAGTTTGTAACGTTTAGTCTATGTGTATAATTGGCTTAAATCCCACATTCACTCACTCATTCATTCATTAATTCATTCATTCATTTCAACTCCAGCAGCTGGCATATTACACGCCGCTTGTGGACCGAGTGCGCGAATAGAAAAATGCATCAGCGTTTTGCTTCATGAAAAGAATCATATGTAGCTTCATTGGTTGCTGTTATTATTTATTATGAAAACTAAATCCCGCCTGATAGATCCATTGTGATGGAATATATACTTATATTTTACTTAAAATTAATTAGCAGTTTACCGTTTTCGTTGATGCATGCTGGAGCTTTGAATAGCTAAAACGCATAGGCGTACGTTGGCCAAATTCTGTTTCAGTGACGTTGGCAAAACATAACAGCAGAAGCGTCTCAAAGACTTATTAGTGAAATAATTAGCGCAGCAGATGAGTTGTTTGCGTTATTTAGACGTAGCAATCAGCATAATTAGTACATACTAAAAAGTAAAAAGTGTAAAGGGGCTACATTAAGCGAAAACCGCCCGCTCCGCTTCTTTTCGATTACGATTAGCCCTGTTCGCTTATCCAAATGAATGTTTTCGAGATAAGTTTGTTGTTGTAATACTATTATCGTGTGTTTTTCTGTTTGCATTATTTTTACTAAGGAGAGGTTTTCTTTCTTTTACGAGGACTCTAATAGATGTAGTCTACGTGTTGTGTCACAGAGCTGAATCAATAATCTAGTCAATACCCTATACTCTGATTTATCAGTGAATACACGTAATCCAGTCATTTTGTGGCTATTTTCAGCGGTGACACCCACATTTCTAGCGTATCGTTCCCTATAGACTAAAATGACTAATCTATATAATAGTGGATTCGCAATAAATGTAAAATGACACCAGAAAAATGAACATGAGCGCTGACTCTGACGATATCAACTCGATAATGGCCTCAAAGTCAAAGGTCACAACCCCAAAAGGCACATCTACACCCCCTGAGGGATGTGTGTATGCAATATGAAAACTATCCAACAAACGCTTTGCGAGATATCGTCTGGAAACCAACTTATCATCCGCTATCAATTAAAGTCAATAATGACCTCAAAATCCAAGGTAAAAAATCAGGTAGAATGTCATAACCCTCAAAAGGCACATCTTCCCGTGAAAACAATCCAGCTAACACTTTCCGAGATATCGTCCGGAAACTGAAATTATCATGCCCCATCAATTAAAGACAACAATTGCCTCAAAATCAAAAGTAAAAAAATACGTCAAAAGTAAAAAATCATAGCCCACAAAAGGCACTTTTACACCCCCGAAGGGATGTATCATGCATGTATGCAATATGAAAACAATCTGGCTAACTATTTCCGAGATATCGTCCGCAAACTGAACTTAGCATCCGCCATCAATTAAAGACAACAATTGCCTCAAAATCAAAGGTAAAAAAATACGTCAAAAGTAAAAAATCATAGCCCACAAAAGGCACTTTTACACCCCCGAAGGGATGTATCATGCATGTATGCAATATGAAAACAATCTGGCTAACTATTTCCGAGATATCGTCCGCAAACTGAACTTAGCATCCGCCATCAATTAAAGTCAATAATTGCCCTCAAAATCAAAGGGCAAAAATTAGGCCAAAGGTCATAACCCTCAAAAGGCAAATCTACAACCCATAAGAGATATGTGTATTTAATTAGAAAACAATCCGGCTAACTGTTTTCGAGATATCGTCCGGAAACAAAACGCGGACGCACGGCCGCACAGCCGCACGGCCAAACATGGTGATGACAATATCCCCCACCCCCACTTCATGGGCGGGGGATACAAATGCCGCACTTCTCTGTACCCCAGACTGGAGTAAAGTTTTGATGTTATTCTAGGAATCCCAATGAGTCATGTTGCAACGAAAACAATTATGTTGCAATTATTTTGAGGTGTATTGATAAAATGACCAGACTATTAGTACAGACAGACACTGGTGACACGAGTGAAAGTAGCCTACTGTATCGTTCTAGAATATTATGCGTTCTACTTTGTGATACGAATGAAACTTCACCATAAGTACTACGGAAAATGTTGTATCGATGCAAAATTAAAGTACGAGTGCAGAGATCTAACTTTGTAAACGGAAAGGTATTTTTAAAAGCCGAGTGGCCGGCCTCGATGGCTAATTTGGTTCGGTTGCTGCTCAATACTGTTCAAAGGCCTGAGGTTTGCAGTGCTGTTTTTGGTCCTGCTCTAAATAACCCTTGAAGTCATTGATAAGAGTAGGGCATAGTCTCGACTTCGGACTTCCTTCTGTCGCGATATTGCCATGATTTTTCAGCAAGCGACGTGAAGCAATATTCACTCACTCTAACAGTGTCTAAAGCTGGGTTTACATTTTAACATAGGAGCTATCAGATCCCCCCTCCCCCAGGCGGAGATAATTTCACTATGCTGAGAACAAATAAGATTTGGTCAAGTGGAGGACGTGTTTGGTAGATCCCTGGTCTGTCCAGATGGCCATTGTTAACCTTTGACGTACCATTACCAGACAGTCAACTCCTGGAATAACATCACCGAGATCACACTAACTCAATTGATCACTTGTCCCAACAATCGTTACGCGTTGATTCCATGTTGTTTTGTTGCTGGGCCAGCGTCGTAGACACTGCCCTGCAATATTTGGTAGATCCTGGTCCAACATTCATTCAGCATTGAATCAATAATGGTTGAATGTCCAGTGCTAGCTGAGTGAGACCGCTTGCATTGTCGAGTAGATCTCTGGTTAATTAACGCTGTGAAAACCTGGCCAAGATGAGATGCTTCTTGCATACTAGTCTATACGGGTGTCGAAATATGCAGTCGTAGCTTAGCTAATGTACATAATTTTTTTGGTGCTTCCTATGCTGGTATATTATAATTAATTTATTCCGCTGCAAATATCACTATTTGTCTTCTCTTGAATAATTGCCACTCTTTTAAGAAATAATTTTCAACTGTAGTGAGATTTTCCCATAGCCTACTGCACTGGAGTACTATTTTTTTCTAAAGAAAGTGTTTCTAAGCCAAATAAATATACTGTCGATGTGTAGTGTGTCTTTTTTTTATAAATTTTTATTCTATAAGTATATTTTTCAGAATAAGGATGTGATCACACTTACAATAAAATAGTCGTCTTTTTCCTAGAATACGGGAACTTTCTTCACCACTGAGTCTGCCACATGATTTTGGCGATGAAGTGAAAGGTAGATTTTATAAGTAGGCCCTGACAACCACTGGTGGCGCCACCGTGCGACAATGGATCCCTCTTGTAACAATAACTCTGTAGATAGAGGGGATTCATAACATACAGTCGAGAACTGGTGAATAACAGTGATAATCAATTTATGATTAGGAGAAGAGAGTGTTTCTGGAAGATAGACAAAGAGCATGTAATGCGGGAATGATTGAGATCCCTGTGACGTAACAAGTCGTGTCTGGTGAGATCCATAACACATTGTTAATGCCGACACTGTCTGTCCCGGGACAAATCATAGGGAAATGGAATTGAAATTGTGGAACTACACACTTAAATTGATTAGGCGCACTTGTACCATAGAATTAGAAGCCAGCTGTATGTCTGTACTTACAATGCTACTGATCGTCTATAGCGTGCGCCTGGGAATAAAAGGCCACACATATGTGCAGTGACATATACGAGTGATATAATTTATGCCTCTTTGTAGTTCGCCGTTCCGTGATCAGCTTATCAAGAAGCTGTCAAGAAAGCGAATCGATCAGTTATGGAACTTGCCTATGGCTATATGTCAGTGTCTCACAGCGATTATTCAAATATAATTTATACAGGATCAATAAATGGGAAACATTATTGACATTGCCATATCAGTGAAAAATGGAGCATAGTCCACTGTGTGGAACAGAGGACCAAATTTGTACCCAGAAAGCACAGCGCGGCATGCATTTATGGAGCAGCTGGGGAGTAACTATAACTGGAAACTGGTATAAGAATGGTGTACGGCTTTAATGGGAGCCGAGGCTTAGTACTAAAAGCGCCAAGCGCTCTTATTGAAATGTTAAAATAGCGCTGACGCGACCGACAATTTTATTTAAAACGGTTAAAAATTATTTCCATTATATTTTGCCAAATTATAAGTCAAGTATCAAATCAAGTCACATAATTAGTACATACTCTAGAAAAAAGTCTAATGGGGCTACATTAAACGAAAACCGCCCGCTCCGCTTCTTTTCGATTACGATTAGCCCTGTTCGATTATCCAAATGAATGTTTTCTAGATAAGCATGTTGTTGTAATACTATTATCGTGTGTTTTTCTGCTCGCATTATTTTACTGAGGAGAGGTTTTCTTTCTTTTACGAGGACTCTAATAGATGTAGTCTACGTATTGTGTCACAGAGCTGAATCAATAATATACTCAGTACCCTATACACTGATTCATCAGTGAGTACACGTAATCCAGTCATTTTGTGGCTATTTTCAGCGGTGCCACCCACATTTCTAGCGTATCGTCCCCTATAGACTAAAATGACTAATCTATATAATAGTGGATTCGCAATAAATGTAAAATGACACCAGAAAAATGAACAAGAGCGCTGACGCTGACGATATCAACTCGATAATGGCCTAAAAGTCAAAGGTCACAACCCCTAAAAGGCACATTTACACCCCCTGAGGGATGTGTGTATGCAATATGAAAACAAACGCTTTCCAAGATATCATCCGGAACCACACTTATCATCCGCTATCAATTAAAGTCAATAATGGCCTCAAAATCGAAGGTAAAAAATCAGGTAGTAGGTCATAACCCTCAAAACGCACATCTTCCCGTGAAAACAATCTAGCTAGCACTTCCCGAGATATCGTCCGGTAACTGAAATGATCATTCGCATCAATTATAGACAACAATTGCCACAAAATCAAAGGTAAAAAAATACGTCAAAAGTAAAAAATCATAACCCACAAAAGGCACTTCTACACCCCCTAAGGGATGTATCATGCATGTATGCAATATTAAAAACAATCTGGCTAACTGTTTCCGAGATATCGTCCGAAAACTGAACTTAGCATCCGCCATCAATTAAAGTCAATAATTGCCCTCAAAATCAAAAATTAGGCCAAAGGTCATAACCCTCAATAGGCACATCTACAACCCCTAAGAGATGTGTGTATTTAATTTGAAAACAATCCGGCTAACTGTTTTCGAGATATCGTCCGGAAACAAAACGCGGACGCACGGCCGCACAGCTGCACGGCCAAACATGGTGATGACAATATCCCCCGCCCCCACTTCATGGGCGGGGGATAAAAATGACGCACTTCTCTGTACCCCAGACTGGAGTAAAGTTTTGATGTTATTCTACGAATCCCAATGAGTCATGTTGCAACGAAAACAATTCTGTTGCAATTATTTTGAGGTGTATTGATAAAATGACTAGACTATTAGTACAGATAGACACTGGTGACACGAGTGAAAGTAGCCTACTGTATCGTTCTAGAATATTATGCGTTCTACTTTGTGATACGAATTAAACTTCAACATAAGTCTAAGGAAAATGTTGTATCGATGCAAAATTAAAGTACGAGTGCAGAGATCTAACTTTGTAAACGAAAAGGTATTTTTAAAATATATTACTCTAGTCAGGGCCCATTTTCGAAATTTTTAACTTAGTAAGGCATTTTTTAGTAGAATTCGGCATGCAGTTATTCTTACACAATTTGGAAACGCTGATTCCAAATCTGCCCCATGCCAAGCTATATTTTGTGTTTTTCCTACCCAAAATTCAAAAACAAAATGGCCGCCAAAATTAGTGAAAATGTCACAACTTCACATCACGGCTTGGCTTACAATGAACACAAAAACATCATTTCGGTGTATTAAAACCCACCTGAGCAACATACTTAAATTCCCCTGAATTTCACCTTGTGCGTTTGCCGCTAGAAAACAAAATCCAAAATGGCTGCCACTGCAAGGCAATGTGCTATAACTTTGCTACAAAATAACGTAGAGATGTGTTTTTGGTGTCTACATATAGGTTTCTCACACCCCGGAAACCAATTCAGGGCCTTGATAACATCTATTATCAATATTTCACAAAGTTATGGGGGGGGGGGACAAATGTTGCGCCAGGATAACGACACATCGTAGGCCAGTGGAATAATAATGATTTATTTAATAAAGTCATTATTTCACATTTAGAAGTCGATGGAAACAAACGTAATATCCGGCATGTTGTAAAAATGTTTAGACTATATTGACAAAAAATATTTTATGATTTGTTGTACTAGGGTTAAGCAAAACATGAAGTTAATCCATCAAGGTGGTCTGCATAACCATGGCAATAATGACACACATACATGTTCCGTTCCTATTGAGACAAGAAGTCGTTCAAATTTAACAGTTTATGATTGTAGTAACTAGGTATATTGTGCTAGCTGGTTAAAACGTACACACATACAAATTATGTTTCTCAATCGGATTGACAATTTACATAATCATGATAATAGTATCATATTAATTGTTATTTTTTTGATAAGAATATATGCCGTACAAAAGCCTGGTAATGCGCTGATGACACAGTTTTCAGACATAATTGAACGAATAAAGTCCCAACCATCGGCTCAGAGATACACACAAAACCGTAATGTAGGCTACACATATTTCTACTCCCCTAACTTGAATGAGATAGATGATATCACCATCAATAACTATGATAAAATACAGTTACACGATATCGGAAATCCGTAATTTGGTGCAGAAGTTGACTAATATATGTTTTGGGCATATAAGATTGATGGTTGAGGACACGCTAGGGTAATGTTGAAAATACTGACGATGAATTTATTTTATAAATATAGTATGAACATGCACCATCTTCAGAAGATGTTAGTAACTACCCTAGTCTTGGCAATTAAATGCTATAGAGTGTCATGAACAAGTCACCAAAGATTATTGGGTACACTATTGCAACAAGATATGATGCAGAATATGTGGTAATTGGGGCAATAATACCGTTCGTGGCACGATCAGGATGTTTTTATGAAGATTAACATAAAATACAGAAACTTTCCAGATATGGTCGTGATATGGTATAATGTATGAGGAATCAGTAGATTCTGGTCATGCATGCTTCTAATCAGATATAAGCTCTCACTCTCACATAATGTACTATAACACAACAGGTTCAGTTGTCTCTTGAAGTGGTATGGGAGCGACCACCCTATTTTGCAGGAAGAGGTATCAATGTTAAAGACAATAAGTCTTATCATATATAAAGTGATGAAATCATATGATAGAAGTGAAGATATTTAGGTCCTTTAATAACGATATGTCTCCTCCAGACATAGTAGAATAATTATCATTCATACAGAGTATTTATTACTTATCTAATAATTATTTTGTAATAAACATTGATCATCTAATAATCTATGCAAGGCACATGTATCCTACACTAAAAACATTTCCATGCACACTGCGATGTTATCTCAGATGAATATATAACAGATAAAATACAGAATCAGGGAGGAGGGCAATACAGTTTCAGTTCAATGTTCAAATTCACCACTTTGGTAAAGAACAATGCCATTCAACTATTCAATGAACTGGTATTTAAGTGTGGAAAATACTGAGGTACATAATGGGACGTTAAATGTTATTACGGCAATCAAACTGTCAGATAGGCCTACTGACAATGTGGTAGTCGTAGGAACTGATGTAAACTTGCTCATTCTGCTTTCGAAACTTTCTCATCATAGCAATGCCTAGCTGTGTAAACCTAGAACTCGTGATATTTATCGTACCATTCAACCGTCCCAGTGGCTTCCACAACACCAGCACATCAATTCTAAAAGAAAGACATTTAAATCAATTCATAAACACCCAGAACTAGAACTTAAGCCAATTGGAGTATTTCAATGTAGACTATCCTCTTCGTCAATAACCCCTGCCACAAAAAGTGGATATTGTTTCCGTTATATTTCAGGCCTGTTTAGCAATAAATACAGCTCTGGCCAGATAACAATAATATAAACATCTATGATATTGTGGTTGGAGCTTCATTGATGGACAAATGCAACTAGCTCTCGTGTAAAAGCTTCCTGCTCAACCTGAAGAGCTATCACATTTAGTTTGATTAAGTGCGAATTAAGACCCCGAGAAAGTAGCCAATGGTGTCCTATCAAGGAGTCGCTACATCAATTCCGAAGCTGCACAAATATATGATGAATATATTGATGAGGGTGACGATTCTAGCATTATCATTATGCAAGATGATGGCATTCATGCAAATCTGGGGGGGGGGGGATGGGTGTCACCTCCGCGTGGTCCCCCCTGGGCAACTTCTTAGAAGGCCAAACACACCCAAACCTTTCATCGAACCAGGTTTTGTTATTTTTTTTGACGTGAAGTTTTTTGTGTTTGCTTTCCGGTGGTTTTTCACTGAGGTTGTTATGTTTATTTTCGAATAGTTTTCAGTTTAAATTCTTTATATATTCTTTATATATTCATATTTATATATTTTATATATTTTTTCATTGTACTTGTGGTGCCTTACAGTGCTCTCACGGATTGTGATCGCTCTGTCGTGCTAGTTCTCGATGACAGACCCGATCCCCTGCTGTGGGGGCATTGTGGGTCTACTCATAGTTCCTCTATGATTTGTTTTTTTTGTGTTTGCAATGGTTTCTCTTTGGCATCCTGGTGATGGACGGGATGTCCGAAAGAAACCAGTGCCATATAATTATTTTTTCACTTTATTGTTTTAAAGGTTTCTCTGTGGCATCCTGGCGGATAATGCAGCATCTCATAGAGAAGCCATTGCCGTACAATTAGCCTGTGGTGACTTACGGTGTCCTCACGGTTTGTGATCGCTCTGTGATGTCCTCCAATATCACAGACCTTGTTACCAACTGTGGGGGCACTGTAAGTCTTTAATTTTTCAGAATTTTTTGTGGTTTCATGATGTCTCCGGCCGTACTGGCCGAAAAGTGAAGTAAAGAAGACATTTACTTACTTACTTAATGGTTTCTCTGTTCATTGTTTATGTCATTCATATTTATGTCTAAATGGGTTTACTTTTTTGATTATAGTATATAGTATTATAGTATATATTATATATTTGTTTTGACAATGACACTGTTTTGACTTAGACTTGTAGTTTTTACACAATCACTCCAATTTCATAGAGATATAGTGACTTGAAAAGTCGTTCATTTTATAATCACTTCATATTTTACATTATTTATACTGATATTTTTATACCCATTAAACTGTGTTGTAGTGCAGGCGCTACAACATGTCACCAGACTCGTTACATATAGGTGCCAGGAGCATCGTCATCTTATCATATCAAACACTTTAAACTGAATATTTTAGTACGAACATGCTTTTATTAGCTTTGTCTTTCCTTTACTACTTTAACTATACAATATGGGATATTGTAATACCTGGAATTTTCACTTAAATGGCCATACTGGCCGAAAAATGAAGTAAAGCAAATATTTTACTTACTTACTTACTCATGCAAATCTGAGATATACACAGCAAGCCTTTGAGCAACAGTGATGAAAGTAACACATGCTACTTTTGTGCAATTCCCTCATAGTTAATGTCTTGTTTTTAAATAATCATATTTTTGCATTCCCCGTAACTACATGTAACATGTAACATGTAACATTTTGATGCTGTGTAATTTGTTTCTATCAGAAAACTATATAAGCGCCAAAAATAACTTCCTACGACATTTAGAGAAACGGTTATAATACTTGCTGTATAATTGGCGGTCATCTTGGATTTTTTCCTGAAACTACATGTAATATAAAAGTTACAGGTTATTGCTGTATTGTACTAGATTCATTGTCATTAAAAACCTATATTTAATCACCAAAAACAACTTTTCTATGACTTTTAGAAAAACGTTATGGTACTTTCTGTATTATTGGCGGCCATCTTGGATTTTTTGCGTTATAGTTGACCAGGTCTTAGAATATGAAATTCCTCAAAACAAAAATGTTATTTTGAACACGAAAGTCAAGTTTGTGTGTCCGCTGTGCACCCAGACATGATGTATAATCATGATAATTGAGACTTTATCTGCTATTTTGGCGGCCATTTTGTTTTGCAATTTTGACAGGGAAAAACTAAAAATAGAGCTTGGCATGGGGCAGATTTGGAATCAGCATATCCGAATTGTGTGAAAACAACTGCATGACAAATTATACTAAGAAATGCCTTACAAACTTTAAGAATGCCTCTTTTTTAAAAATGGGCCCTGACTACCCTTTAAAGCCGAGTGGCCGGCCTCGATGGCTCATTTGGTTCGGTTGCTGCTCAATACTGTTCAAAGGCCTGGCGTGTGCAGTGCTGTTTTTGGTCCTGCTCTAAATAACCCTTGAAGTCATTGATAAGAGTAGAGCATAGTCTCAACTTCGGACTTCCTTCTGTCGCGATATTGCCATGATATTTCAGCAAGCGACGTGAAGCAATATTCACTCACTCTAACAGTGTCTAAAGCTGGGTGTACATTTCACACGTTATGAAATATTCATCCTGAAGTATTTTTTTGTTTCCCTGTAGTGTTATACATAAAAAAGGTTCAATTGTTTATATCGTGATATTTTTGTTATATTTGCTTTATTAATGGACAATTACAATATTTTTTAGTTGGTGAACTGGTACAATTTTAACATAGGAGCAGTCAGATCCCCTTTCCCCAGGCGGAGATAATTTCACTATGCTGAGGACAAATAAGATTTGGTCAAGTGGAGGACGTGTTTGGTAGATCCCTGGTCTGTCCAGATGGCCATTGTTAACCTTTGACCTACCATTACCAGACAGTCAACTCCTGGAATCACATCACCGAGATTACACTAACTCAATTTATCACTTGTCCCGACAATCGTTCCGCGTTGATTCCATGTTGTTTTGTTGCTGGGCCAGCATCGCAGACACTGCGCTGCAATATTTGGTCGATCCTGGTCCAACATTAATTCAGCATTGACAATAATGGATAATGGATGAATGTCCAGTGCTAGCTGAGTGAGACCGCTTTCATTGTCCAGTAGACTCCTGGTTAATTAACATGACTAACGCTGTCAAAGTCTGACCAAGATGAAATGCTTCTTGCATAATAGTCTATACTGGTGTCGATATACGCAGTCGTAGCTTAGCTTATGTACATAAAAAAATTTGGTGTTCCTATGCCGGTATATTATAAAGTATTTATTGAAATAGCGCTGACGCGACCGACAGACAATGTTATTTAGAATGGTTAAAAAATATTTCAATTATATTTTGCCAAATTATAAGTCAAGTATCAAATCACTTTAGTCACTTTACGGATTCTAGCGATCCTTAAGTATACGGATGTCTCACTGATACGGATAACGTACGGATGTCATGCGTTCACAAGGTTTTCCAGATAGAGACTCTACCCATGGACACTGTGTGTTTGAAGATAATAAATTAGTTGGCTCCCAGACAACCACAACTTTTGTGTGACCTAAATTCAGAAAGAGTTTAATTTGTCAACAAACCATAGAAGCTGTGTGTCGCGTTGACTGATTATTTCCTGTGTCCACGGCACTGTGCCTCGTTGAGTGATCATCCCGTGTGAACACGACATTGTGCCTCGTTGACAGATTGAACCCCTAACACCTTATTCAATGAAATATTGTAAAATATAAACCTATCGGTTTTCGATGGTAGGAGAGCTCTATAAATTCAGGAATGGAAATAAATAGTCATCATGCAATGTTGATCGATCGTCAAAGGCTCACACTGGCCATGTCAGCTATTTATCCCCTTCTGGTCATAATTACTGACCATGGTCTTTATCAGGCACTTATAAAGCACAATTGTCAAATGACGGGATGACTATATGCAAAAGCGGAATTCAATATATTCACTGATAATGTCAATAATAGTGTGTCTTTAAATATTACAACACTATCCGCGACATGAAGATCTCAGACAGTCAGGGTGTTGTATGTGGACTAGTAATTCTGACCTCAGAGATTATAGAGAGCGGAATCTATGTGTGGAGAATGATTCATTTGTACATAGAAAAGCTGTGTTGAAGTGAAAACACACAAGGAATGACACTGTTATATATCAGCAGTCGAACAAAAGAATAACAAGCAAATAACTGCAGTAGTTATGGCAACCCACCAAACAATTGTGACGTCTGAGATTGGTTTCAGAGTGGCTCACTTCTGATCATAGTAAATGCCAGGACATAATCCAATGGTAAGACCATGAGTCACCCATGAGGCAGAATGAGAGTCCAGTGTCAACATGACTGAGTCTAGTGTCAGTTGACATGACAGACTATAGTGGCAGCTGACATGGCAGAGTCTAGTGTCAGTTGACATGACAGACTGTAGTAGCAGCTGACATGACAGAGTCTAGTGTCAGCTGACATGACAAAAATATAGTGTTAGGTGACATGACAGAGTCTAGTGTCTGCTGACATGACGGAGTTTAGTGTCAGCTGACATGACATAGTCTAGTGTTAGCTGACATGACCTTTTGACCTTCTGGTGAGATGACTTGATCCTAAGTCGTCTTGAGGCGTCCCCTCGCCGCCTCGGGATGCGTGGTATCCTTGAAAGGCATTTCAGGATGCCGGAAGCTGCGGGAAATTTCCGTCCACCCAATCATCGAGACCAGGGCTGGCGGGGTCAGAGGGCGATCTTCTGTCAAACCAGGGTTCCGTTTCTGCTATTTTAGTCCTGACTCCGTAAAGTGATGGGTGACTGTCAACATCCCCTATAATAAGAGGAGGTCTATAAAACACGCTCCGGTCAACTTTCAACATCCCCTACAATTAGAGGTGGTCTATTAAACACGCTCCGGTCAACTTTCAACATCCCCTACAATTAGAGGAGGTCTATAAAACACGCTCCGGTCAACTTTCAACATCCCCTACAATTAGAGGTGGTCTATTAAACACGCTCCGGTCAACTTTCAACATCCCCTACAATTAGAGGTGGTCTATTAAACACGCTCCGGTCAACTTTCAACATCCCCTACAATTAGAGGAGGTCTATTAAACACGCTCCGGTCAACTTTCAACATCCCCTACAATTAGAGGTGGTCTATAAAACACGCTCCGGTCAACTTTCAACATCCCCTACAATTAGAGGTGGTCTATTAAACACGCTCCGGTCAACTTTCAACATCCCCTACAATTAGAGGAGGTCTATAAAACACGCTCCGGTCAACTTTCAACATCCCCTACAATTAGAGGTGGTCTATTAAACACGCTCCGATCAACTTTCAACATCCCCTACAATTAGAGGAGGTCTATTAAACACGCTCCGGTCAACTTTCAACATCCCCTACAATTAGAGGAGGTCTATTAAACACGCTCCGGTCAACTTTCAACATCCCCTACAATTAGAGGTGGTCTATAAAACACGCTCCGGTCAACTTTCAACATCCCCTACAATTAGAGGAGGTCTATTAAACACGCTCCGGTCAACTTTCAACATCCCCTACAATTAGAGGAGGTCTATAAAACACGCTCCGGTCAACTTTCAACATCCCCTACAATTAGAGGAGGTCTATAAAACACGCTCCGGTCAACTTTCAACATCCCCTACAATTAGAGGAGGCCTATTAAACACGCTCCGGTCAACTTTCAACATCCCCTACAATTAGAGGAGGTCTATTAAACACGCTCCGGTCAACTTTCAACATCCCCTACAATTAGAGGAGGTCTATAAAACACGCTCCGGTCAACTTTCAACATCCCCTACAATTAGAGGTGGTCTATAAAACACGCTCCGGTCAACTTTCAACATCCCCTACAATTACAGGAGGTCTATTAAACACGCTCCGGTCAACTTTCAACATCCCCTACAATTAGAGGAGGTCTATTAAACACGCTCCGGTCAACTTTCAACATCCCCTACAATTAGAGGAGGTCTATTAAACACGCTCCGGTCAACTTTCAACATCCCCTACAATTAGAGGAGGTCTATAAAACACGCTCCGGTCAACTTTCAACATCCCCTACAATTAGAGAAGGTCTATTAAACACGCTCCGGTCAACTTTCAACATCCCCTACAATTAGAGGTGGTCTATAAAACACGCTCCGGTCAACTTTCAACATCCCCTACAATTAGAGAAGGTCTATAAAACACGCTCCGGTCAACTTTCACCATCCCCTACAATTAGAGGAGGTCTATAAAACACGCTCCGGTCAACTTTCAACATCCCCTACAATTAGAGGAGGTCTATTAAACACGCTCCGGTCAACTTTCAACATCCCCTACAATTAGAGGTGGTCTATAAAACACGCTCCGGTCAACTTTCAACATCCCCTACAATTAGAGGAGGTCTATTAAACACGCTCCGGTCAACTTTCAACATCCCCTACAATTAGAGGAGGTCTATTAAACACGCTCCGGTCAACTTTCAACATCCCCTACAATTAGAGGAGGTCTATTAAACACGCTCCGGTCAACTTTCAACATCCCCTACAATTAGAGGAGGTCTATAAAACACGCTCCGGTCAACTTTCAACATCCCCTACAATTAGAGGAGGTCTATTGAACACGCTCCGGTCAACTTTCAACATCCCCTACAATTAGAGGAGGTCTATTAAACACGCTACGGTCAACTTTCAACATCCCCTACAATTAGAGGAGGTCTATTAAACACGCTCCGGTCAACTTTCAACATCCCCTTTGTACAATTAAATTAGAGGCTTTCTACAAACACGCTCTGGTCAACTTTCAATAATCATAACAATTACCGTGATTAGAGGCTGTCTACAAGACACGCACTGGTCAAATTTCAACATCCGCTGCAATTAAATGTGGTCTACAAAAACTACACTTTCTCTTAATAATGCATACGCTGATACTGAGTTGTAGCAAAAACACGAATTCGACAACTTTCCAGGTCAGTCGACACTTAGCCATTAGCCAACAAACCTGATGCACTAAAACAGTGTTGTTTAACCCCTACAGCGCGGGGAACTTTAGACGTCAGAATCTGACGCTAGTTGTCAGAATCTGACGTCGAGATTCTGACGTCTAATGTCGATCCCCGCACTGAAATAGTAAAATGTTTATAATTGCCGTAGATCCATAAAATAGGTATCCAAATGAATCAGAAAGAGCTAATTAGGACATTTATGATGACTTTTTTTGTTTGTATAAAAGTATTCAGCGCTTTAAGGGTTAATGTTGGGCCAGCGTCACAGACGGTGGAAGACCATTAATCCAATAGTGGATAAACGTCTCTAGCTTCTTGGGAAGAGCATACCCAGTAAACACAAAACTTTGTATAACATTTATACAATGTTGGCCCAACGTCGAAGACGTTGGGCTGACGTTGTATAAAAGTTATACAAATGTTTTGTGTTAGCTGGGAACTACTGTGGGCTTTGCATGCATACAATTTTTTTTTCCCGATATTATATTATCATCCAATATAGTCTGTGGGATGAATGATCAAAAATAATTTACTGTTGAACTTCGCTCATAATTAGGTTTCTTGGTACCAAAACAACGATATACATCCTAGCTAAAAACTAGAGGGGTACCTTTATCAAAATGATGCGAAAATGTTAAACTGGGACAAAATGTCCCGCCATTACCGAGAATTCTATTTTGTATTTTTTGATTGTCAAATATTTAGTCGCAGCCGCCGTTTAGTTGATCTGATTCTTTTGTAACGTCTTCAAAGTAAGAGTTTGATAGGTAACAGATCTTCTAAGACAGTGCAGTATGTATGATAACAATATTATGTTGAACAACACCAGCTTGGTATTGTTGTTCAGTGTATGTCCACTTATTCATGTATTCACTTCAATTAGAACAATGGAACGATATAGTATTAAATTTTAATGATGTGGCATTATAATGTCACAATAAATATTATAATTGCAGTATATGACAATATATTGTCAAAATATTACATCATCATCTGAGAATATGTTACTTTAATATCAAAATATCATAGTGTCCAGTTATATTCTTACAATGCCAGGATATTATACTATTATGTAAAGATAAAGGCCGACGCTATTGAAATATCAAATTGTATGTAATAACTGCAACTTCAGTTGCAATATAAAGTGAAGATGTTACATTTAATGTCAATATACGGATTACAATGTCAGGAAAGGGTAGCTTAACGTCACAATATTAGACTGTATTGAGAGAATATGGCTCTATATTTTCATGGTTTACATTATAATATCAGGGTGTGTACGGTGTCAAAATATTGCATTATATGTGAGAATATGATATTGTTATATCATAATATCATATTATAACGTCAGGTCACAGGATTACTGCAGATCTCGTAATATTCGCGAGGTTTTAATTTTCGTGAATTTCGCGAGGACAAATTCGCGAATTCAAGAATCTCGCGAAAATTATTATTATAATAGCGCTACTGAAGAAAAATGAAAATTCGCGAATTCTAAACTTCATAAAAAGTCACAAAATCAGAAATTCGCGCAAATTTAAACACGCGAAAATTACCAGATTTACAGTATATTGTCAGAATATGATATCCTAAAAAAATAATAACATAATAATGTAGTATGAAGAGAATTATGATGTTATCATTTGGCAATATAATGGATTCATGATATCATGATATCAAGACAGGGTATGTGACAATATCCAGATGTGGCATTTTAACATTGTGATATGGCATTACGATGAAAAGACACAGTATTGTTATATGGTGTGATATACATGTACCATTATTTTATGGCGTGATGGAGACTTTTTCTTTTTCTATGAAAACATTCTATTCCCAGCTTTCCCATCGGGCAGTGAGGGGTGATTAATTGCAGTACATGTTGCAGATTTTGATCCTGCAGGGCACTTAAATGGATAGGTGTTTGGTCTGATGTTTCTTGTAATTTGACATGCGTCTGGCAATGACTATATGTGTCAGCTACATGTAGCTCTCTGACCTTCGGATTAACAAAGGTGACCCAACAGGTTTCCTGATAGAGTTTATATATTACTAAACATGAGGACAGTGGAATATTTTGTCTGATTTTAAAGAGACACAATCAGGCTACACTCATAAAAAATCGGTTATTTTATTTTGGCTTCTTAATATGACCATCATTCTGTCAAAGCTACCCGCCTATAACTGGCTTTATAATGTTATTTGACCATCAAAACCTGGATTTTGACAGCTCATGTGTGGAGATATCTGTAATATTGGTAAAAAAATTATACTAAATATAATATTCGGTAATGGCTGAACATTTTACCCCGGTTTACCTTTTTCGGATAATTTTGCAAAAGAACCCCCGTCTAGATTTTGTGCTAACATGTTTATCTATGTTACACATGTTTATTTTAAGCCCTTTATGGAGAACAGCCCACAGACTAATATATGACTCGAGATGTTGTGTTCAGTTCCCATGTAATATCAAGTTTGTCGAGGAGCTCCTCGCCTTTGATGATTTGATTATTTCGTCTATTTATCGTTCTTCAATAAATCTTCTCATATAAATCTATTTACTGTAGCTGGCCAGGATCTTTACGATCCAGGAGTCTAGCCCTCCAGATTCTTTGCCCATAAGAATAATACCTAATTTATGGATATCTGCAAAGCCAAAAGGCGGTTTCTGCTTACTTACAAGAGAGATTATTTATTTCAAAAATATTACCCCTCCCCCCTTGGAGATCAGATGGTGGCCCCCTAAGCAAGGCAAGCAGATACTGCATTTTGGCTTTCCACAACAGTTCTGCTCTGCAAAGCCAAACAGCGGTATATGCTTACTTTACAACTTTACAACTGCCTTTCGGCTTTACATGCAGAACCTGTGCCCCTATCGGCATGACAAATGTGGCGTGCGTAAATTAACCGTGAAATGACTGGTTCAAAGAAAGATCAGATTGGTCCAGAGGCGAAACAACTTGAATGTGCTCTGATGATCTAAAGGCCAAATAACTTAAGTGTGTTCTGATGATACAGAGGCGAAATAACCTGACTCTGATTAGATTATTTATCATGTGTTTTCACGGCACTGTGAAGCAGCCAAGTAAAACACTACAACAGCCAAACAATATAGAATACAATGCAAAGATTGGATCATAAAAAAATATATATGGAAAGATGCTCTATTATGTATTTCATGGTAACTCTAGGAAACCAAAATTTAGCACAAATATTGTTTTCGTGTGGAATAGATTCAGCTAATTCTTATATAGACAGCGGTGTGGTGCTATTGACGGGTCTCCACTGCGATGACTGTCATTTCACACCCAGACAGACAGTGGTGTGGTGGTAGTGACGGGTCTCCACTGTGATGACTGTCATTTCACACCCAGACAGTGGTGTGGTGCTTTTGACGGGTCTCCACTGTGATGACCGTCATTTCATACCCAAACAGACAGTGGTGTGGTGGTAGTGACGGGTCTCCACTGTGATGACTGTCATTTCACACCCAGACAGACAGTGGTGTGGTGCTAGTGACGGGTCTCCACTGTGATGACTGTCATTTCACACCCAGGCAGTGGTGTGGTGTTAATGACGAGTCTCCACTGTGATGACAGTCATTTCACACCCCGACAGTGGTGTGGTGGTAGTGACGGGTCTCCACTGTGATGACTGTCATCTCACACCCAGAGAGGCTGATATGATTATTAGGAGGTCGTTGGCACTCTAACATGTCTAAGCAGGCAATAAGCCGGTCATATATCCCCGACACTGCTCAGTCCTCTTCAGTACACCCTTCAGTCCCCGTTCTGACCACAAAAAATACCATAAAGTATCATGTACTGATAAACAATACCTCACACAGTGGACGCTACTGTATTTCATAGAAAATAATGTATCTTATTTCATAGAAAATAATGTATCTATATCGTGGAGATTTTAAAATTCAGGAAATGGATAATAAAATAGTCTCTAAAAGCTCTATATCTAAAAATTTCATAATTACTGTAAAAATCCATGTATTATGTTCTTAAAATTTAAAAATTATCTCCATTGTGAATTAATGTTTTAGCTAAAGCAACGAGACAAAGAGTGGATATGTATAATAAGGATTCAGATCATGTATGAGTCTTTATATTGGATGATACACTCAGGTCCTTAAACCAAGGACAACAACACTGGAAATAATGGCCAGTGGCCAGGCGGGGATTTTGGTGTTGTTTATATTTAGCGAATTCTAAAAATAACTAATTGATAAAAAGAGGCATCATAAATCGGATAAAAAACGTAATTTATAAAGAGAAGCATAAAGCGCATCTGGCTTAAAACATGCCGGTGGTCTATTACTTACCCTTTTCTCTCGAGCATCGGCCATACAGCATAAGCAGTGTGATTTATGAATCACTTGAAACTGTAAGAGGACTGATGTCGACTACATTGTCTTAGTCTTCCCTATTTTATTAGCTCCTTTGTAACATTTAAAAAAATGAAATAACTCCTAAATCGGACTGCTAAACAGGGTGACTTTAATCTCCCAAATCCGATCCATTTCAGTCACTTGAAATTGTGGATCGCATTAGCGGGATACAAACACCAAGTGCATGAATATTTAAAATTATTGGAACTTCCAGACATGCAAGTATTAAGGTAAAATATACGAGAAATAATGGTTGTTCCTTTTTGACAAGTGAAAATAAAGCGATTACTGGATGTCCAGACTACGTCTCCCAGCTACTGTCCCTGAATGCATCAATCCACAGATTTCTGCCCCACTGCAAACAAGAAAACAATCGGTATCCCCGCAATATCAGCTGCCTTGACATTTACAGCAGCCTTGATTACCACAGGTTGATAAATAGACAGACAGAGAAGAGATAGATTGTCCACAAAGGCTACAATATTATGTTGTCTGTTTCTTATTGTTGTCACATTTTTATTTTGCTGGCTGTCATGGAGCATATAGCCAGCCATGGATGATTTCCAGGTATTAATAATTATTCTCGCTGCTATTAAATGTAATCTAAAAATCCATACCAACTGGCATTTCTTTGATTTCCAATCCTAATATCACGATTGCTTATAGCTTTGTCTGCAACTCGCAATTACGTGACATCATGTCCGATATCGATGAGTGAGTGAGTGAGTGAGTGAGTGAGTGATTGAGTGATTGAGTGAGTGAGTGAGTGAGTGAGCGAGTGAGTGAGTGAGTGAGTGAGTGAGTGAGTGAGTGAGTGAGTGAGTGAGTGAGTGAGTGAGTGAGTGAGTGAGTGAGTGAGTGAGTGAGTGTGTAAGTGAGTGAGTGAGTGAGTGAGTGAGTGAGTGAGTGAGTGAGTGAGTGAGTGAGTGAGTGAGTGAGTGAGTGAGTGAGTGAGTGAGAGAGAGTGAGTGAGTGAGTGAGTGAGTGAGTGAGTGAGTGAGTGAGTGAGTGAGTGAGTGATGAGTGAGTGAGTGAGTGAGTGAGTGAGTGAGTGAGTGAGTGAGTGAGTGAGTGAGTGTGTAAGTGAGTGAGTGAGTGAGTGAGTGAGTGAGTGAGTGAGTGAGTGAGTGAGAGAGAGTGAGTGAGTGAGTGAGTGAGTGAGTGAGTGAGTGAGTGAGTGAGTGAGTGAGTGAGTGAGTGAGTGAGTGAGTGAGTGAGTGAGTGAGTGAGTGAGTGAGTGAGTGGGTGAGTGGGTGGGTGGGTGGGTGGGTGAGTGAGTGAGTGAGTGAGTGAGTGAGTGAGTGAGTGAGTGAGTGAGTGAGTGAGTGAGTGAGTGAGTGAGTGAGTGAGTGAGTGAGTGAGTGAGTGAGTGAGTGAGTGAGTGAGTGAGTGAGTGAGTGAGCGAGTCAGTGAGCGAGTCAGTGAGTCAGTGAGTCAGTAAGTAAGTAAGTAAGTAAGTAAGTAGGTAAGTCAGTAAATTAGTGAGTGAGTGAGTGAGTGAGTGAGTGAGTGAGTGAGTGAGTGAGTGAGTGTGTGAGTGAGTGAGTGAGTGAGTGAGTGAGTGAGTGAGTGAGTGAGTGAGTGAGTGAGTGAGTGAGTGAGTGAGTGAGTGAGTGAGTGAGTGAGTGAGTGAGTGAGTGAGTGAGTGAGTGAGTGAGTGAGTGAGTGAGTGAGTGAGTGAGTGAGTGAGTGAGTGAGTGAGTGAGTGAGTGAGTGAGTGAGTGAGTGAGTGAGTGAGTGAGTGAGGGATCCTGGGGGGGGAGGGGGGGGGAGGCGGGTACAGGGAGCCGAGGGTATTAGTGTGAGAGGTGAACCTGGATCCAGAACAGATCTCACAGATCCGTTAACCTCTGGTTGCTCACGTGCCACAAGGACTCCACGGCGGGTGCCAACATCGGGTCAACTCTGGCTAAATGTTAGGTCAACGTCGGGGACGTCGGCCCAGACTTTCACCAGCTTTGTTCTGGCGTTATCTGGGGATTAATGCCTGATGGACTCTTTCGCAACACGGAGCAGTGCTTCAGTGTTCTACACTGACATCCACAGACGGATCTTACAGGGATATCAATCTCCTTAGAACGTTATCAGGTTATTAGGGATCACACAAACATATCTATGACATCGTAAAAACGTAAAGGCGTAAAAACCTATTGTAGATAAAAGCTCTAGTTTTCTATTTTTTTTACTAAAGTAATGATTTATTTTAAGTGACACGTTCTGGTTACGTGCGCCATTATATGACGCAACAAAAACGTTTTAAAGAAGTTTACAACTACATTTCGTGATCAGTTTCAGAACATACAACATAACAAATAATATAGACTCTTTTTCTCCAATCTTATTTTGTGCGGACTTCATGTGTAATAGATTTAATATACAGGAGTAGTAATAATTACTCAGAAAATTAAAAAAATATTACTGTAAAGCAGGATGTAGATGTAAGTGGTTCTTAGTAAATGTATTATGTTTTAGCTATTATCAAGAATCTTTTATTTTTCTAATTTGATTTTACGTATATTAACAGCATTTTTTGTAATTGTTTGAACTAACCCTGATCTCCCCTATGCCTAAATGACGGCCCTCTATAAACCCATTAACTGATTCCGTATTACATCACAATGTCTCCTTTGATATGAAAGAGTGTGTTTGCCACTTTGTGAAGTGGCATATACACCTTTTCATATACAAAGAGACGATTATTATGTCAAATGGTCTAGATATAATGCTTAAAGAGGTCTTGCAAGCAAAATTTCATGAAAAATGGCTAAGATTTGTCTGAGAAATTGACTAATGATCCTCCACCGAGGCTGACTCTTGCCGTAAAATTAAGTATTTTGACACATAAACCTGGGAAAATACATAATACCGGCAAAGGCTACAGTTGACATGTCTAGATTAACAATGAAAAGGTTGATAATAAAGCAGCGGCCGATTGATCATTGACTGAGGATAAACAAGAAGCAGGAGAACTGATCATAATACGAAATCAGCGAATAGGGTTATTTCACATATTATCGCTCATGTTTGTCTTAACGACATATTAGACCATTTGGAGCCCTAATTGTACAATTATTACACATAATGTGAGAGTTTTTGTTATATTCTAATGATATTTGTAAATATCCCTCCGCTAAAATAATTAGAATGGCTACTTTGATAACGGGAACATTATTGTTGATCTTAGCAACCACTGAAAAGTGCGGAAAACTGCGGGCATGTACGAGGCATATGCGCTGCAACTACACAAGAAATATCTTCAAAATTTACCTCAAAAGGAGGCCACAAACATCCCTTAAAAAGGCCTAAAAAGATCAAAATTTTAATGGTAACCCCCCGCATGTCAAAAAGTATTATATAAACATTCAATATAGGACGTTTACCTGCTTGTAACAAAAAACTCCATCAACATTTTTTGGGGTGATTTATTCGGTATTGGCCGGCCGTCTATTAGATGGTTTTCGTGTGCACCACATTTATTGTGTTAGTTGTATTATTATTAGGCCGTGTTATTATAGATGTGAGAGTACTTGTTTTTCTTAAGTACCATTGATTACAGGGAGGTCGATATGGTGATACTTGATCCCGCCTCTCGCTCTACCAGGATCAGGATATCAGTCCATTCACTATATTTACAGATCCATTCATGGCCGTAACGCCAGCAACTCAAGCAGATCCGTTTACGAAGATCAGCTGTAAGACTAAGACCTCCTGCCCCCCCCCCCCCGGATCCGCCACTGCAATGGTTAATAGGCGAATAGTATTAGACCTGTAATCAGAAAAAAAATGAATCGGGCTTTAGGCCACCTTTGTGCACATATAGGCTAAACTGGGCCAGGAGAACCTCCTGAGGATGGTGAGATGATTGAGATGACACTGTCCTCCAGACACAGGATTCGAAATTCGAGCCCTGGCGGTCTGAGGCCGAGTACGCTACCTCTCGGTCACGGAGGCTCCCCAAAATACTGACTTTCACACGTGGATGGGGAAGAAACATTTTTGTTTCTTTCAAACCGCCGAGACCGGGAACCGAACCCCGAACTCTGGCGTGAAAGGCAGCGGTGCTAACCACTACCCTAGGGCCCCCGCCCACCTGTAATCAGACTGAAGGGGGAAAATATGCCAAAGCTGAATTTTTTAAGAAACCTTCCAAATACCACTAGAAACAACATACTGAAACTCCCCGTGATTCCCGCTGGAGCATTTTCCATTATTTAAGATGGCGTCCAAGATGGCCACCAAGATGTTAAAACCGCTATATCTAGGCTTGTGATCAACATAACTTTATGATTTAAATATCTACATTAACATTTATTGCCATTATTATGAAACAGGCTCTGAGTCACTAAATAGTCAAGCCTATCATTTATTTGCAATTTAAGGAATATGATAAGGGAAGTAGCAAGATTTTGATATGTGTGACATTTTAAATATTATTTCAATCATTAACTTAGCAGAAATTGAAAATAAATGATATATGTGACAATGTCGTGACGCAAAGCCTGTTTCACTTTAATCCTTTTGTTAAAAAGTACATTTTGATATGAAAATTATGAAGTTATGTGTTAAAGGGTGGTAGGGACGAGGCAGTACAAGGCGATGATGAAGCGTTAAATGGCAATGGGAAAGCGTTAAATCGCAATGGGACCGCACAAAAATGCGTTGGGGAGGCGTTGAAGAACACTTTTTTCAGTGAAAAATAGCTAATCAATATGATGACCATAAATATCACATTTAACCATCAACATTGTACTACAAGAAATGCAGATAAAATACCTCATCAAAGATATGGATTACACTTGTTTGTAGTTTTATTTGCGTAAAATGTTTTCGGAATGAGACTTTGGGTCTAACTACTACCAGAAAAGGATTTTGTAGCCAAAATAAAATTGAAACAAGGTATTAAATTGTGTTATTTTAATTTGTTACAATTATATATTCGCTCCTTTGACCTTGAAATTGACATTTCGACTTTGAAGATGAGGTTGAATCACTACAATAATACCAGAAATGGATTTTCCAATAGGATAGGTGAGGTCGGTTACCTCTTTTTGCACAGAAAACAGGTATTATAGTGTAGTAGTTAAGCTCCCATAATGAAACCATTGTGCATTTTATGATTAAAGCATGAAACTTCTACCATTATTAGTACATATCCTGGGGTTTATTTTAAGATGTGGAGGTAAGTTGGATTTGACCCCTGGTGACCTCTAGAGGTCATTGACCTTGAAAGGTCAAAATATCCAATTACAAAGCCCAAAATTGGTAAAAATTGTGTATTACAATAACTTTAAAATGTTTTTTGTATTCCAGAAGTGTACCAAATACTCTAAGAGACTGATGTTAATCATAAACATAACACCAAGGTCATGTCAAGGTTACTTTAGGGTCATTTGAAGGTCAAAATGGCAACAAATAGTGAAAATATCCACTTTTAATAAATTTAAACAATACTAATCCGTTATAACGGTCTACTGAACCGTTAAAACGGCCTATATTTCGTTATAACGGTCTCGTATTTCGTTATAACGGTCTGGTATTTCGTTATAACGGTCTGATATTTCGTTATAACGGTCTAGTAATTCGGTATGGCAGTCTACTTATCCGTTATAGCAGTCTACTAGCTTGTTATAAAGGTGTAGTATTTTGTTATAACGGTATACTAATTCGCTATAACTTATTAATATACCGTTATAACGAAATAGTAGACCGTTATAAATTCTCAAGGATAAGAGCTCCTCATCCGCCCAGATAACAGCACATACATGGGTAATTGAAAGAGAAAAAACTATATCAGCCAAAACAAAGATATTTACGGAAGTGCAATTATTTTCTAATCCGTTATAACAGTCTAGTATTTCATTAAAATTGTCTACCATTTTTTTATTATGTCTACTCTCCCCATATAGCGGTCTAGTATTTCGTGATAATGGTCTTGTAGGTAGTTATAACGGTCTAGTATTTAGTTATGATGGTGTACTAATCCGTTATAACTTTTTACTGTACTGCTATATTTCGTTATAACGGTCCACTATTTCTTTATAACGGTTTATAACAAAACAGTAGATCGCTATAACGAAATATTAGACCGTTATAAAAGGATAGTAGATCGTTATAACAGATCAATAGACCGTTATAACTGATTAGTAGACAGCCATAACGGATTAGTAAACCGTTGTAACGGATTAGCGGACCGTTATACCAGGTTAGTAGACTGTTATGTCGGAACTCTAGACCGTTAAAGCAAAATACTAGACCGATATAACGACATAGTATACCGTTGTAACGAAATACTAGCCAGTTACAACGGAATAATTAACGCTATAGCGCAATAATGAACCGTTATAGCAGAATAGTAGACCGTTATAACGGATTAGTAGACCGCTATAACGAAATACTATACCGTTATGACGAAATGCTAGACCGTTATAGCGGGACAGTAGACCGTTATAACTAATTAGTATACCGTTTTAACGGATGAGTAGACCGTTAAAACGAAATAATGTACCGTTATAGTAGACTATTATAATGGAATAGTATAGCGTTATAACGAAATACTAGACCGTTATAACGAACATTTTATACTAGACCGTTATAGCGGAACAGTAGCTCGATATAACGGATTAGTAAACCGTTATAACGAAATACTAAACCGTGAGATTGGAATACGAGGCCGTTATAACAGAATAGATGTGCTAACTAGTTAATAGTATATATCCTATTTGATGGTTGTGAAAGGTTTAGTCTAGTTATAGTGCAACTGTTGCCGGCAAGTCATGGAAAAGCGCCTATTAGAAAACAATGCAGTCTATTCAGTATAAATTGAACACCGAATGATGGAATATATTTTTTTATATATTATGGTGACAGCTGGGGTCTTAATTTAACGAAAAAAATTGGCAGTCATGACATCGATATTTTGTCGAGCTTTGTGAAAAATTAATGTAGTGGTATGTTTCAAAAATCACCTGCACATCTCCATATGTTGGAGAATTTGATTGTAAAAATTGACAAATTTCTTACAAAGTTTTACTTTTTGCGGCTACAATAAATTTTGAAATTGATTTGTGGCGGCCATTTTAAATTTCAGTCAAATCTTGAACAAATTGCCTGTACATCTCCATACTTATCGTGGGGAATGTGTTTGTAAGATTTGGATAATTTCTGATTAAGGTTTTGAGTTTTTGCGCCCACAATAAATTATGAAATTGAACTCTAGTAGATATTTTGCATTTTGGTAGCCTGTTTAAAAATTCACTTGCACATCCCAAAATTTCAAACAAACAATAACGACTAGCTTTATAGTTATATTAGACTGATGTAATGACAAGTACTCTCAGATGTCTGAATTGCCCTGGGCGAGATGGGCGTGTAAAGGTCGATAGCCACTAGACTTGAATCGGCACATATACCACAGACAGCTCGGGGGCAATGTTTATACATAGGAGAGTCAAGTTGCACATTAATGTGATACTCACAGCATTATGGTGCCTAGAAGCATCACATCCGGCAACCCTTTAGTTTCCAGATCTGACAAACACACAGTGCACTTTACATGTTATTCAAGGGAAGAAAAAGCTAGGATGTGATCTAATTAAAAAACCTTATCTAAATTGATCATCCGCACTAAAAATCACATCGCCACAAAATGTGAAATGGAAATCAGATGTTTTTCAATAAACATTTTTTAAGCACATATGTAAAATATAAAAGTGAATCATAACAAATAATTTAAAGGATTGGCATTTACAAAAATATATAAAACTAAGCTATATTCGCAACATCGAAAACTAATCTCGCCTTTTTAATCTGGTTGAAACACGTGGTCAAATCAAATATAGCATTTTTTATGTATAAACCACACAGTTCTATTTTGAGATAAATACCTCCTACACAAGAATATATATATCATGGACCCCGTAAGAGAATCGCTCACACAAATGAGACAATATAGTTGCTATTAGCGAGAAGAAAGCTACATTAAGACCACGCCTGCGGCGACTGCTCAGACTAATTGCCGGCATTTTTCTGCAGTAATTGGATGAAAGCAGAAGAAACTACATCTACAGCTGACGTTCATGATGACCGTCATTTCGTCAAAACTGTATTTATGAACAGTTTTTACTCTCTAAGCATTTCACATCTATGTCATATCCTCGCGTTACGTAAAAATATGTTTGATATTATTAGCCACGTTCCAGAATCCACCCTGAAGGCTAATGTATGAGTCTGCGTCCATCATCAGCCATATGTATGATCTGCTCATGGATACAAGATCAGTAAACACAATATAACGACCTGAAACGGCTACAAGATCAGTAAACAAAATATAACGACCTGAAACGGCTACACGATCAATAAACACAATATAACGACCTGAAACTATTACAGGATCAGTAAACACAATATAACGACCTGAAACGGCTACCCGATCAGTAAACACAATACAACGACCTGAAACGGCTACAAGATCAGTAAACACAATATAGCGACCTGAAACGGCTACAAGATCAGTAAACACAATATATTGACCTGAAACGGCTACAAGATCAGTAAACACAATATAGCGACCTGAAACGGCTACAAGATCAGTAAACACAATATAACGACCTGAAACGGCTACAAGATCAGTAAACACAATATAACGACATGAAACGGCTACAAGATAAACACAATATAACGACCTGAAGCGGCTACAGGATCAGTGAACACAATCTAATGACCTGAAACGGCTAAAAGATCAGTAAACACAATATAACGACCTGAAACGGCTACATGATCAGTAAACACAATATAACGACCTGGAACGACTACACGATCAGTAAACACAATATAACGACCTGAAACGGCTACAAGATCAATAAACACAATATAACGACCTGAAACGGCTACACGATCAGTAAACACAATATAACGACATGAAACGGCTACAAGATCAGTAAACACAATATAACGACCTGAAACGGCTACACGATCAGTAAACACAATATAACGACCTGAAACGGCTACAAGATCAGTAAACACAATATAACGACCTGAAACGGCTACAAGATCAGTAAACACAATATAACGACCTGAAACGGCTACACGATCAGTAAACACAATATAACGACCTGAAACGGCTACAAGATCAGTAAACACAATATAACGACCTGAAACGGCTACAAGATCATTAAACACAATATAACGACCTGAAACGGCTACACGATCAGTAAACACAATATTACGACCTGAAACGGCTACATGATCAGTAAGCACAATACAACGACCTGAAACGGCTACAAGATCAGTAAACACATTATAACGACCTGAAACGGCTACACGATCAGTAAACACAATATAACGACCTGAAACGGCTACAAGATCATTAAACACATTATAACGACCTGAAACGGCTACAAGATCAGTAAACACATTATAACGACCTGAAACGGCTACACGATCAGTAAACACAATATAACGACCTGAAACGGCTACAAGATCAGTAAACACAATATAACGACCTGAAGCGGCTAAAAGATCATTAAACACAATATGACGACCTGAAACGGCTACACGATCAGTAAACACAATATAACGACATGAAACGGCTACAAGATAAACACAATATAACGACCTGAAGCGGCTACAGGATCAGTCAACACAATCTAATGACCTTAAGCTGCTATAAAATCAGTGAACACAATATAACGACCTGAAACGACTACACGATCAGTAAACACAATATAACGACATGAAACGGCTACACGATCAGTAAACACAATATAACTACCTGAAACGGCTACAAGATCAGTAAACACAATATAACGACCTGAAACGGGTACACGATCAGTAAGCACAATATAACCACCTGAAACGGCTACACGATCAGTAAACACAATATAACGACCTGAAACGGCTACAAGATCAGTAAACACAATATAACGACCTGAAACGGATACAAGATCAGTAAACACAATATAACGACCTGAAACGGCTACACGATCAGTAAACACAATATATTGACCTGAAACGGCTACAAGATCAGTAAACACAATATAACGACCTGAAACGGTTACAAGATCAATAAACACAATACAACGACCTGAAACAGCTACAATATCAGTAAACACAATATAACGACCTGAAACGGCTACACGATCAGTAAACACAATATAACGACCTGAAACGGCTACAAGATCAGTAAACACAATATAACCACCTGAAACGGCTACAAGATCACTAAACATAATACAACCACCTGAAACGGCTACAAGATCAGTAAACACAATATAACGACCTGAAACGGCTACAAGATCAATAAACACAATTTAAAGACCTGAAACGGCTACAAGATCAGTAAACACAATATAATGACCTGAAACGGCTACAAGATCAGTAAACATAATATAACGACCTGAAACGGCTACAAGGTCAATAAACACAATATAACGACCTGAAACGGCTATAAGATCAGTAAACATAATATAACGACCTGAAACGGCTACAAGATCAGTAAACACAATATAACGACCTGAAACGGCTACATGATCAGTAAGCACAATATAACCACCTTAAACTGCTATAAAATCAGTGAACACAATATAACGACCTGAATCGGCTACAAGATCAGTAAACACAATATAACGATCTGAAACGGCTACAAGATCAGTAAACATAATATAACGACCTGAAACGGCTAAAAGATCAGTAAACACAATATAACGACCTGAAACGGCTACATGATCAGTAAGCACAATGTAACCACATGAAACGGCTACACGATCAGTAAACACAATATAACTACCTGAAACGGCTACAAGATCAGTAAACACAATATAACGACCTGAAACGGGTACACGATCAGTAAGCACAATATAACGACCTGAAACGGCTACAACGTCAGTAAACACATTATAACGACCTGAAACGGCTACACGATCAGTAAACACAATATAACGACCTGAAACGGCTACAAGATCATTAAACACAATATAACGACCTGAAACGGCTACACGATCAGTAAACACAATATAGCGACCTGAAACGGCTACAAGATCAGTAAACACAATATAACGACCTGAAACGGCTACACGATCAGTAAACACAATATATTGACCTGAAACGGCTACAAGATCAGTAAACAAAATATAACGACCTGAAACGGTTACAAGATCAATAAACACAATACAACGACCTGAAACAGCTACAATATCAGTAAACACAATATAACGACCTGAAACGGCTACACGATCAGTAAACACAATACAACCACCTGAAACGGCTACAAGATCAGTAAACACAATATAACGACCTGAAACGGCTACAAGATCAATAAACACAATTTAACGACCTGAAACGGCTACAAGATCAGTAAACACAATATAACGACCTGAAACGGCTACAAGATCAGTAAACACAATATAACGACCTGAAACGGCTACATGATCAGTAAGCACAATATAACCACCTGAAACGGCTACAAGATCACTAAACATAATATAACCACCTGAAACGGCTACAAGATCAGTAAACACAATATAACGACCTGAAACGGCTACAAGATCAAGAAACACAATATAACGACCTGAAACGGCTACTAGATCAGTAAACACAATATAAAGACCTGAAACGGCTACACGATCAATAAACACAGTATAACGACCTGAAACGGCTACAGGATCAGTAAACACAATATAGCGACCTGAAACGGCTACAAGATCAGTAAACACAATATAACGACCTAAAACGGCTACAAGATCAGTAAAAACAATATAACGATCTGAAACGGCTACAAGATAAACACAATACAACCACCTGAAACGGCTACAAGATCAGTAAACACAATATAACGACCCGAAACGGCTACAAGATCAATAAACACAATATAACGACCTGAAACGGCTAAATGATCAGTAAACACAATATAGCGAGCTGGTGGTGTTTCTATATTAGACCACCCTCTGCGACGCTGAACCAACATTTGACATAAAGATAATGTCTCTCGTTTACAAAATTAATGGGTTTTCAGGCCACCTGAGGATAGTGAGATGAATGAGATGACACTACCCTTCAGACAATTTCGAATCCTGGCGGTCTGAGGCCGAGCACTCTACCTCTCGATCACGGAGCTTCCCCCACAATATTGAATCTTTACGAGTGAGCGAGGAAGAAACATTTTGTTTCCTTGAAACCCGAAGGCTGCAGTGGGGTTTGCACCACGATCTCTGACTTTCCAAGCAGGCAGCTTCAACCACTGCTCCAGGGCCCCCGCGTTTCTCTCGTTTACAGTCTTATGGGGCATATATTCGTCACCAGCAGGTAGATGGTTAAGGCTCATATCAATCCGTCTGTCAGGCATCAGCCGTTCAGGAAATAGCTGGATCCGGGTCGGTCCTGGTGTGTCCAGATTGATTCTGATTCCTGAATCTACCCCGTCTTCCTCATCAGCCAAATTGAGTGAAAAATGAAGTTTGCCTATTTTATGATCGCCGTGTCAAACGCCCGGCGGCGGAAATATTTGTGCAGAGTGCTGACGCTGATGAATCAAATCAGAGAAAGGCCAATACAATGCCAGTCAATGACGGGCCAATGCCGGGACAAGGCTGGGCTCACCTCTGCGATATTCACCGGGCGTTGATACATTATTAATCTTGTAAAGCATCAAATCAGGATCCGCGCATTAGCCCGATTAAATGATCTTATCAATTCCTCATCATCAATCCCGAAACACAGGTTAGGGCAACAACTAAATACCTCATTTTTGTATGATATCACCTTGACAAAAGGTAGCTCCGGACGAAAAAATTCCGCTCTTCAATATTATTAGTAAAAATTGTTTTGTTTTTGTCTAGACAAATATATACGTGTTTATGGCTCCCAAAACGACAAATTTTTACGGCGTTTATTCACCACGCAGTGGGCCCTGCGTATACATGTATATAGGCCAATTGAATTTATTGCAATGAAAAAATGGTGTATTTCACCACAGCCAATACTCCCTGATCTGGAATAGATAAAAAGGGCCTACATGGATATTTTCTAAAATCCGGACATTTCATTTCAGAGGAATACTTGGAAATACTTGAGTTTTAAGATGATCAAAGAATTAGAGGAAGTTTAAAATGAACAACTCCTTGGCGTAATTATGATAATTGGTGAAGTCTGCATACTTTGCGAACAGGGATTTGTTAACCATTTGTCAACAGTCTAATTTAGTCTTGTTTGTCGTGGATATCAATGATTGGATGATCTATTCCTCCACGCACATACACACAAAAAACTGGGAAACCATATATGGCAAATTTACCTCGATTGAGCGTTCAAATATTGATGCATAGTTTTTCTGTGACGGGCATATTGCCTGGTGATCAATCCGGATCTGGATCATGGCATTGTGGGAAGACAGGATCTTATACTGATTCTGATTGACGTTTCAAATGACATAATTTCTCGCAGCTCAGACCGCCAGATACAGTAACTCCGCTGATGTGGTATGAAGAAACCAAACAATTACAGATCATTAAATATGTATGTCATCCGTACTCTCGGCTCACGATTGCTCAGCCTGTAGATCACCCATCAGGCTTGGTAGATACAAGTTTAAATTTGAATAATTTAGTCTGATTTGATAACACTGAATAAATTGACAGCTACTACTCATCCCCTGAAAGGACGACTAAAATATGGCTGGTAGATAATAGATTAAATTTGACAAATTTAGTCTGTGGTATAATACTGATTAAAAAATGGTAAGTTAGAGTCTGCTAATTATTTTTCAACTCATCTCCTCAAAGGATGACCAATGTATGCAAAGTAAATTATTTTGATCTTCGCAATCAAGCTTATTGCATTTAGCTTCACTATAGACCAATATCTTTCTATTTACTTGTCTATTATATTTGCTGCAAACGTCGGAACCTGATCGGTACCGTATTGATAAAATCTTAATGCAAATCATGGTTATAAAAGACAGCGATATTTCCAACAAAATAATAGCATTATGACCGTCTGATATTATACATTGATATGTTGTGTATGGTATTACAGACTATAATGGTGCTCAAGGACTGAGAAAGTCTTCACACTGTAACGTTTACGTTAAAAGCCGTCGCAGGCATGATATTCCGGGAAGTAGCGGGCATCACTGGCCGTCCATGCATTAGTCAATTACTAGAATCTCTAGAAACGCCATGGTCTGTATGGCAAGGTCAAAGACTGCTGTAGATTTTAAGCCCAAGATCAGTAGATCCAGTGTTACATGTACCGCTTATAGATCAGTATATATAATGTCACATGTACTACTTATTGACTAACAATGGCGCTTTTGGAATGTTAGGGAGGATATGCCCCATGCATGTATATATATATATATATATTTGGTATTCAGATTAATTTGCAAATCTTTCAGTGACTCATTGATGAGTGGGATGATAAATGACTTGTTATCAGGTGACAGAATGCTAAGCAGGTTTATAGGAGCTTACGTCCGGAGATGTTTGCAGACATTTTAATATACAGATTAGTGACATTATTCATGGTGGGCAAAACACATCCATCGCATTCAGAGTGATCAGTGACGAGAGAATTAGTGTTGTAGATCTATCTGGGAATCGTCTTCGATAAAGGGTGAGAGTAGGCCCCTATCTCATCCTGAGTCTATGTGCATCGGGAAGATCAGATATGGGCCATTTTCAAAATATTTGAGCAAAAACGGTAAAGACATGTCTTCAACATCTTTCAAAAAGTTTTCATTATTTCATTATTTTTATCATTTAATCAGCTAAAGACATAAATTTAGTACTCAGAATTTTTTACACAAGCATTTATCTTGGAAAATCAAGTTATTATTTGATATAATATGCTTGATCTGTCTTCACCGTGAGGTGTCCGAAATGGGTTTGCGATTTTTTGAAAACTTGATAATGTCATATAATTACGTTATTGCAATTCATGACAGGTTGGCCCTATTTCTATAATGTCTTTTCTTGATAATAAAATAAAATATGTATAAAAAAGCTGACTGAATCACCAGTTTTTCAATATTAAGTCGTGGTCCAAGTTTTGGAATGCAAATGTCTTTACCGTTAACAAGAACCCATAAGGCCTATTATTTCTGCAAGTATTCACCAGATGGCTCTAGCACATAAATTCCCGGATCTAGTCAACAATTTTTTTCTTAAAGTAAATAAGATTTGATTTATGGACAAAGATAAATGCAATATAAGTGTGAAATAAGATGTCACAAATAAAATGTCACAACAATAGGATGTCTTTACCGTGTGTCTAATAACCTCGGTTGAAAAATTAAATAGCTGTTCTAGATTATTCTTGTCATCAGTACATGAATAAACAACGTTGTGAAGTCAAACGTATACACATATTTTGTAAAATATTTATTTTATGACAAATGGTGTGTCTTTACCGTTATATTGATTTGTCTTTACCATGAAAACGGTGAAGACCGGCATAAAACGGTAAAGACAAATACTATTTTAAAAGGTAATTTCTGTGGTAATTCAATGTCCCTTTAGTCATCAGGTGTGGAAGTCTGCATACAATCATACTGAAAACCAGGCCTGCTATATAAAGTCTATATCACCTATTTATTTACCAATTTTTTTTCTTTACCGTCACAGCAACATCTTTACCGTTACAAAACCGTCTTTACCGGTTAATGTTCTGTCTTTACCGTTATACCATTGCTTACTATTTAAGCCATACCGGTACAGACAAAAAAATATTTCTATTAATGTCTCTAAAAATGCTAATATATAACATGCTGCTTGGATATTGCACACGTATGCTCGGCATAGCATCCTATATGCATACATAACATTTAAATTCACAAAATCAAAATCAAAATCAAAATGTCTTTTCCGTTATTGCTCTTTTTTTTTTAAATGGCCCATATATTATTATCATAAATACAAGGTTATTTGTGGAAATAATCATGTACATATATTCAAATGAAATTGGCGTTAAGTTTTTGAAATACACGAAAAATAGTGTCGTGCAAATAGTTCTGTCCATGGCGCTTGAATGATTGGGTGACAAATCGGGGCCACGACATGCCCAGTGGAGGGAGGGATTAAGTCCCGCTACCAGCATCCTGCAGATCCTGATGATATGAGACGGTCCCTCAGCCTGCAGATCCTGATGATATGAGACGGTCCCTCAGCCTGCAGATCCTAATGATATGAGACGATCCCTCAGCCTACAGATCCTGGCGATGTGAGACGGTCCCTCAGCCTGCAGATCCTGATAATATGAGACGGTCCCTTAGCCTACAGATCCTGACGATGTGAGACGGTCCCTCAGACTGCAGATCCTGATAACATGAGACGGTCCCTCAGCATACAGATCCTGACGATGTGAGACGGTCCCTCAGCCTGCAGATCCGGACTGTCTGAGACGGTCCCTCAGCCTGCAGATCCTGATGATATGAGACGGTCCCTCAGCCTGCAGATCTTGACGATATGATACGGTCCCTCAGTCTGCAGATCCTGATGATATCAGACGGTCCCTCGGATCAGCCTGCAGATCTTCAGGATATGAGACAGTCTCCCAGGAGGACGCGTGTCGATCCTTGATGGCACAGCCGGTTCTTCTGACGTCAGTCGTGGCAATTTATAGATCAATCTTTACAGTTTAGTATGATATAGTCCAAATGCGCAAAGTCGAATACTTCACCCCCCTCTTTATATCTGCCACCATTTTTTTCACATAATAGGATGTCCGGAGGTCTAAATGTACCATGTGACACGCGGTTGCAAAGAATCAGAATATCTTATTCAAGATGGCCACCATATTGTACATATTTTGCATTTTACTGGAAAATTATTTATTTTAATTTATAATTGCTTTAGTCAGAGCCTAACCTTGTTTTATTACATATACAATGTTTCTTCTTATGTTTCTTATTTATTTTTGTCTGCTGAATTCAAATCCGATGAGTGCTAGCTCGAAAATTTTGGGCATGTTTTATAAAGTCAAAGGTAAATTTCAAGGTCAAATATGATTTTTCAACAAATAAAGCTAGGAACAAGTGTAATACTTCATTTTTTTTATTTTGACTGAATTTCTAAAATTAATTTAATTATTCAAGGTCATCTTCAAAGTCAAAAGGTCAATATAAAGGTCAAGTGAGAGAAAATATCATTTTCAAAAAGCAAAGCTAGGAGCGTGTGTATTACCCTTTTTTCGTGGAATTTTGACTGAAAAATCCATTTATACTTCTTGATGTTTTTTATATATTTTGAATTCAAATCTGATGAGAGTGCCAGCTTGAAAAGTTTGAGCATATTTTGTAAATTCAAGGTCAAAGGTCAAGTTCAAGGTTGAATATGATTTTTCAACAAATGAAGCTTGGAACAAGTGTATGTCGCTTTTAGTGTAGCATCCCCTGCCCTATAACAACATTCGGCTTTGTGAAAGTGGGCAAGTTATGACAGGTTTCTCAAAATGACTCAATTTTGTGTGTATGTATAATTTGTACAGTCGTTACAGGATAGAAATCCTCAGTTTAGATTAGTTTTCACACAACGCTCTGACGTCGTTATCCTGTGTATTATAAAAACTAAAAAATGCGCGGTAGATTCAGTAAATCCGCTACGTCTTCTGTTATATAACCAATAATGGTAACTAATATCTGGTCCATTAGACTAGACGTTTAAATATTGGTGACATTTTCAGAATCATGTTATTTAGTGGAAATTTGGCGCTCTTTAGAAATGCAGCGTCAATAGAAAGATGCCAAATAAAATCCTCTTGACATTTTTTCTGGTCATTAGGGACGCACCATTTGATTTCTGGGGGGGGGGGAGCCTAGATTATTTTTGAAAAAAAATGTTTGTTTTCAAATTTCTGTAAAAAAAAATATATGCTGGAAACTTGTACATAAAAAAATAATATGTTGAAAGATTGTGCCAAAAAAATTGTTGATAATTTTAATTGTTGATAATTTTTAAAGAGGCTCATCAAAGTGGAATTTAAAAATAAACGACTAATACAAGGGATAATTGGAGCGCAAAATATTTCTAGGAAAATTCTCAAGATCACTACAAGGTACTATATAACAGTGAAATTGGACGCGGCTTTACTGATGTATTTTTTGTTTGTTTATGGTCGGCTCTTTGTCTATTAACGAATGTGATATTTTTCTTTTTTTTTGCGAATGTTTAGAGCGGGCTCGGGTATTTCCGAACACCTAAGCCTCTGCACTTGATGTCTGGTGTCCCCATTTGTCTATCAGCTCCCCACGTGACATCAGTTGATGAATGAAACTATGATTGATGACATAATTAACCACGTGCACGGCCATTCATGAATCTGAAATTTGTACAGGGAGTTGTAGTACCCAAGGTAACGGCGGGTATACTCGAAATAGAGGGGGTAATGTCGAACACCAAGTAGGGTATAATCGAACACCCACCCATTTTTTAATCTAAAGAGAAAATAACCAGTTTAGAAGCAGGAACAGGCGCAGTATACTCAAATATGATACAAATAGAATCAATGCCAATTGTAATTCGTCCACAAAAAAAATATAAAACAAAAAAATATTAGGAAATGCCACTGTTCGAGATTACCCGAATCTGTTGAAATCTGAGATTTTTTTTTCATAGTTTCCTTCATATTACTTTTCAAACCCACATAGTAACGTCACAACCGTTTGCAGGCCTACAAATCGCTCCATTGATGTATTTCCTTTCGCAATGACGCATTCGCTGTGAAACTGTGGTGTAGGCCCTATAGATCTAGTGTTCGTAATTAGACGAAACCAAATTAATTGATGGGTCTATTTCCGAACACGTCCCAAATGATAAGGCTATCATGACCATTGCCTGGCGAGCCCGGCCAATTTCATTTATGGCCGGGTATTGGCCAAGGTTCTTAGTCACGTGACCATCATGCCTGTGCTATTGAGGCCAGTGTATAATTTTCTGGGTCAAGTCATAGGAAATGCGTCAAAGGGGAAATACAATACTGTGAACAACTCTTCATCTGGGGAAGTGACCTTTCAAAAATATCTGAACTTGGGGATTACCCTATTTTTATCTAAAAATAGCAACAAGTCACAAACATTCGCCACTGGGGCATACCAGAGGCTACATGAAGCTCGGCCACGCCGCGTAGTGTGGCTCTGGGAACCAGAGTATCATGACGTTTGATGTTTTTATATCTATCTGCCGCCAGACCAAATCCTCTTGACATTTTGCCGGTTATTACAATTTCTCCCTTGACGGACTGAATATCTTCTTTTTGAAATACTTCATCTTATAGAGTGCTGTTTTTCTTTCAGTGCAGAAACTTGCTAGTGTTTTCCTCATTAAGTGATGATTTATTTAGCAGCTGATAAAATCCCTGTCACATTCCAGACGAGTATGAGCTTTATCAGATTTCATGACAAGAATTCACGATGCGGCGTGTATGAATTTGGAGATTTCTAAGACTAAACAGTGAGGTGACTGGGGGGATTCATACTGAACTTCCAAATATCGAGTTGTAATAAATAGTAACGAGCACATTTATCTAAAGCCTGTGAACAGGTAAAGATAGCCCAGTAGTTTTGTTTCGTGTATAGGCCTCTACCGTCTATGCCAAGCTGCCCCGCCCGCCCAACATCTTTGGAAGGCACGAACCAGTTAATGATTTCTAGACATCTGTCTTTTGTAAGACGATCGATCTAAAACAGAAACAGAACAAGTTAGTGTTATAAATGCATCATCATAACCCTATGCTACATACAAATACCTCTAAACATCCTAAAGAAGATTTTTACTTCAAACAGTGTACATATCATGCATATCACAAGCAAATCATACGGGAGTGATTTCCCGCCGCAGCAAAACTGTAGGTAGGGTGCCTAATGCTAAAATGTGACTGCAAAGCTGGCTGATAATAACCTATAATTCATAATGTATTTTATTATAATACTACGACAGTGAAAAATATTACTTTAGCTAAACTACTGAAAAAAGAGACAAAAACTGTGTTTTTGATAGTACAACATGATCCTGCACGTCGTATTTATCGCGGTAGTAGAACGTAATAGAAAGCAGCCGAATGACAGGCGAACAAGTCACTGGTTTGTTTGAGGTGACAGGGAGTATGAATGTCAGGTTGATTCCATATTAGCAACGTTTGTGTTACGCTGTGAAAAGATAGAACTACAATTTTTCTAGGTTTCCTCAGAATAATCTCTTTTCTGTTATTTACAACGTCGAAACTGTCATTATAGAAGCACCTAATTTGTGAAGTAGAATTTTTTTTCTGTTGGTTATCATCAGAATTAGTTTGATGCCGAAGCCATGGAAAAATTCAATTTGTTATTCTTTTCCTTCTTATACAGGAGAGTCGCAGTGGTGGCTGGGTCAGAAAACATGGAAAACCCCCCACGGAATGTGGCTGGTCAGTTTGTATAACTAGAACATGGACAGCTTGTAATGAATCAGACTACTTGAGGAAGAAATAGAGTACAAGAGCGGGGAGGGGAGCTTGAGTCTGAGATCCCGCTTTGGGAAAGTGTCAACTCGAGATTTATTTTAAAATTGAACTAGCGGGAGATTTATCACTAGGAAACTACTCGGAAAAGAAAACATATGGGAATATGGGGTAGTCCCTCGCGCCGGAGATACCTGTGAGTGACCGTTAGGGTCTCTAGTATGGGCTTGTAAGGGTGAACGAGAGAAACTGCCCAACATTCTCCATTATAACGTAAACTTCCTCTCCCCGTCGAATCGACGGTTCTAAGTAAATCACAAAACTCTTCCTCCACTTGTCATGTTCATTCGTCTAGACATCTGGTAACTACAACGTACAACCCCGCGCACGACACGTCCTACTTGACTCAGAGAGAGCGACCTGCGGCACGTCTGCAGTCGCTGAGCGTAATATCTGAAGTGCGGGAAAAGTACCAAGGCCGCATGGGCTCCGGCCCTCTGCGTCCGGCACCAAAGTACCGAAACGAGGCAGTCGTCCGCAGATTCTCGCGTCCGGGAAACCGGGGATAACTGCCACATTAAAATAACGAAGTAGGGATCCTACATTACCCCCGGGTTAGTGATAACGTAGGACCCAACTGACGTGTAGGAGACTGCTTCGTGCAAGTAGCGGGGGTTGTAATAATATGTAACCTCTTATAACTAAGCATAGTTTAAAAATTATAGCGTGGGTGGTTACAGCGTGGGTGGTTGACGTCTCAGCATTATAAAGAAAATTGTCCCATCCTCTTAACACCAACTGTCCTGTATGTACGTATTTATATGCTGCCAGCTGCGACCAACCGATTCATTTACTTAACATAAATTTCCATTATATTTTAGCAATTAACTTGCTGAAAAATGTATTTACATTTTACATATTTTACACAATGTTGCCAGGCCTGGCATATTCATTTACAATTTAAAAACATTATTAATACGGTGCATGCGGTTGGGCCCGCCATAGATGTCGTTAGGCGCCACTATGGTGTGAACCATCAGCACGAACCGGGCAGGAGTCTGGATTATTCGTCCGACTCTAGTTTTTTGCACCGTTGTGTCTGTCGAAATTTTGTCGCGATTAGTGATATTCGAACGATTGCTTTTATCGAGTCGATTACGGCGTCAGCAGCACCCGGGGTTTTACCCCGTAGATGTAAAGGTATGCCGGAATACGTTCGTAAACCACCGCCGTTCCCGTTAGCGCGGGATACGGCGGGGGCTCGCGAACGCCGCGCTATATAAGTATTGTCTTTGTTAGACAATTTGACTTTAGCGTCTATTTGCTGTGGGACCGTGGCCAATTTGCTACTGCTTCTGACTGCCGTCGACTTTTTCGTTTTAACACTCGTCCTGTTGGACGTCTGAGTGTTCGCACTACCAGGTCTAGGTGGACCCTGTGGATTCCTATTAGAGATCCTGGTAGTCTTCGAGCTCTGTGGTTTGTTTGGCGTAGTACGCTGTATGTTCGTACCTGTCGTAGGCTCGCACTCGAGATGTGCGGGTTTAACGCGATCTAAAGAGACCGTCTCAGCCTTGCCTTTCACTAGGATTTTCATGACTCTCCCACTCCTCGCGACGACCTTGTATGGTCCGTCGTAAGGGGCGGTCATAGGCGCAATTGCGATTCGGCGCAAGAATACATGTGTGCATGTAGCTATTTCCTTGAATTGGAAAATGTTATGTTGTTGTGTGTCACGTGGCGGACATAGACGGAGACGCGACATGGCCACACATAGCTTGTCTGAATAGTTCTCCAAATCAGTGTTAGCGTCGACGGTGTACTGTTTCGTAAACTCTCCTGGGAGTCTAAGGGTTGTCCCGTATATCATCTCGGCAGCCGACCTGCCTAATCTCTTTTTAACTGCGGAACGAACTCCTAAAAGTACAGCGGGTGACGTGATAGTCCACGGGTTCGGTGACTCATGTGCCATAATGGCAATTGACGGTGGAAACGTTCGACCATGCCGTTCGACTGGGGGTGATAGCTCGTGGTACGATTCCGTATAATCCCGAATTGATTACATAAATTATCCCACAATTTGGACTCGAATTGAGCGCCCCTATCAGTTGTGATAGTGGCTGTAGTACCATAACGTGCTATCCACCCGCTGAAGAAAGCATCGGCTACCGTTTCGGCCCGAATATCTACAATAGGTATGGCTTCCGGCCAACGTGTAAAACGATCGACGCAAGTCATTAAATCTAAAGCCATTAGCATAGGGTAAAGGTCTGACTATATCGATGTTGACATGATCAAATCGCTCGGTAGGTTCAGTGAACTTTCCGTAAACTGGTGTGTTATGACGTGAAACTTTGGCAGTCTGGCAACCCTTACAGGTACGACACCATCTAGCAATGTCGATATTCATGCCATGCCAGACAAATCGGGTAATAATCAAAGGTTTTGTAGCTCTATGCGATGGTTGGCCTAAACCGTGTGAGCTTGAAAAAACTTTTCGGCGAAATTTTGCGGTAAGGTACGGCCGGTTGTGTCCCGTGGACACATCACACCAGATCAATTGATTATCGAACGATTTGAGTAGTTTGAAATTCAGAGTGGATGTAGTCGAGTGTCTCTATCTCGTGAATTCCGCGTCTTTAGCTTGGTCGAGACTTAACTCCTTATAGTTTATCACTGGTCCATCATTTATCGCGGACAATGATGGTCGTGACAGCGCATCAGCGACGAAATTTGTCTCGCCTTTTACATATCTAATATCGGTGGTGAATTCAGCGATGAAAGCTAAATGTCGTGTTTGTTGTGGGGACGCGCGTTCAGTCACGGATGACATTACAAATGTCAACGGTTTATGATCGGTATTAACGAAGAAATTTCGTCCTTCTAAATTGTGTCTAAAGTGTTTAATTGTGACATATACCGCCAAAAGCTCACGAGCGAACGCACTGTAACGTGTCTCTGCTGGGTTCAGCTTCTTGCTGAAAAACGAAAGTGGCTGCCACATACCATTCAAAAACTGCTACAACACGCCACCGACGGCGACATCACTAGCGTCGCACGTGATGTTTATCTGAGCCGTAGAATCTGGGTGTACCAGAAGAGTAGCGTTTGCCAATATTTGTTTTGACTCAGAAAATGCTGACTCTGCATTTTCATCCCACTTCAAGTCGAAATTTGACTTCAGTGACAGTCTTGTATGTCCTTCGTTGGCAGCTGTCAGTAAATTATTTAGTGGTGTCAACTTCGCAGCGCAATGCGGTATGAAACGATGGTAATAATTTACCATTCCCAAATATCTACGCAGTGCTCGTTGCTTTTCGGGCTTTACAAAATTTACAATCGCGTCAACGGCGCTGGGTAACGGCGAAATTCCTTCGGCACAAACGTGATGGCCTTGAAAACTTAATTCAGTTGTACCGAACTGACACTTTTCAGGACCAATTATTATTCCGTATTCGGCTAGTCGGGCAAAAAGAATTCGTAGATGTTTCTTATGCGTTTTATGATCTGGGCTGGTTACCAGTAGGTCATCCAAATATACAAAAACTAAATCAAGTCCGCGTGTAATGTGGTCTATAAAACGCTGAAACGTTTGACCGGAATTTCGTAGACCAAACGGTGTTCTAGTGAATTAAATAAGCCAAAAGGTGTAGTAACAGCAGTCTTATGGACATCAGACGGTTCCACCGGAAATTAGTAATAAGCTCTGACCAAATCGATCTTTGAAAAAATCTTCGAGCCGGCTAAGCACTGCGTGAAATCTTGTATATGTGGAATCGGATAACGGTCGGGTACAGTCTGCGCGTTTAAACTGCGGTAGTCCCCACATGGTCTCCAATCGCCATTTTCTTTGGCACCATGTGAAGCGCTGAGGACCACTCGCTGTCGCTAGGTTCAATGACCCCTAATTTTATCATTTCATCGAACTCGCGTTTTGCGTTACAAGCTTATCGGGTGCCAATCGTCGTGGGCGCGCAAACACTGGGTGTCCTTTGGTGACTATTTTATGCGTTATACCGTGTTTAACGGTCTCACCCTTTGTCGTAGGGCGAGTCAGTTCCGGGAACTGACCGAGAAGTTTAGTATACTCATTCTGAACAGTGTCTACTCTGTTCAACGACAGTGGTGTAATCGATGACAGTGAAGCGGCAATAGCTAGACCTGTTCTCCTGTCCCGGAGACATCGGCTTCTCAAGTCTACAAGCAAATTATAGTGAATTAAAAAATCAGCCCCGATTATGGGTTGCTGCACATCTGCTACTATAAACGTCCACGGATATTCGCTCTTTAAGCCGACATCGACGACGCGTTTACAGTTGCCGTAAGTATTTATAGTACTGTTATTCGCTGCCACCAGGGGGAGACTATCTGCGTCCGAAATCCCGTTTGCGCAAGATTTCGGCAAAACACTGACAGCTGCGCCTGTGTCAATCAAGTACTTACATTTATGTCCTTTGTCTGCGACATATAATAACTTGGAATGAAATAACGCAATATTCGCTACTTCGCGCTGACCTAATGTACTATAGTACGAACAGGGTTCACTGCACAAGCGCACCTTTTCACCGTAAGTTTGGTGGTAGTAGCAAACCTGTGCAGTGGCTGTGTCGTCGGTTGCGCGACATTATTTTGCGGCGTTTGCAGCGGCAGTGCGTGCGGACGAATATTTTGCTGTGCATTAATACAATTACTTGGTTTGTTAGCAAAAAAAAAACTCTGTGGCCTGTACATTATTGTAATTACCAGGTTGGTTATGAACAAAACCTGAGGCCTGTACATTGGGAGCAAATGTAGGCGTAGTGGTATAATTGTTGTTTACACGTCCACGTCCTTTATTTCTCTTCTTCTCTGATGTAATCGCAGTTTCTAACTTTTTTAGTCTCTTTGACAACTAACTTAGTGGTTTCGTCTACCTTTATTTCCGCAACCCCCGGCTTACTCTCTTCGACGTCTGCTTCAGAGGCCAGTGCCCGGTCGGCCAACACAGCCAAACTTTCTGGTGTGGCGCTGTCTGGTTGAGTTGCTAAATGAGCTCTGATTGAAGCGGGCATCTGCCGGATGAACGCTTGGCGTATGACTGCCTTCCCCACAACGGCTTTCGTGCCAAAGCCTGCTGTCTTTTGTAGACGCCGTAGGAAGCGTGAGGGAATGTCTGTACCCATCCTTTCACCTGAGATTACTTTATTAACCCTTTCGGGTGTAGTCAAACCACGTCGCTCAATCAAAATCGCTTTCAGGCTTTCGTATTTATGGGATCTGAAAGGCTGAAGTAGAACGTCCCTCACGTCTGATGCGACCTCGCCCGAAAGTGCTGCGCAGGTTAAGCTATATCTCTCGTCATCGTCGTTGATCTGGTGAAGAGCAAACTGAGTTTCTATCTGGTTAAACCAGAGTTCAACGTCCGTAGCATAAAACGTAGCGATTTTGTACTTGGGCAAGTTCGTTGAAAGTCTCTGAGGCTGCCTTCTTAGTGGTGAAGGGCTCTTAGATGAATCGCTCCTAGAATGAGGACTCGTTCGTCTAGCTCGGGCAATTCGAGCGAAATCTGCTTTAAGACGTTGATACTCTTCGTCTGCCTCTCGGAATCGAACCTCATTGTCCTCACTGTCCTGATAATAGTTATCTTTGCGTCGAGCACCCGCACCTTCTAGGGGCGTAGACATGAAGCCTTCACTATCGTGTTGTGTCGACATTATGAAATGTTGTTTTGAAATTATTCAATTATTGAAGCATTTGAGATAGCTGGCCTATTGGCTCTATGCCTATCTCAAACGTGTTTAAAATGGTATGTCGTGTTAACACATACCAACTATTTTTGACGTGCCGTGCGCGGATTGGTTGTACGTTGCCGTCTAGACCAGATGAAAAAATGTCTGTATATGTTGAATCTTAGAAATGTAGACTGTAGAAAATGTTCATGCTATGTCGCATGTTGCGAGAAACAGGGGTTGCAGATATAGTTGAAAATGCGTCGCTGAGGTTGCACATATTTTCTTTGCACTAGTTCACACACGTATATATTTATTTTAGTGAAAACTGTAGGTCTATATTTGACATAAAATGTTTTCACTTATTCACACACATACATAATGATATAGTGAAAACTGTAGGTCGAAATTGTACATAAAAATGCCAGATACGATTATGACATGCTATGCTAAGCTAAGATAATAGTATATTGTTAATCGACCTGGGCGAAAAAAATTTTTTTTCACACAAGTCGAAAAACACATGCAAATATTGGCAATGTTTCGCGATAGCGCAACTATCAAATCGAATATTTCTGTATTTATACAAATTTAATCTTCAGAAATCAACTATCATGAGAAAATTTCGTTCTCAAACTGATAGGCTAAATGTGACTGCGAATAAAAACAGCTACATTTATTTTAGAAAAATATTTTAAACGTGACTGACAGTAGTTTATGCGGATTGATGACATAGTATATCATTTCGCTGAAAAATGGTTTCTGTGATGAACATTCCACTTTTTATTTTTTTTATTTATGTCACGTTCATCACCGAGTCATTCTTATTAACGCCCGAATCAATCGCTCGCTTCGATTCATTGACTGACGTATAAATCGGCTGTCGTCGTAGCGGTTGCGCTTATTTCGTCTGTGGTGGGTGTGTGTATGGTGTATTATCGGGTACTGCTAACATGTGTGGCCTGAAGCTTGTGGCTGCGTGCCTGTGTCAGCATGCGTGTAATGGTGTGTACATATAAAAGTGAACAGCAGCCGAGTCTCGCCTCACATTAGCATATTCATTACCTACTCCATGCCCAAATAAGGCGCTAAAAGTAGGCTAGAGCAACGACAAACACCAGGGGGCGTTTCAACGTGAAAAAATTATACTATGACTGTATTAAAATCTCGCACAATTAGTGCTATAATTTCGTTTCCGAAACTGCTTATTTATATTTCCTCTCTTTCAACCGTTTTGAAAAAGAAAATTTATAAATAAGCAAAAAAAATTATTTAAAACTAGGCCGTGTATAATTTTGAACACGTGAATAATCTGCTTCACCAAATCAAAATGGCGGCCTAATTTATGCTAATGTGATGTGGCGACACAGGTCCACTATCCAAATGCATGCCGGTTATGGCGGGACACGTGTTTGCCCACGGCGGGCGATCAGCTAATCAAGGGGAACCAGCGTCCAAAATGGCGCTCACTTACCAAATACATTTACAACAATCAGCATTCTCTGAAATAACATATTATAATAGTAATAAAATATTGACCTACGGTCCTGGGAATATATTTAACAGACCAAATAGGACCGTTTATTGACATTCATTAGGGAAACAATTTTATTTGGCCCTAATCCTATTAAAGGTTACCCGAGTCGAAGCGATATTTTATAATTTCTTGTCGATTTTACTGAAAAATCGAAAAAAATGACGAGGCTTCGTCTATGGACTTTAAAATTGAGTCACCCAATTATGGCAATCAACGATAAAAAATGAGTTTCCGAAAACACCCACTTCCTATTCGCCTACAGTGGCATTAATAGGATGAAAGCATTTAAAAAACTCTTACTATGAAAACATGATAGACTTAGTCTATGAGAAAAATTTTCAGGATTCTTCTAGAGAAACCGACATGGTCGCCATCTTGAAACAGCGCCAAACAGGTGGAATTTCGTCCAAAAATAAGAAAATTACGCCGTTTTCGACGTAAAAAACGTGCTTCTCCTCTGATAACTCTTTCTGACTAGTTTAAAACTGGCATATGAAAAATGACCTACAGCTTTCACGTACCTTGATGAAAAAAATGCTATTAAAAAAATCCCTTAAAATTTAAATAAAACTATCCTTGAAAACAGCAGTTTTCAATTGGCGTCTTGGTGAAAACACTGTTGCGTTGTCTATCAGTCGTCAGGGGTCACCAGTATGGGAATATGGGGTAGTCTCTCGCGCCGAAGATACCTGTGAGTGACCGTTAGGGTCTCTAGTATGGGCTTGTAAGGGTGAACGAGAGAAACTGCCGAACATTCTCCATTATAACGTAAACTTCCTCTCCCCGTCGAATCGACGGTTCTAAGTAAATCACAAAACTCTTCCTCCACTTGTCATGTTTATTCGTCTAGACATCTGGTAACTACAACGTACAACCCCGCGCACGACACGTCCTACTTGACTCAGAGAGAGCGACCTGCGGCACGTCCGCAGTCGCTGAGCGTAATATCTGAAGTGCGGGAAAAGTACCAAGGCCGTATGGGCTCCGGCCCTCTGCGCCCGGCACCAAAGTACCGAAACGAGGCAGTCGACCGCAGATTCTCGCGTCCGGGAAACCGGGGATAACTGCCACATTAAAATAACGAAGTAGGGATCCTACAAACACATTAAGACAGTGTTGTTATACATCCCCCGGTGATTATGAGCGAAGATCTGTAGATTAACAAATAAAGCTGTAGACGCTTTGATTTTAGGTGATGGATAAAAACGCCTGCATGAGATTAAGGAGAAATATCTTATACTTTAACAGTGGCAGATTCAGTAGGAAATTATGTTATTATTATAGAACGGTGGTAAATGAAATGCTCCCAGGGCCTATTATGGACAAACCAAGCCTTTGCGAGTGATTCGCGCAAATCATTCGCCTCGATGTGATAAATATGTGGGTTATTAGATGATTCGTGTAAATTATTCGTTCTAGTCCGAACGGACTTTATTCTTTAAATCACAAACATAACCCAGACTGTGCAATTTAATATGAAGAATCAGAACTCATCTGAAAAAAATAATAATTAACGGTGGTGCAGAACAATGTCATGCCATCTCGGATTGTAAGGCCGGCATTCACAAAGGGGTTGATTTAAATCTAAGGCGTGTGATTGGTAGAGACGGCCATCTCGACCAATCACATGCCTTAGATCTAGGTCAATCGAGTGTAGGCCTACAGATCCATAAAGGTCAAAAAGCAAAAGTGATGGGAGTCAAGATTGAGCAGACAAAGACCTAATATCACCAGAGAAGTAGATGACGACATCCATCTCAGACATCTACTGGAGATAAATGGGAATGTGATCTAACGTTGTGTCAATGCTGGGTCAGCGTTGGCATTGCATTGGAACAGCGTTGAGCCAACAGCACGGCCAGTGAGGACAGAGCTACAGACCGTCCTAATAGTGATGTATCTCACGTCATCTTTACCCCATCTTTACTTCACAACAAAAATCCATCAAGAATTCATGAGAAAAAACAATTCCCGCCGCCAAGAGCTGTGCATCTTCCGGACGTCTGCTGTTAGCAGCTGTACGGAAAAAGATCGGTGTCTTGAAGAGTGATCTTTGTTTATAAATATAGGTGGCATTAATTTTAGCAGAACGTGCTACAGAGGCTGTAAAGAGGGGGGGGGGAGCTTGGGAGGGAGATTTATTACTAGGAAACTACTCGGAAAAGAAAACACATTAACACAGTGTTGTTATACATTCCCGGTGATTATGAACAAAGATCTGTAGATTAACAAATAAAGCTGTAGACGCTTTGATTTTAGGTGATGGATAAAAACGCGTGCATGAGATTAAGGAGAAATATCTTATACTTTAACAGTGGCAGATTCAGTAGGAAATTATGTTATTATTATAAAACGGTGGTAAATGAAATGCTCCCAGGGCCTATTATGGACAAACCAAGCCTTTGCGAGTGATTCGCGCAAATCATTCGCCTCGATGTGATAAATATGTGGGTTATTAGATGATTCGTGTAAATTATTCGTTCTAGTCCGAACGGACTTTATTCTTTAAATCACAAACATAACCCAGACTGTGCAATTTAATATGAAGAATCAGAACTCATCTGAAAAAAATAATAATAAACGGTGGTGCAGAACAATGTCATGCCATCTCGGATTGTAAGGCCGGCATTCACAAAGGGGTTGATTTAAATCTAAGGCATGTGATTGGTAGAGACGGCCATCTCGACCAATCACATGCCTTAGATCTAGGTCAATCGAGTGTAGGCCTACAGATCCATAAAGGTCAAAAAGCAAAAGTGATGGGAGTCAAGATTGAGCAGACGAAGACCTAATATCGCCAGAGAAGTAGATGACGACATCCGTCTCAGACATCTACTGGAGATAAATGGGAATGTGATCTAACGTTGTGTCAATGCTGGGTCAGCGTTGGCATTGCATTGGAACAGCGTTGAGCCAACAGCACGGCCAGTGAGGACAGAGCTACAGACCGTCCTAATAGTGATGTATCTCACGTCATCTTTACTCCATCTTTACTTCACAACAAAAACCCATCAAGGATTCATGAGGAAAAACAATTCCCGCCGCCAAGAGCTGTGCATCTTCCGGACGTCTGCTGTTAGCAGCTGTACGGAAAAAGACCGGTGTCTTGAAGAGTGATTCATGTTTATAAATATAGGTGGCATTAATTTTAGTAGAACGTGCTACAGAGGCTGTAAAGAGGGGGGGGGGGGAGCTTGGGAGGGAGATTTATCACTATGAAACTACTCGGAAAAGAAAACACTTTAACACAGTGTTGCTATACATTCCCGGTGATTATGAACAAAGATCTGTAGATTAGCAAATAAAGCTGTAGACGCTTTGATTTTAGGTGATGGATAAAAACGCCTGCATGAGATTAAGGAGAAATATCTTATACTTTAACAGTGGCAGATTCCCTAGGGAATTACGTTATTATTATAGAACGGTGGTAAATTTAATGCTTCCAGGGCCAAATCATTCGCCTCGGTGTGAAAAATATGTGGGTTTATCAGATAAGCAAATGATTCGTGTGAATTATTCGTTCTAGTCCGAACGGACTTTATTCTAATATCACAAACATAACCTAGACTGGGAAATTAAATTTGAAGAACCAGAACTCATCTGGAAAAAAACCCCGAACGGTGGTGCAGAACAATGCCATGCCATCTCGGATTGTAAGGCCGGCATTCACAAAGGGGTTGATTTAAATCTGAGGTATGTGATTGGTCGAGATGGCCATCTCGACCAATCACATGCCTTAGATCCAGGACAATCAAATGTAGGCCTACAGCTCCAGAAAGTTCAAAAATCAAAAGTGATGGGGATCAAGCTTGAGCAGACAAAGACCTAATATCGCCAGATAAGTAGATGATGACATCCGTCTCAGACATCTACTGGAAATAAATGTGAAGGCTTATCTAACGTTGTTTCAGTGCTGGGTCAGCGTTTGCCCAGCATTGGCACAGCGGTAAGCCAACAGCACAGACCCAGTAAACACGAGGCATTGACCCAATGTCGTTCTAATGTTGGCCCGCCGTCTTCGACGTCGGCTGTGCATCTTCTGGACGTCTGCTGGAAGCAGCTGTACGGAAAAAGACCGGTGTCTTGAAGAGTGATACATGTTTATAAATATAGGTGACAGTAATTTTAGCAGAACGTGAATAAGATAATTTATATACATAGCCACAGTGATACTCACAAATCGCATTAAATCGAATCGATCATAAATCAACAAAGAATTTAGATGTCAGGTTGTAGCCTTAAGGCAGCACTTGATGTCTTTTTTATTATGTCTCCAATAACTCTTTCTTTCTTAGTTTTCTTTTTTTCTTTTACCGTTTTTTCAAATTGAAGCATTTTGAAAGAGTCAGACAAAATCGATGTAATTTTGGTGAGGGACAACAAGAGATCTCTCTCTCTGAGCTCGGTCATCTAAGGACCAATGCGCTAAAAACGAACATGGGATCAATATATTTAACTTGAACCAATCTGCGCTAGAAGAGAACATGGGATCAATATGTTTAACTTGAACCAATCTGGGGATGACAGGGGATGTTTTCGGATAGTTATAAAAAACAGGATATTCTCGGCCAGCTCACAAGCGATATTCTACAAGTGTTGGTATAAGGTTGGCTCACAGTCGTCAGTCTGTTGTCTGGCTAATGTTAGCCTGGCCTGCGCTTCTACTCTAACGTATTGATCTTCATATTTTTCAAGCACAAATATTTAAGGTTAAGCAGCACTGGCCCATCACTCTGAGCGGGTTGGAATTATCCTGACATAAAAAGAAGAGCTGTCGCTGAACTAGGTCCACAAAATGTCTAAGGATCTACAGTGGCGGATCCAGGATCTGAAAAACGGGGGAGGCGTCCGGGGTTTTGGGGGCTTGCCCCCAAGATTTTTTGGTAAATTTTAGCCAATTTACGGGACTTTTTAAAGTATTTGGCAAAAATAAGGGGGGGGGCGCCCCCTGCGCCCCCTCCCCCGGATCCGCCACTGATCTAGGTGTGAAAATTGAAAAAAACGCATCCCAACTTTGACATAGCACTTCTTACGTTATCAATCCATTGGCTTTGAATAGATTGCCTGGAGTGTTCAAGGATAACGGACCGACATAAGGTCTCACACAACTAATTACAGCCCCATAGACTTACATGTATTATCGCCCACACGCTAGAGACCACAGACCTACCAGGGACCGCTCTATTCCACTAACCATATTTATTCATGGAAACTTTATAATGTGTGAATTAAAAAAAATTAAAATTGGTGTTTACTGCCATCATTTTTTTTATTTGCAGCCGAAGTCAATGATTACCTTCAAAAGGTGGGGAAAGGCCATTGTCAGTGACTCTCATGGTTTAGAGAGAGGTTGTGATTTGTTCCTTCATATCAATACGCCACTTTGTATTTCTTTTGTGTCTTCTGTGAATTCCAAACCCAATATCAACCCTTGTGAGGAAACAAGCTCCATACTAAATGAATAATTGTTGCCTTCCTGATCATGATAACTAAGGGGATCTGGCAAAAAATATATCAGAATAGTACAAGCTTTTACTGAATACATTCAAAGTAATAAGTTGGGTGAGACCATAAGACCAGACTAACATGGGAGATATCATCCACTCATCAATTGATGAAGAAAGCCAGACTAACATGGAGGATATCCCTGACTCAACCCTTGTTCACATCGGGGATATACCCCATCATCAATTGATGACGTATGCGCCCAGTTATTGCTGACTCACCCCTAGTTCACATGGGGGATTCCCCCACTCATCAATTGATGACGTAAGCACACAGTTATTGTTGACTCACCCCTCGTTCAGCCTCAAGGCACAACAGAAGATCGTCTGTCGTCATGTGGTCCATCATCTACACAGAAAATATTAAATTGTGGCGGCGTGCTTTGGTTGAGAGATGTGAGAATAACACTGATATCGATTAAATCATTCGTGGTGGATGATGCTCTGCCCCAGTTATGCCATTTACTGGTTCCAAATATATTGCAAATAATACCGGACGGTTAATGGGAGGTGGCTATTTTTCATCAATAAAAAACATTTTTCGTTATTGCTAATGCTATTTTCAACATCAAATGAACGGATAAGGCTCAGCAGTACATGGGATAACACGTATTCTACGTGCCACTTGGATATCGATCTTTCTGATGTGAAGATCATAAGTTAAAAATACATCCCACGCACAGCGTTTAGCTGTGCAATGTTCAGAGCAAACACACACATCAATCATATTACGTGAGAATCACAGGTATGTTCAATGTCGGACCTATACTGGGTAAGAGCCTGCGATATCTCCCCAGCATTCGGCTAACCATTTACTTTACTGGAGTTATCTAATTCAAATATCACCTTCTTCAAGAGAGTAATGAACATAGTGAAACATTTTTCATGTCTTCTTAATGAGAGACGAAAAATTCTTGCCTATTTAATACACATTTTACTCTAACTAACTCTAACCGCTATAATAAAACGTACTCGAAACCATTGTAGTCAAAGGGTTATTATCTAGTTTTCAATTAATCTGTTTTTCAAGAAGTTTCCAGAGTCTGCTGTGCGACGAGAAAACACCCAACAAATGCGCACCGTGTGTGTTCATTCAGAAAGAAAGACAACGGTTTTGTTGGCAGAGACCATTTTTGCATCGTGTAACACATTTAATGGCAGGTACAACACGATCCGGTGAAAATCACCATGCTCTCGAAAGAAAGAACGGAAAAAGAAAGAGTTCTAGCTCTCTGAACGTTGTCTGAATACATGTGAATGAGTTATTGCTCACTTCATAAAATCGGAAAAGTTTGTCATTGACGTGATCTTACAAGTCACTCTACAAGGGACGAATGTACTATATGATAGAATAAGGGTTCTCAGGGTTCATCTTTTGCTGTACACTCACCCCGAGCAAATCGCTCTTTCAGGTCACCCAATAGATACCTCAAAGGCTCCAACAGAGCAGTAACAATGATTCTGGAATACGCGCTATGTTATAACTTTTTGTAATATGTTTTTTGTGTCATAATTTGGCTTTTATTACCTGTACATATAAAACAAATGTACACTATTTCACACACTGGAAACGACACACAGCCCAGCAAACACGGGGAGCCGGTTCAATGTCGGGTCAATGCTGTACCATAGACTGTATAGTGATATGTATACAATTTAGTGAAATACACAATTTGTCAAGGACCAGTCTGTAGATGTTCGATACTTATAGATTATACCATGGCTAAAGTTGTATCGTCCCGCATATCAGCCCGACCTAGTTGTAAACTCCAGAGGGTCATGGGTCTTGTATCGCCCGAAGACCGAGGGTCGAGGGCGATAGAAGACCCATGACCCGAGGGAGGATACAATTAGAGAGGGCTGATGTGAGGGACACGTTTCTTAGGATAGCTCACTTACACGTTAACGGTCAAGTATATTACTGCAAAAAACTGTGAAATTTCTCTTTTGAAATAAAGACAACGAATGTCACCACGAATGTCAAAGTCATCAAGTCCTCAGTGATTGAGACATATTATAATTATATTACAATATTGAACACTGTATAATCTATTTAAAAACATACAGACTAATATAAGTGAGTTCGACTAATGTGTACGATTTCTCATACGATACGATGAACATCTAGGTTGTACAGCGTCGTGTCTTGACGTCTCTTACATTGTTTCCTCTGATATCGAGCGCTGTAACCCTTGTCGGATTTAGAGATAATGATGTGCTTACAAGTACATCATTATCTAAACATGATGGCAATTATCAGATTATAGAGACGGGATTAACTAATTAGTCATTGTGCTACGTATTTCCATAACTAGGATTTTTCTCTCCAAATTTACGGTTATTAATTGCTTAAACAACATGTTGCAAAGAGATCGAAAAAAACAAAAATGCTCCAACAACTGTAGGTCTGTTTTTATGATTTTAAACCTGGAAATTGCGTCAGCAATTCTTGTTTCGAATGGATATAATGTAAGACGACTACTTTAGCAGAGAATTATAAGTAATTAAAGGATATATGTCTCTCATCTGTTGTCGGTCTTCCAGAGAATCGGGAGCTGTTAACACACAGAAGATCTACACAATAATACAGGGGGAAAACAGACACACCATGAATATTCATAAATACTTTATAATCTGGAAGCACGTACATCTCTGCGGCTAGCCCGCTGTGAATTCAGCTGTTTTCTTATCCGTGGAGATATTGTAAAACCAGTAGAATTATTCAGGTGGCACTACATAATGTTGAACAAGTTCAGCAAACGTATTGGCTCAACTTTTTGTGAAATTATTTTTCATATTTAAGCATGAAGTTCGACATATTGACGAAAATGAATTGTTTTAATTTCCTGATAGTGAGTAACCAAATCTTACATCGTGATTGTTGGCGAGACTCGTAGTCTAAAAATAGGGCATAAATACTATTAAAAATATATTATAATAATTGTTATAATTCATATATATATATCGGAATTTCTATGATCATGAAAAACTAATGCAATATTTTTTCCACTGAGCTATGAACGACTGGCCTATTTCAAGACACACATAATGCCAGCGTCCCCCTGGACCAGACAGGGAGCCTGTGTTCGTGACCTGGTGGACTTTCTGTAGATCCCGCATCAATCACTAAATATGTCCGTACATTGTGCTGCTGTGACATGAATGCAAAAAACTAGTCTTGATATTAATTAATTGATTGATTTGATACTGATTGATAGATTGATTGATTGATTGATTGATTGATTGATTGATTGATTGATTGATTGATTGATTGATTGATTGATTGATTGATTGATTGATTGATTGATTGATTGATTGATGTGAATGCTACGTTTTTTATCTACTCCTGAACATAGCATGTTTCTTGTAAACATACTCCTCGTGCTAAAACTGAATGGACACTTGTCGTTTTCTATTAATAAATAACAGAAAACATATTTATCTCCATGGCTTCAAGCACTACGGAAATTTATTTTTAAATATTAACCCTTTGACCACGCATGACACATCTATCATCAGACATATGGTATCTAATATGACACCAACAGTCAGACAGACAGACAGTGCTCCTTGTCACATGGGCATGCAGATGTACATATCTGTCCGGAGCAGCTACAATCGCATATATAAGCATGGTAAAAAAGAAATAAATGGGGATTCAGACCACATTGTGTGCACATGTAGACTAAACTGGGCTGGGAGAAACTTCTGAGGATGGCGAGATGACACTGCCCTCCAGACACAGAATTATAAACATAGTTAACTTTGTCCAAATAATGTTCAAATTATACCCACCTGTGTCTAAGATGTATATGATAAACTACAATATTTACCTAAAGATTCTTCGTTGTCAGATGACACTCGTATATCTGAACCCGTCTAGAAATTCACTTACTTGTGGCATTTATTGTAATTCAAGATCTTTTCATTTTACATTCACCACCGCCTTCGCCATAATTATCACGAAAATGAAGACCTGATCTTGGACAACCAATAATTGCAAGAAACCTGACGATGAAGTTATATATCGGGTGTTATATCAACTTTGTAACAATTGTGTCAATATTAGAGCTTTTTTTATTTCCAGTGGTCAACCTAATATCTGATATAGTGCATGCTCAAAAAGTATAAAAAAAGAATGTTGACACATATTGTTGAGTTAAACTTTGTTGTTATAAATTGATTCATTAATTCCCGCTAGTCTTCCTATTAGTAGAGCTACATATTCGGACTGAAAGGAAATGTGACTTTGCTATAGTGCCCACATGTTTATCAACATTGACAAAGAGCAAAAGTTATCTTGTCTCTAATCAATTTTCAAAAAAGTGAACAACTACGGTATTTATAATATGAAAAAAATCAAAATTATATCAAAAAGGAGCCGAAAGGAGATATATAAATCTTAATATTGGGTTATTTTGATTATCTGTTGTCACGTGTCCCATTATGCAAACACGTTTTGATTTTGACAGCACCACATAATTATATCTTCAGATCATTCATGTGATGCTGCACCAACACCTGGTTATTCCTCACCCTAAATGCCTAAATGACAATTCATATTCATATGTTGAAATAGCTAAGTAACTGTAGCAAAGCTGCAAAGACTGAGATTGAAAATTCTAATCGATTGTTTTTAATGAAATCAAGTCAGTGCCTCTCTCGAGTGTATAATCTCAAATTGTACAGTCATATATTTCTCTATATAACAGAAAATATAATATTCGGACTCTCCTGATATATCCCCACAAGCTGTACACTAACCATCCACTGACTGAGGGTGTGTGTCTCCCGATAAATAACTGTTTTTTGTGTCAGGTCTACTTTCGTTATTCGTTATTATTCTGAAGGGTTGATTTGCCACAACAATCGATCGTTTTTGTCAAAAAGATTACTTTAAATTGCATGATTATTTTTAATGTATTTTGTTTTTTTTATCTATTTTGACTCTATTGTCAAATGAGCAGCAACTATTTATAGTTCATTAATTGCCAATATATCAGTCATCGCCACCCTGGATTTCAGTCCATGTGCGTTATCTTAATGCTTTCAGGACAGTAAACACAACTGGGTGAGGCATACGATAAAACCTCATCATAGATACTAGAATCACCCATCTACCACTATTTCATCATTACGCATGATTACGGATATTTATTGCTCATTGTTAACCATTTTGTTTATCATCTTGGATATTGTCCTCAAATATAATTATATTTTAATATTATTTTTGACAAATTTAATTACAATATTTGATTTTAAATTTGATTATGTTTCTGAAAAACCCCAGGTAGACACCCAAACCATGATCATAGGCCTACTTCTATTCTTGTTCGAAATAGGAATAAGGACATTCTTTTGACAACATTCAACTTGAAGATTATCGAATACTGTGATGATTTTAGATGGATAAGATCCACAATCCAGACCTTCATGATATGCCTATGAAATATCACAATACGGAAAACAAAAACATACTGCTATCAAAATTATTACGTCTATTCTGGCAAAAATGGAAAATTATTTATTGTTTGTCCTTGGCAGAAGTGGCGGACATCTTGGATTTTACCCACAATGCAATGTGTCATGTAGTTGTGTACCACACCACTATGTCCGGCATACCTGAAAACATTATGGTAGACACCGAAGTCATAAATCTGCTTCAAATATGTCAAAAAAATGGCACTGCTAGATTGTTTGACTTTGGCCATCTTGGATGTTACCCAAAATGCAAAGCCTGAGGTATTTTTTGGCCACACCACTATGTCTGGCATACGTGAAAACCCAATGGTAGACACCAAAATCATGAATTTGTTCCAATTATGTAAAAAATGGCATTAGTTTATTGTTTACCTTTGGGAGGTGGCGGCCATAAAATACCAGGCATATCATAAAAGCTTATAAAAAGCAAAACACAAGAATCACCCGTATTTAATGCACAGTTAGCCAGCACAGATGGAAGGAGGGCATAGTTAGACCTATCAGAACAAACACGAGATATAAATCCAATGCTGGCTTAACGCCGGTCCACCATCTGCGACGTAAGACGTTGGCCCAACATTATATAAAAATTGGGTCAATGTATTTTGTATGCGTTGATAGGGTAGGCCTATCACCTATACTCTATTTCACCAGGACCTGGGAGTTGATTCGAATCGAGAAATTTTCCGTAATTCAATTTTTTTTATCACAATTTTCAGGCATTGTTATCTACTCATCTTCCCCCGACTAATGGTAAACACATTTTATCATTTACTTTGACATATTCGCCATGAATCACCTGCGAATAGCCCTGGGTGAAAGAGACAATACAGCATAGCACTGTACTGTGTACCCGAAAAAAACGTTTTTTTTTAACAATTATCCATAATGTGTCTGTAATATAAGATAACAAACATGCCTGTCATATTAGGTCTATTTTAATAAAATTACAGTTAGTGCCTACATTTATATTTTAGATGAACAGATCATGCATGCAATATATGAGAGTTACCGTCTTGTAAGAGTAGGAGTTACCATCATCGATATGAGTTACCGTTCTACTGTATGTACACATATGCTCTACCAAACTCAAGCTATAATGACCAAGTAAAACATATCCTAATGGTATTTTTTCACGAATACTACAGCGATCAATATTTACATATTTCTGTGCCATTGTGGACGAAACAGGGCTAAAGTTGATCTTACCAGTATCACGTTACCGTTTCCTCATCACGGAGTTACCGTACTCAGACACAAAAAGAGATTTGGAGTTACCGTTTCTCAGTTCGAAACTTTAGACACTTTAGACACTAAAAATAAATTAGACATTTATATAACCCATTCTTAGGCTACAATCCGTTCGTGGAAGTAGTCTGAAACAACGGAACCTAACATAAATAAAAGCTTACTTTTTGTGGTGTTGTTGTTGTCGGCCATCTTGGGAATACGGTAACTCTGAGTGGTTTAAGGGTGACAACGATTGGGCTAATGTTGTCTCATGCGCAAGTACTTGGTTTGACGCTGTCCCAGCATCTGAAGATGGTGGACCGGCATCGTACCAACGCGGGATATACGCAACGTAGGTGTGTGCTGTATTCAGATGATACAATAGTTAGGTCAACACTGTGTCTTGCATGTAGTTAGTGCGATGCCGGCCCAGCATCTTAAGATGATGGCCCGGCATCATGCCAATCATTGTTTCAAGTAATGCTATGCCTATCATTGAGAGATGAAGGAAGGTGTGTAGCTATTAGGTTTAGGCGAGATACCTTTCTTTTACTTCTCTGAATTTCTAGTACCTATGACTTGGTCAAAAGCAGTAACTGGTCACTGAGTCGTGACTAGTTACCATCTTTTGCCTGGTGATAGACAGGATTCGGTCTGAGCAAGGATGGGCTTGCGTTCTACCATATGATTAGACGCTCGTCATTGATTCGCTCAGGTGCGAATCATCGAAGTCACTCTGCCTATATTGTGGGCAAGAGAGAGGTGTTTGCCACCTTATAAGTCGAGCCCTAGCTGAGAAGTTGGTTTTCTTTGTATAGATTGTCAACGCAGCTGCCTGTCCCTCTGTACATAATAAACTGTGTAATATCAAGCCTCAAGTGTTTAAGACTCCTGCCTTGTGTCTCTGCCAAAACTTTCTGAAAGTCATCTTGTGTCACCATGACTTTTAACAACTTGTGATGACTCTTGAGGACCCAGAGCGGTCAGTAAACAACAACATTCAGATGATGATGCCTCCTGTCACACCAGCTTTAAAATTGTCATGCTGAAATCCCACAATGGAAATTGACTTTTCTGTTTTCTGACCAGAATGACAAATGACCTATTGTGATTCTGTGACAAACCACCTATTGTGGTTCTGTGACAAATAACCTATAGTGGTTATTGTGGCAGCTCTTGATTGAAGAGAATCTCCTCTTCTCAAATAATCTATTTACTTCCTGTTCATCTATCATGTCATACCTGGCGTTGGAAAGGTTTTAGACCCAAGTCGGATCAAAGCTGAGCCAACATCACAGACGCAGGACCAGTTTTGAACTGGCATTTAGACTACACCTAGTGCTGGCGGCACATTGGCCCTATACGTCGTTTTAAAAAATTCAGCAAATACACCCGTGCATATTCATCAGCTTTTGACAGACAAGTTTTGGCATCTTTCAAACTTTTTCTTGTTGTGAAAGGCGTGTTGCGAGCATTAAAAAAAAGATAATCCACAAAGACGCCCAACAGTAAAGGATTAAACAGAAAGAAAATTGCAAAATAACACTTAGTAAGGTTGCCATCTAGAAAATTATCAGAATCCGTCGTGGATTCATGCAAAAGACACGATAAGTTCAAACCAGAATTAGACCAATGCTGAGCCAACGTCTCTGTTCTACTGACTGGAATACTCACACGACAAACATATTCTACTTGTTATGTCTCCCCTCTATAGAGGTGGAGATATATTACTTTACTTTTCACAGCTCATTTGTTCCTCACATCAGTTTTGTGACTGTACATTCTCTCCGTCTATCATCCAGGCGGTCAAACACGAGACGTTGACCCAATGTCTGGCTATTGTTGGCCTACCGTCTATGACGCTGAGCAAACATTAGCCCAGTATTGGGTTACCGTGTGGTGTTTGACGCCACGCTGAATGTGGGCCAGCGTCACAGAAAGCGGGCCAACATTAACCCAGCCTTGGCTTCAAGTAGTAGTTATTGTACGGCCTGAGCCGGAGCCAGGCCCATTTCAATAGACCCAAGGGCGGGGGCCCTAGGGTAGTGGTTAGCACCGCTGCCTTTCACGCCAGAGTCCGGGGTTCGGTTCCCGGTCTCGGCGGTTTGAAAGAAACAAAATTGTTTCTTCCCCATCCACGTGTGAAAGTTAGTATTGTGGGGGGCCTCCGTGACCGAGAGGTAGCGTACTCGGCCTCAGACCGCCAGGGCTCGAATTTCGAATCCTGTGTCTGGAGGACAGTGTCATCTCAATCATCTCACCATCCTCAGGAGGTTCTCCTGGCCCAGTTTAGCCTATATGTGCACAAAGGTGGCCTAAAGCCCGATTCATTTCATTTTAATAGACCCAAAAGTATGTAAAACAAACAAAAGACGGCAACCAGACATACTGGCAACTTAGAGTGCGGGTACCCAACAAGCTTTAGTGCTGACTAACGTTGGTCCATTGTCACCCACGTTGGCTCCCAATTAGCCTAATATTGTTTCAACGTCTAGTGTTTGCTGGGTATAATGAAGGCAGATGTCACAACATGGTTAGGCCTATACTTCATGCGGGGCCACTGGCGACGACGTTGTACCAACATTAAAACAACATAGGGTCAACTTTTGTTCAATCAGCCACTCTCCAGAAATCACAATAGTGTAAAAAGAATCATAAAGCTGAGAGTCATGTAGTTTCACAATTGGGGATGATTAGGCAGTCCTATAACCCAAGATCTAACATATTTAATGGGGAAGAACTCTGTTCATTTAAACAGATAATCTCTTACTTGTAGTTTCTTAGATTTTCAAAACATTCCAAAACACTTCACAAAGGACAATAATTGTTTGTGTTTACTGGGTTGAACGCAGCCCAGCAAACACGAGGCGTTGAGCCTGTGCTGGTTTGATGTTGGGCCAGCGTCGCAGATTGTGGGCCAGCATTGGACCAGCATTGGGTCAACGTCGTGTTTGCTGGGAGTGTTGACAAGTGTTTCGCACCAAAATGGAATAGTAAATTCGCTTAATACATAGACTATACCAATAACTTTATATAAAGTCTCTACTGTCCACAGGAGCCATTTAATAACATTAATTACAAAGGCCATTGTCACTACATCTATTAGCTATCAACCTTTATGGTTATGCTGCTGGAGGGGAGACATCTCCAATTTTTTATTCACAAAAAACTAGACCCTTCAAGTTTTGTTTTGTTCTACAACGGAGTCATTTTACTGTGACATTACTGTCACCACGACTATCCGGAGAATGAAAAAGCCTCTCATGACATATATTTCTCCAATGACATATAAATTCCAGTACTGATCCATAACCAAGGCGATCTCATCATTTCCGACAAATGTTGAGATGCCTCAAGAATAAGACGTTATGAAATCAACCAATAATCACCTTATTGCACATAAATGTTCATTCAGCGACTTGACGTTGTGGCAATAGTTGTTGCAATGTGGGGAAAATGGCGAAAACGTTGGTGTGACAATTATCTGACGTAGCAATGAAATCTACCGCTCAATGGGAAGCGAATAATCCGGAAATTATACTTTAGAGCGAGGTGGCAAATGACAGTCAGGATATTATCTGGTTTGGAAACTGTCACCCTGGAGACTTGACCTAGAATACAACAGTTACAACATACTCGGCCAGCGTCTCAGACGGTGGACCAACAATAACTCAGCATTGGGTCAATTGTTCGTGTATGGTGGAGACGGCTAGAAGATAGATAGGCCGCTGCCTATTCAGACCCTGATAGAAAAATCTTATTGGGTGTCAGATACTCGGCACGGCTATAATTAAATTTCCAGTTTTGACACGTCCATCTTGAGATTGCCGACTCACACTCACCAACCATCAGTTGACACGAGACTTTGAGCCAATGCTGTTACTTAATGTTGGCCCAGAACAGAAACGAGTCCAGTTGAGTTTTTCTGGCATACCGGTATAATAGAAATAAATCATAATCATTCAAAAGTGAAACCGTTGCATATGACTATGCGTTATCTGGGCTTATAGCAAAGTATCCAGGCATCCGAAAATCCAGATTTAATGTAATCACTGGGTTATATGGCTACGGTAGTCTACTTATCTTACAAAGTTCATGATACAGATCATGATCAGGTAAAATATCAGATTCCGACCAGACGTACATTAATGACCGAAATCTTTATACTCTCAGTCCTAAAATACTGTGCCGGTGATGTTTCATATCATCAGCAAGTTAAAGATAAATAGATAGACAATTTGTTCCACCAGGAAAACTATAATATATTTTATTAATCATTTTATTCAATTTGATAATGACAACAAACGATATGTTAATTGCAGTAAATGTTTCTGCAAATTCAGATCTAAAGATGCTTATTTTGTGTCATTTTTTTGGGACATGGTCAGTGACACTGGCCCAGAACCACTCCTACATTAGCCCATAGTGTGATGTTTTATGTGATCGGTCGTGACATGGGTTATCAGCCCTTGATGGTACTGTCACTCTTAATAACACATCCTAACAAATATTCCTCGGAAAGGAGCATCCACCGTGTGTGCTTCAATGCAGACTATAAATAAAACTATAGGAAACGCAAACATGACAGTTTACACAGCCTCAAACATACAGTTTCTCTACTAGCTATAACAGTTCTGAATAAGAAATAGAAAAGTTTACCCTCTTGAATTGCTATAATAATTTTAAGCTTCAAATGAATGCATATTTTTTGACATAAATATAACCATCAACAGTATGTCCCCAGCACATCAAATAATTCCGACGTAATATAAAGGTTGATTGACAAGATGTAAATGCATTCTTGTCTTGTTCTAAATCATGTAAATGAGTTCACAGTAGTGAACAATGAATATTGCAGTGAAGGACAATGTAAAATGTCATGAGTGAAATCACTTGTCAGATCACAGACCGTGATTTAGGCCTGGATCAACCCATTAGTCCACCTTTGTCTTGTATGTGTGTGTGTGGGGGGGGGGGGGGAGGTGTAGTGGTCAGCACTACTACCTGTCGCACCGGAGCTCGAGAGTTCGTTCGCCGTTCTATAATTCACGTTTAAAAAAACAATGTGTATTCTCACCTGTAAAGATTAAATAATTTGGACGCTGGCCCAACACTAGGTCAACGTCTCTTGCAGCTATAATTATCATGTGGACAGGTTGATGTCACAGTAATATATTAATTTAGCGTATAATCATGATAATCAAATGCTGATGCGCGCTAAATCGAATTTGTATTAGGTTACTTTTCATTCTCCACACATAGATGTCGCTCAGGCAAACCCCCGCTGCATTATATAATGTCCGAGGTCAGAGCGGTTATTCTTAGCAATTAAAATATTCCATTCGTGCCCAAGAAAATATTTAAATAATTATCAACTTATGTGATTAATGTCCATTGGCTGTCACAGACGCCATCATTTAAACAAAAAAAAATGCAATCGGGATCTGCTGGGCCCCTATATATTTTCCAATTTTAAATGAATGAATGAATGAATAAATGAATGAATGAATGAATGAATGAATGAATGAATGAATGAATGAATGAATGAATGAATGAATGAATGAATGAATGAATGAATGAATGAATATATGAATGAGTGAATGGAGATCAATACCACTTTTGTAAGCATACATGCTAAACTGGGTCAAGAGAATCTACTGACGATATATGTAACGGTCTTTAACTGGCTGTGACGTAGTGAAGATTACATTTTTTAACTAATATGATATTTTAAAAACAAATCGACTGATTAGCATTAAATTTGTTCATCACGTTGTTTCTAACATTTTTTGCGCATGCGTGTCGAGCACGGCCCTGAGCCTCTAGCTTACGGTGGGGTTCCTGTAGGAAAGAGGCACTATTATTCATGGAGTCTTTGAAAAATGCGACGCTAAATGAGACCGAGATCCAAATGACGTGAACCCATTCCGGATCACGCAGCACCAAGCAGAGCCGATACACACAAATTGTGGTGAATTTATGAATCACGAATTGTGTTATGGAGAGAAAATACAGTGTTCATTCAATGTTGGGCCAAGGTCTGCAACATTAGCCCAGTATTATCAGATTATGGCAACCTCTGATGATGACAGAGATACATCCCGTTATTGATGGAGGGATCATCTCACAGTGAAATACTCTGTCACGGGGAATAATCAATGCTAGGTGAGAGTAAAAATTTCCTAGAAAAAGACCACTCGTTTGCTACATGTATAGACAAAAATAGAACCTATTTACTTTAGAGCAGTACTTTGACTTAATTATTTTAAATTCCATTTTTCGTACGTCTAACTAAATATCAAACATATATGTAGGATAAACCAGTTATGCAGACTGATTTAATGCATACGAAACCAGATCTTAGTAATAAGAACATGTAACCAACATCGGTCAAACGTGGGCCCAAGTCTGGGGTTAGACCAGCATCACTTTGTGTCTGTTGAGCTGCAGGACAAAAGTGGACAAGAATGTGGCCAAGTTTTGAACAATCGCAGCCGACAAACGATCAAAAACAGAATGGGTGACGCAATTGATGCGGAAACGCCATGAGGCAGCGGGGAAATCATGGAAATGGACCGCCTGCGTAGTCCCTGACACCGTAGATGTGGAAATAGGCTATATCATATTTTTTTGCTTCGAAGTGGCCTTAATTATATTGAAATCTAGATCAAGGTTAGCATGAATGATAAATACTGTAAATATAACATCCCGAGGTAAAATTATTTTCAAAGCTATCGAAATTAGTGTCAGATAGGGCCTAAACGTTTAGTTAATGGATACTTTTTCGACTATATAAATCGCAAGAGAGATAGTTTGAATATAAATTATAATTAGAGATAGTAATATATGTACGTTACATATCGCAAAATAGTCATTCTGATGTTCAAATTTGTTCTTCGCTAAATATCGCTAACTTTTTCACTGCTTCAACTTGGTTGATTTCCACTGGCAAAAAGTAGGTGGTTTAACAGATGAGATGAGGCACTGAGGAGGAAAGTCAGTCAGGTGTGTAATACTGAGCGGTAATAAAACCACAGATAAAACAGCTCCAGGACGGAAAGAGGATTTCCTGGTATCATAGAAAACAGGGGTTCTCAACCAAAGAGGAAACCGTGATGTAGTGTATGTCGAACACAGAACAATCACATGTCTAAATGTAGCCATATTATATGGCCTAATGGTCAGATTGTAAAAAACACTATAGAAACAAATAATAGGCGATATAACGTACATTAATAGTAAATTCTTGACATTGATCGAATGTTGGCTTCATCCTGGATCAGCGTTAGTGATGGTGGGTCAACAATAAGTTCATATTGTGTTGAGGACAATTGTGGTAATAAAAAAGACACTTTATCACGGCATTTCTAGGGACCTCAACGAGGGGAATAGCCAAACTGACTGTTATCCACACTTTAGGAGCTAGCTACCTAGGGCTCCATATTTCGATATGCTAGGTATAAATTGTTACATATAGAGAAGAATACTCATGAATATCAGTGTATTTTCTTTATTAGGCTATGTTGACAAACAAATGAAATAATGAATTGATTCTCAGAGATTCCATGTACTATAAAATAATAAATCAGACTCGGACTGGTAAAAGAACAATTTTTATGGAGCATAGAGCAGGCTAGTAATGATGATCAAATACAATATATTATTTATTTTAAATGTTTTTCGATTTGAAAGTTTAACTAAGAGAAGATTATCAACATAAATGTTGATTGATATAACATATTTCATTAAATACGTTTATAAGGTGAAGGATTTCACTCACGACTCAGACTGTAAGGTGCTTGATGAGCTTGCACCACTCAAGAGCGGCAAGCCGAAGAAGAGAATGTTATGTAAATGGTACACTGATGAGATACATCTTATGCGACAGCTACGGGGAAAAAATGAGTCCATCTGGAGGAAGTCTGGGCTGGAAGTGCACAGAATGATCTACATCAATCACAGAAATGAAGTCAATCAAGCCATTCGAAAAGCAAAATGTGACTACTACATAGCCCTACTTGAAAAAGCAGATGTAAAAGTTGACTTTTGGCCTCTCCGTCACCACAACTACCAGATCAGCTAGGTGATGGGGAGTCACTTTGTGAAAAATTCGATTTTTTTTTACTGACAAAATCGACCGTATTCGTGCTGCTGTGGACAGTGTACCTGTTACCAACTTTGACCTGAACCACGACACGAATCTTGAACAATTTACAACCACACTTGACTACTTCAAAGAAACAAGTGGAACAGAAGTTGGAAAAATAATTAAATCTAGCAAATCGACAACATGCTCTTAGGACCCCCTACCAACTGAAATTATAAAGAAAACATTATCAGCACATATTACGGCACTCACGAGGCTCATCAATCAATCATTTCAGAGTGGCATCGTACCTGTGCCGCTGAAGAAAGCTCTGGTCACTCCGATTCTGAAAAAGAATGGTCTGGACGTTAACATCCTTGCCAACTACAGGCCTGTATCCAACCTCCCATTTACTGCAAAGGTGATGGAGAAGATAGCTGTGCAAAGACTATCGGAGCACTTGACAACGAATGGACTCCATGAAGAACTGCAATCAGCATACAAACCATTGCACAGTACAGAAACAGCGTTGATGCGTGTTCAGCACAATATTGCAAATGCAATGGATACCAACCAGCCAGCACTATTAGTTTTACTAGATATGTCCGCCGCATTTGACACCATCGATGCAAACATTCTTATAGACACACTACACAATCGTCTTGGAGTAAAGGGCACCCCATTGAAGTGGTTCCGCTCCTACCTAAGTGACAGATGTTTCGCTGTGAAAGTAAGAAATAGTCAATCAGCCGATCACAAACTGAAGTACGGCGTTCCGCAGGGGTCTGTACTTGGGCATTTTCTATTCACGGTCTATTCTGCGGCTACAGAGGCGATTCTGAAGAAACGTGGCATCATATACCATAAGTATGCTGACGATATACAAATCTACCTTTTCTACAGACCACATGTACCGGGTGATCTAGTATGTGCTATCTACTGACTACAAGCATGCTTTAGAGAACTAAAACAACTTCTCACTACTCTCAAGCTGAAATTAAATGACTGTAAGACAGAATTCCTCGTACTCATGAGTCCCCATCAGCTCAGAAAGTATGGCTCACCCGACCTTCAACTTGGTACAGTACTCATTAAGCCTGCTGTTTCAGTTCGAAATCTTGGAGCTCATTTCGATCAAATGCTCACAATGCTTAGCTTCATCAACCACAAGATCAAAGTTGCATCATACCACCTGCGACGAATAGGATCAATTCGCAAGTACATTACAGCTGGTATTTGCCACAAATTAGTTATTGCACTCGTAACATCTAATATTGACTACTGTAACGGACTCTTAGGTGGTCTGGCTGCAAAAGATGTGCACCGTCTTCAGCGGCTCCAGAACCGTGCAGCAAGGCTCGTTACACGCTCGAAGGTTGCAATGCATATAACACCTATCCGCGAAGACTTACACTGGCTGCCCATTCAAGAGAGAATAAATTATAATATAATTATGACAGTATACAAATGTATCCATAGACTAGCTCCAAACTCTATATCATCTATCCTGACTACCAGAACACGAGACAATCGACTTCGTCAAAAACAGGTGTGCCATGAACTTAACACTCATTCCTGTGCCATAGTTGTTGGTAAATAGGCGTTTGGTACACGTGCCCCAGAACTTTGGAACAAATTGCCACTGAACATTAGGACGATTCGCACACTGCAATCTTTTAAACAGACATTGAAAACACACCTATTTAAAAGAAGAAAACCTAACCAAGGTTGGCTCAATATTGGGCCACGCCTTGGGCATCGGCCCAACATTGAGCCGACATCATTTCAGATTGCGTGGCATTGAACCTTGCTATTAATCAGAGAGTGGATGTTGAGCTATTACCGAGGGAACGAAACACAGAATAAAGTGCAACATACTGGTTCAATGTACATGATGTAGGACCAATTATTTATACGTTCCTCCAATATTCAGCCAATGCTGGACAATAACTGTTAATCACTGTCAATGTGTTGGTTGTATTTTGAGAAGCAGTATGCAGACCATACAGGCTGCCTTCTCAAACACAGTGGATCGCAGACCCTGGGTATTTACTAAATCATGATACCTTAAACTGTATTACCGGTGAATGCAATTTTAATTATGTATCTCGAGCAAACAAAAAGGATTGTAGCAATTCTGTGAAACGCGTTGACGTCACTGGATACCGTTTTAAATGGCAACTTGTTGAAAACAAAGTTATATAATCCCATACTCCCATACATCATTGTATTAGCTAGCTCGGTGAAAATATTGGAGATCAAGGCTATTGAATTTCACAGAATGGATACAATTATTTCGGCAGATTTGTCGGGTGTCAAAGCAAACACAATAAGTTGACATAATGATGTTTGGTTATTATTGTAACACAGTTTACGACGCTGGCCCAAAATTCTACCAACATTGGGTGAATGTCCCATGTTTGCTGTAGTAATGATCTGAAATATGTATGTATAAACCATGGAGACCAGTGGGTTGTTTTCAATTTGAAATAATCATGAATGTCTTAGTTATATCTTTCCACTTCATTTGATTACCTATGTTATGAGTCTACTATATGCTGCCAATATAATTGTTTTAATTATTTCAATTTGGGGACCGACTTTAGACCTAAGAATCGCCCATTATAATTTTTAGCTCATCCGGCCTTCAGGCCTGAGATGAGCTTATGCCATCGTGTTGCGTCTGTCGTCTGTCGTCTGTTGTCTGTCGTCTGTCCACAATTCACAAGAAATGCTTCTCCTCCCTCAATTCTTATCCGATTTCAATTCTGTTTGGTTTGTTTCAAAGAGCTCGGGCCTGTGCATAAAAACTGCTCACGGTTTTCAGAAATTTTAATTATTAATTAACTTATGACCTAATTAAGACTCGATTAGGGCACTCTGTCCACAATTCACAAGAAATGCTTCTCCTCCCTCAATTCTAATCTGATTTCAATTTTGTTTAGTGTATTTGATAGAGCTCGTGCATGTGCATTAAACTGCCTCATGGATTTCATAAATTTTAATTCGTTATCAACTTGCCCTAAATAAGGATCAGTTTCTGTGTCATTGACACTCTGGTTTTAATTCTTTGCAGTGTGGGAACCGACTTTAAACGTCATAATGTGACGTCTTTAAACCCCGCGCTGAGAGGGTTAAGGGAGGTATATGTTTGTAAATAGAACAGAATTGAAAATTATGGGTTTAAATTAAACAAACATAAGCACATTTGATCTACTTGCGCAAAGTGACACAACTTAAAATATCTACTTTTTTATTATATAATTTTGCGATTTAGTGCTAAGTCATAAATCAATGTAATTTGCTGAAGCATTATTATTATTTTTTCCACGTCTCAGTCCTCATATGCTTTGAAAATGGTATTTTACAAAGACATGCTAAAAAAACACTATCGAGATAAGAGAAGGTAATCTAATTCCGGGTAAAAATAGCCTGACAAATTTCACCTCTGCTGCAGGATACGATGCGGTATGATATGAAGAATATACATGACAAAACGCCAAAATTCCCATAGGAAACATGGTAGAAGTTTTTGTGAGATATATTTGATTAAACTAATGGTAGGTTTCAAAAGAACGGAGGTGGGATATATTATGAATATAAATAATACAGTTTCTGAATGCGGATATTCTGAATTAGTGGGACGTCACTGAATGAAACAGTCTTTCGTCAGCAAACATGAAATATTGAACCAATGTCGATTTAAATTGGACCAAGATCAAAGACGATGTACCAGCATGAGCCCAGCATTGAGTCAACGTCTCTAGTTTGCTGCGTAATGATCGGGAAGCTGAGCCTTTGTAGTGATCTCCATAAGTCATATCTGTTTTAATCAAACGCACAATTATTGGCAAAAACCGGGATATGACTTCGCCATGCAGATAAATGTTAACAGCATCCTATCGTTAGTGGTTTAACCCTTTCAAGCCTGAATTTACCATTGACATCTTCATCCACTACAAGCCGCAATTCTCGACTTGTAGTGGATGAAGATGACTTGATGTGGGTTAAAAAACAAAGAAAATCACCATGTATTGGTAAACCAGTTTCGTGGAAATTTTCGGTCTAAAACCCCTAGTTGTAGGACAATTAAGTCTGTTTTCAGGGATATAAAATGATGCTTTAATGTATCGTGAGGGCTTAAAGGCTTAAACCCGTGGTCCGCTGTTGAAGCCGCATGCGTAGGCTAATCTGCATCATTTCCCGATGTATCATCGGATATGATTACATTTGAATGTATAAAAACTATTTCTACACAGCGATTTTTAGCGGGAGAGCTATATTTAAAGGGACATGCCCAGGCTAAAATCATTAAAAAATCGGTGCTTTTATTTTGACTTCTTAATATGACCTTATGATGTAAACATGTCCATAGACTAGAACTGCATTTTTTTTAATTTTTGAGCTGCGCATTTATCAGTTAAGCTAGATATAGGGAAAAAATTCCCGTATTTCTTATTTTTGTCATAGTTGTCCAAAATAAGAATTCAGGAATTTCGTCTCTTCATCTAGCCTAAATGATAAATGCGCAGCACAAAAAATATTTTGTTGACAGTTCTAGTCTATGGACATGTTTACATTGGTCATATTAAGAAGCCAAAATAAAATCACCGATTTTTTGACGATTTTAGCCTGGGACTGTCCCTTTAAGAAGATTATGTTTTTGGTCTTTTTGTTTGTTGTGTCTCTCTTCTCGTCCGTCGGATTACTTCAAATGTAATGAACGGATATGCATGAAATTTTTGCAATAGAGGTATATCTCGGATCAGGGAACAATCTATTAGATCTCGGGGGCGATCCGTGTTACGATCCGGATTTAGGATCTTGATTTACGATCCGGAGTGCACAGATTTGCATGACAATTTTACAGGGATGGGTCTCGAACCAAGGACCAATCCAGCAAATTTCGGGGATGATCCGAATCCCGATTATAATAACTAATTTCAGCAGAGGTTTGCAGTTTGTCGCATCATAAATTGCCTAGCTCTCACGATGGAAATCGTTATATAGAAACTGTTTTTTTTTAAGATGAAAATTGCTTTAGTAATTCCAGCTGGAGATGAATTAAAAAATACAAAGAGCTGTATCATTCTGAGCAAACTCTGCGTTCTGATGTAACAGACTAGATTAATCCCTGTGGTGGTGACCTCGGCATCAGGTGACATAGTTTACATCGGGCATGTTCGTGATTACACGACTTTGACGACAAATGCGTGATGAATGAGAAGAAGTTATTGATCATTTGTCTGAGTGATCGATCAGTGACATAGTTGAACTGACAAGTTGGGTGTAAACAACGGGTTTTAGCATAATAACTTCCACATGCCAGTAGTCCAGCTTGAGAGCATAGCGAGATATGGTGGTGGTTGGACTAGTCAATCTAAACTAGACCAACAAATCGTATTTGTGTATGAGAACGCCTGTTGTTACAGCACGATATGGTGATGGTTGGGATAGTTTGCATTGTGTATCAGAACACCTGGGTGCGACAGTAGGGATACAAATGTAGATTGAACTAGCAGTTTATAGAAATAGAAAATAAATAATATGCCTAGTCTGCGAATCCACGAATCTGTGTTCCATAAATCTCTCATATTTCTCTTAATTTCATTCAGCTTGTGATGCGAATTCCCCACTCCAAGGTAAATGACAATACTTAGAAACAAAACACACATGGTATAAAATATCAAATCAAAGCTACATGGTAATTCAGAGAATAATAAAGCAGTGATTTTTTTACAAATTTGACACGACCGGTACGTTTTCCACTGCTGTAGGCCTAGCTATTTGTAGTGGTACCGTATGCCTACCCCCTTGCCATACTCCCATTCCACTAGCCTCGAGTGTCCATACTCCCATTCCATTTCCAGTAGCCTCGGGTGTTGGGCGTGATTTTTTGGTGAATGGATCAGCGAAGATTGATCCTGGTGGCGTCTGCTGGCCTAACCTCTGACCCCGGAAAGTTCCAGCCTTTGTGCTGGCTCCAATCAGAAAAGCCAGTGTCGACTTGAGGTTGGGCCAGCGTCGCAGACGATGGGCTAGCATTAAACTGACACTGCACCAGCTTCCAGTGTTAGCTGGGTTCTGACATTACAGATTTGGTGTTCACATTTTGATGTTGTCTCCATCTAACAAGCCCTCGCCTAATACGTGCATAGAATACAGGGGTCCAAAAACAAAGTTAAGTAGGCCTAACCCAGCAAACACGAGGCGTTGACCAAATGTTGAGGTAATGATGGCCCGCCGTCTACGACGTCGGCCCATTATTACCTCAACATTGGGTCAACGCCTAGTGTTTGCTGGGAACTGATTACTTGCACTTACTGCTGTTTTCCATTGCATAAGAGGCTGATATGACTGGTTACTTGAAGGTATATAAACAGTTACCGTTGCTTGCCGTTTCTACAAAAATGATGATATGCAAAGAATCCTACAATGGTGAATCTACATCCGTCCGCGTGACTTGGTTCAACTTTTTCACAATGTGATGCGATGCAATAAACTAAAAAAAACAATGACAGACAAGTGGAGTATCCGGCAAGCGGCACGCGGCATCATCAACTTTGCATCATTTTTGTCGCCGCGCGATATTCACGTCATGCTGGAGACAATAAGAGGAGCAGGTTAAGCTGGCAGCACTCACCACTTGTTTCCGCTTTTGGCATGCACTAGAGTGATTTTTGTTGATGGAAATGAAATGAAATGAATCGGGCTTTAGGCCACCTTTGTGCACATATAGGCTAAACTGGGCCAGGAGAACCTCCTGAGGATGGTAAGATGATTGAGATGACACTGTCCTCCAGACACAGGATTCGAAATTCGAGCCCTGGCGGTCTGAGGCTCTCGGTCACGGATGCTCCCCACAATACTGACTTTTGTTGATAGAGATATCCGTAGAACATAGCTTCAAAATGATAATAATTACTCATTCCTTTCCTTGTGGTGGTAGAAGTAGGAAATTGCTTTCATCTGAGCATAATGTTAATTCAATAACGATTAAAAAATTACCATATACTGCTAAGACATGAATGTCTTTGAAAGAACAGGGTTTGGCCAAGGCACGCCTAGTTATGTCCCACTGACTCCAAAATTACCGGCGGCGTCTATCCTCACATCCATTTTCTAGAAGCAGTAATTCCGTAATCTCTTCTAGAATAAAAAAGAGAAGCACATAAATTTACTTTAGGTTTAGGCTAAAAGACACAAAATCTTTCATAACTGGTCGAAAAACAATATTGTGGGGAGAATCCATCCCAGTGTTTCTGGAGGGCGGTGTCACCAACTTAGTATCCCAACATCCACACCTGTACAGGAAGCAGACACCACTTGTATAATTTTTTATTTTTTTCAAATGTCATAAGTACATATTACGTTTATCCTGCTCTACAGGAAAAATGTACTTGTTAAAAGTTAAGTGTATATCCATCAACAGAGTGTTCTTAAAACATGCGTCATATTGGTATTTCAATAGGCGTTGTCAAATTATAATATACTATTAAGCCCTACGTTGTCGGGTTCCAATGCACTAAATCCGGGGTTCGGTTCCCGGTCTCGGCGGTTTGAAAGAAACAAAATTGTTTCTTCCCCATCCACGTGTGAAAGTTAGTATTGTGGGGAGCCTCCGTGACCGAGAGGTAGCGTGCTCGGCCTCAGACCGCCAGGGCTCGAATTTCGAATCCTGTGTCTGGAGGACAGTGTCATCTCAATCATCTCACCATCCTCAGGAGGTTCTCCTGGCCCAGTTTAGCCTATATGTGCACAAAGGTGGCCTGAAGCCCGATTCATTTCATTTCATTTCCAATGCACTATATATTGGCTGAAAAGAGGAACTCCAAGCACTTTCAAATTGTTTATCGGAGGTACAACGTATTGTACTTGTAATTCTTATCTGTGTTTGTTAAAAAATTACAGAAATTCTTTCTCCATTTAAAATAATAAAAAAAAATTATATTTGTATGTAAAGATTATATCCTCATATTTGGTTCCATTTTATTCGTTCAACTTCACCTTTTTCACACTGAAGGTGGCCTTGAATCATCACAATAGTATCAATTTTTTTCAGGTAAAATAACACCGGGGGAATTCACAATTTTTTTCTTTCGATATCCCCTCTGGGTCCTCGTAGCCCAAAGGTGACATAGGAAAAAATAATGGATAAGAGGTATTCGGCTTTTTCCAATTTGGATTTAATGAAAATCATATTTTTGCTTACTTGACCTTGAAATTAACATTTGACCATGAATAATAACATTTTCTTTTAGAAATCTGATTGTTCTGTCAAACACACCCGAAACGAGGTAATACATTTGTTCTCATTTGTATTTTAAATAATATTTTTTTATTCTTGGCTTTGAAATTGACATTTTGCCCTTACATATGACCTTGAATCACCAAATTAATAACAGAAATAGAATATCCAGGCAAAATTGAATTTTGAAATATGTATTACACTTGTTTCTAATTCTATTTGTTAAAGATCACATTTCCACATTTTATATCTTAAAATTGTACTTTTGACCTTCAAGATGATTTTGAATCACCATATTATTCATGATTCTCCTGTCACACACACACCAAAAAGAGGTATTACACTTTAAAATTCCAGCTTTATTGTTGAAAAATCAGATATAAAATTTTGGTCAACAAATGGAGGCGGCCATCATGCTTTTATGGAAAATTTGTGTCTTTCCACCAATTAGATTTTAAAGGATTTTTAATATGCTTTTATTTTGTTGAATCTGAACTTTTTGTTGTTTTATATTTTTGGTCATTCGGCGAATTTTAATAGATTTGAATATATTTTGTTTTAATAAAAAAATCCATTTTGACTTTTGGAATTCTGTTCCTCCCATTATATTTTTGTAGATTTTTTATAATTATGTTATTTCGATACCCATGTAGAGCCACATGCCATCAAAATAAATTCTGTTGCAATTTGTTCTAGGTCAAAGTTCAATTTGACTGGACTAATAAGCACGGAATACAATTTAATTTTTTTAGCGCGCCGCTGAGCCGGGTTGAAATCAATAATTTGTTCTTGACAAACCCTCCAGCCGCACGCCCCCCCCCCCCCCGTGGAGGTTGAATGGTGACTCCCCCCCCCCCCCACCCCCTAATCAGGACGCACCAATTCTCTGGAGAAATATCATTTATACATCTGATAGCCAGCGAAATGAAAAAGTGACATTAATAAGAAGGCAACAGGCCATTTTGTATCCTTGGTGGCCAATCTCGTTGCTATCTCTTCTCTGTCTGTCTGTCTATATATAAACCTGCGTTACTCAAGGCTGCTGTAAATGTCAAGGCAGCTGATATTGCGGGGATACCGATCGGTTGCAGTGGGGCAGAAATCGGTGGATTGATGCATTCAGGGACAGTAGCTTAGACGTAGAGAGGATAACCAGTAATCGCCTTATTTTCACTTGTTAAAATCGGGTCACTGTTACCTTTGCAAACATGGTAAAGTTAATATTGGAGGAAATCATAACTCGCACATCTCATAGACCGGTACTTTAGAGAGAACAATGCCATGAATATAACACCGTTATTGCTTTTTGGATGCTTTATTGCCTCAGTCTGTTGCACGATGCTTCTTTTCATCAAATTAGCTATTTATTCGATTGCAAATTGTTGTGATTTTTGATAATTTATGAAACAGGCTTCATGTTTGAGGAGATAATCGCTACATCACAACAGTGTTCTGTTGCTCAGGAATTTGTTCTCTGAGTTTGTGTACATCAACACAAGATGATTAATTTTGTAACATCACATGAAAATATACGTGTTATCGTATGCATAATTAAAACCATATTAAGTGGCATTGTCATGATAAAACACTGTATATTTTGAATTTTTAAATAATGACAACTTAAAGTAAAATTAAATAGCAGTACCATGGTACGTATGAAGTCAGATGTTTCCCGCACCATAACCAGAGATAAAATAGCTACTACATGTATGTACAACATACAAGCGATATATAGTAGTAACAAAAACAGTCAGGAAAGCATTTTTTTTTTAATTAGTGAATAATTCAATCACAACCACATAATCGGTGTTGCTATGAAACAAAAATCATTTCCGATCTCATAGAGAAAGTCAGCAGACTTTCCTGAAATACTCCCTAAGGCCCGACCTCGTCTGATAACAAAGGCGACGAAAACTTCCCTAAACGGCCAAAAAGCGTGTTGCACGTGTTACACCTATTGATTGTCTCAGGTTGTTTACTACCGGTACATTAATCATTATCAATTTGACTCAATTAGAATTTAAGAAGTATGGTCATCTGCATTGGAGTGGAATCTTCTGTTATAAATAAGGAAATAACATTTTTCTTTGCGGGGATACTATAATTACATACAAAACCCTAAGCCTGATTCTTAAAGATTATTAGGACACTATTTTTTGTTCAGTTTTTAAATCTTAAAATATCGTGCCGTTATTTTGAACACTATCAGCGCGAGGATCGACTTTAGACGCTAAAGTCTATCATTACACTGAAAGAGTACTATTATATCGTGGCCTCGGAGCTAAATGATCCTATCTGCCACTCTGACGAGTGTCAGATAGGATCCTTTAGCTCCGAGGCCACGATATAACTATAATGGTCGTAGACCCATAATATAGATATTCACATAAAGCGGAAAAAGATCATTAAAACATTAATGATGATTTAAAATTGAAAAACCCGTTGGTCTCTGTGGTTTATATAAAAATATTTCAGCGTTACAAGGGTTATGAGTGCTAAATCGACCACTTGGAAGTTGTGGGTCGCGGTCGCGAGACACAACTTCCAAGTGGGTGAAAATTTAAATTATTTAATTAAGCTCTTTAAGGGTTAATTGAGGAAGCTGTTTGTATTTACTAGATTGATTTAGAGGCTTTCAGTGACATAATGCAGGAATAATGCATAGCATACTTTACCGGCTGGAAATCATGAGCACTAGAAATAAGTTATCCTTTCCCATATCAAAGATAATTGACAAATTGAGAGAGGGAAAAAGTAAGTCCAGTCTATTGTCGAAAAAATAATAAACCAACTCAACTCGCTAGACACTCGCCAGATGGTGTTGTTCTACATATAGTCACATCTGACCTTTATCTTTTTATCGATGTGCTCACCAAAGTGGATGATTAAAGCGCTGAAATATTTTTAAATCAACCAAAAAAACTAAAAGTGTTTTTTTCAACTTAAAGTCATCGTAAATGTTTGAGTTAACTCTTTCCGCTTCATTTGAATACACATGTTATTGGTCTACGGTCATTATAACAGTTTAGCTCTTTCAGTGCGGCGCCCGTCTTTAGACGACATAATCTGACGTCTGTGAACGTCAGATTCTGACGTCTGTGAACGTCAGATGCTGACGTCTGTAGACGTCAGATTCTGACGTCTAAAGACGATCCCTGCGCTGAAAGGGTTATGTAACGGGATGCATCAGGAGCGAAAGTACATTTGTCATCGACGTCAGATATTTCTCACTTCTCTATTTTTTCTTGCGTCTTATTCATACGTCATCTTATTTCACTGCGCAACGTAATATCCTCTGACTCACAATTTCCATAAAAAATACCATGCTTTGGACTAAATATTGTTTTATTTTTGCGACAGCATTGAAGGCAGCAGCCCAACATTAAAACAGTTTTGTATCAATGTCTAGCGTTTGCTGAGAAATTTGATGTGATAAATGACATGCAACTTAGTGAAAGTCAAGAATAACTGGGATGTATGGATGTAGGCCTACATGATTCATGTCAGACTGTCTTCAACGGTGTGCAACAGAGAGAAGTAGCACATGCACTGTTGAGTGTAGATAAATGGCTATATAGCAGAATATTCATTGGTTCTGCTGAGAAAGGTAATATTTAAAATGTGCCGATCTTCATCTAATAGCAGAGACAGTGGGAACATTTCCATTCGCAAATAGTTTACCAGTTTGCTTAAAAAGTCCACCACAAACTACACAAAAGCTATGATAGTCTACTGCTCCTTTGTGTCATGAAAATGTACAGCCCTTTGTGCCATGAGAATGTACTGATCCTTTGTGCCATGAGAATGTTGTGACCCTTTGTGCCATGTGAATGTACTGGGTTTTTGTCCTATGATAATCTACTGACCCTTTGTGCCATAAGAATGTACTGATCACTTGTGCCATGAGAATGTACTGACCCTTTGTGCTATGAGAATGTACTGATCATTTGTGCGATGAGAATGTATAAACAGATAATTTGTGCCATGAGAATGTACTAACCCTTTGTGCCATGAGAATGTATATACAGATAATTTGTGCCATGAGAATGTACTGACCCTTTGGGCCATGATAATGTACTGACCCTTTGTGCCATGAGAATGTATATACAGATAATTTGTGCCATGAGAATGTACTGACCCTTTGTGCCATGATAATGCACTGACCCTTTGTGCAATGAGAATGTACTGACCTTTTGTGCCATGAGAATGTACTGACCCTTTGTGCCATGAGAATGTACTGACCCTGTGTGCCATGATAATATACTGACCCTTTGTGCCTTGATAATGTACTGACCCTTTGTGCCACGAGAATGTACTGACCCTTTGTGCCATAAGAATGTACTGACCCTTTGTGCCATGATATTATACTGACCCTTTGTGCCATTATAATGTACTGACCCTTCGTGCCATGAGATTGTACTGACCATTTGTGCCATGAAAATGTACTGACCCTTTGTGCCATGAGAATCAACTGACCTGCTATGCGCCATGCGCCATGCGAATGTGCTGACCTACGCTATAAAAGAGTAACGTGTTATGAAATAAAAATTGTCCACATATTTTTATCTATTCAATAGCATGGGACGATTGGGAAGGGAAAAATGTCGTCGAAGAATAGCTCGACAACTTCCAGCAAACTTTACAAGTGTTTACAATGCTTGATGCATGCTGAAACAAAGGCCGGGTCACTGTCTAGACCAACATCCAACCAACATTGGACCAGAACATAGGGTTTGTCCAGCACGGATCGTGCTGATCTGTAAGCCAGGGGGCTGATGTCAAACGTCCCGTGATTTTCATCAATATTTGAGCAGGACACGCGGGACGTGACAAGTTCTATGATGGACCCGCAAGGCGTCCCTGCGTGAGAGATCCTGAATAAGGGTGCTGGAAGCGACTGACCTAGATCTTAGACGTGTGATTGGTCGAGATGCCCATCTCGACCAATCACATGCCAGGTGGCGCTCATCCTGTCTGTAAGACTTAACATTTAAGCATTCCTGGGAATAATCTCAAATCATCTTTCTCTCGTCGAAGTCGTGCGCTCTTCATAAATACAGCATGAATAAAGATGCCGCCAGACCAAATCCTCTTGACATTTTGCTGGTGATTACAATTTCTCCCTTGACGGACTGACTAACGTTTTGCAATATTTCATCTTACAGAGTGCTGATGTTCTTTTAGTGCAGACAGCTTGCTAGTTTCCTCCTCATCAGGTGATGATTTATTAATGGCGTCTAAGCAGCTGATATAAAATCACCGTCACATTTTAGACGAGAATGAGCTACTTTATTAGATTTCATGACAAGAATTGATCAGTGTAATACATTGACTACATTATGAATAGATAAACTGGTTAAGAGAGAGCGGGAAATAAACTTCGTTGTTTCTGTAACCTGAATGCCAGAGAGGGGGGGGGGGGAACCCGCAATCTCCGATTTTCCAGGCAGGCAGCTTTAACCATGAACCACTCAGCAAATACAAAACATTTGCGTAACATTCATACAACGTCGGCCCAACGTTTTGTTATACTAAATGTTATACACATGTTTTGTGTTTGCTAGGTGCAGGTCCCCCGAGTAAAATCACGGTTACTTCACTTGTTTACCACTACGACTTTGTAAGGCATGTCACATTTCGCTTGCGGTCACTTAGGTTTACTTGTTGGAGAGCCTACGAGGATTTATATTCACATGTCATGGAAATGTCAAAAATATTAAAATCCGTTTTACAACAAAACACTTAGTCTGTTATTTTACAGTTAAGGCCTACCACGGGTGCATGTGTCGCATACTGGTTTATGACAGTGTTTTACCCAGTTAACATCGATGCTGATTCACTTTTGGCACACCGTGTACGACGTTGGCTCAACATTGAACTTGCATCGAGGTAATGTCTCGTGTTAGAAATCTTCGACTTTCCAAGCAAGCAGCTTTAACCACTGCACCAGGGCCCCCGCCTTGCCATTCTTTGGAAGGCTCGAACCGATTCATAATTTCTAACATCTCTATTTTCTAGCATTATGGACCATGTATATCGCCTTGCCATTGGTGAATCAACTTCATGTTTTGCACAAGCATAGAATTTGACCCACGGGGGGGGGGGGGGGGGTCAATGAGACTTAAATTATAGTTAGCGTACTTGATTTTCCCTCATTTATGGCCCACAACAAAGCAAGCATAGTAACATGTACGTGGAGCCACGTTTTGCGTTCGGCCAATAGGAGCGAACATTGTGAACGACAGGTTATCAAGTTACTCTTAAAATCACGAACACAACCTATAGACTCATGTTGAAGAACCGATTTTATCTGAAAATCTTGGTCGATCAATGACGGCACAGGAAGGGCGAAAATCAAAAGTGATGGAGAAAGATTGAGCAAACAAAGACTTAATATCGACAGGAAAGCAGATGACGACATCCGTCTCAGAGATCTACTAAGGATAAATGTGAAGGTTTATCTAATGTTGTTTCTATGCTGGGTCAACGTTTGTGGCGTTGACCTATTATTAAAACAGCGTTTAGCCAGCACACAGGTCGATCATTGAGGACAGAGCAGCAGACCGTCCTAATAGTGATGTATCTCACGTCATATTTACCCCATCCTAACTTCACAACAAAAATCCATCAAGGATTTACCAGAATTTCCTTCGCCGCCGCCTGCGAGGTAGGTGTATCTTGCGGACGTATGCTGGAAGCAGCTGTATGCAAACAGACGGATGTCTTCATGTTTATAAACATGGATGCGAGTAATTTTAGCAGAACAAGATAAAATAATTATTAAATTTATCTACACAGCTACACCTAAACTTACTGCCAATCACCATGAATCAATCTTCCCACCACAAGGCTCCGCTTCTCCTGAGGTCGCAGACCACCTACAATATTCTGAATGTTCTGTATGTCAAAAACTCAATACGTAATTTTTCAACTTCACTCATTTTATAGGGCGAATAAATGTTATGTTATGCTGCTGATGGCGACGTCCCGTGGGTCCTTACTTTAGAATTCAAATTGAATCACGTCCGAAACATTTTCAAAGATTAGACTTCAGTGGCGCCCCCTCTGCATCAGCCACTGGAGTTTTACCACAATCCACGTAGTCATTGTAAATGACACTAAATGATTTATTATAAGTAGAATAAAATAAACCAGGCATGTCAAATAGTGAGTAATTCGTCTCCAGTTACCCTTCTGCTGCTCAATTGTTTGCTTCTATTTGTCGTCATCTTAAGCTGGAATAATTGCTAACGCAAGTTCTAGCTTAAAATGACGTGAAATATTTGTATTTATGAAAAATAGACATATCTAACTACCCAAACACATTTTATCAAATTTAGTGAAATTTTATTGATCTAAACCATGCTCTAGCAGGACAAGGCTTAACTAATTAAATAAGGATCGATACAATCTTGAGATCTAACCAAGCAACCAGGAGGCAGCAAAGTGATCATAAAATCTTGAGATCTAACCAAGCAACCAGGAGGCAGCAAAGTGATCAATTTCATTCTGACATAAGAAATACGCATGTGTCTAATCGTGGCGGATTGCTGCCGGTGACGGTTCAATGGATGCAAGCGGCGGAGACAACTTAATTTATCGATACAGGTGTGTTTAAACGTGATTATAATGACGGATGGGAGTGCTCCATGCAGCGACAAAAAATCCGTATTTAAATATTATAAACTAGACCAAATATCCAGTAGACACAATTTTTTTTTATAACATTAGTACAATGTTGGACCAGCCTCGAAGACGTTGTAAAAATGCTGTTAAAAATTGTGTTTGCTGGGTATGGAGTGAAATAAGCCGCGTCCTCGGTTTATCCTTACAATTGTTTTGTTGTAGAATCATATAGTTAATCAAATAATTCAGCAGCTCAATAGTTAAAGGGGCTCCATGGGATGACATACATTCTGGTATTTAGTTTTGTATAAAGTAGTGTATCAGGCAGATCATGATGCCAATTTTCTCCAAATTGTAATATTTCCTAAAACATCTTTATCAACATCTCTAAGAATCCAGACCTAACCCAAACAAACTATGGATGGTTGAATGTTATCACAGCATTAGGCCATATGTTCATGCCGTAGGCCCCGCGTTCGGCAGACAATCGGTGCTGCAGGGGAATCCCTCAATTCCTCGCCTTCTCACACCAATGAACGTCGGTTCCTTTCGAAGTACCCTGGATTCTACGGTATGAGACGATGGGTATTTGTGGTATAAAGTGTTGTATACTGCACACAGTGTTGTTCGCACAGTAGTACACGACTTGGAAATAAAGTAGTTTCGTCTTTTTCAGTGCCTTTGATTTTGTTGATAATTTTTTCATATATTTTAGTTTAGTTCAGTTGGTTATATATATCCATATAAATCTATTTTTCAAAATTGATATGTCAACATTTTCAATCCCGTTAACCCTTTCAAGCCTGAATTTACCATTGCCATCTTCATACACTACAAGCCGCGAATTGCAGTCGCAATTCTCGCCTTGTAGTGAATGAAGATGATTTGAAGTGGGTGAACAAGTAAAGAAAATTGCCATATATTGATAAACCAATTTCATGGGAATATTCATTCTAAAACCCTTGGTTGTAGGACAATTAAGTCTGTTTTCAGGGATGTAAAATGATGCTTCAACGCATCGTGAGGGCTTAAAGGGTTAGGTATACTTACATTTCTTGTCGTTTTCGTGAAGCTATATTAGATTGCGATATAGTTTAGAACAAGTTGAGCAGATGATATAATGTCCTAATATCACAAATTGTGGTTTTGGCGATACATCATTCACGAGTCAATGAGCTGGATTGACATCACCAGCGACCTGGATTAAAGTAAGATGGCTGCAATGACACTGAACATTTGTCAAGGTGAAATATCGCTGTATAGACATTCCGCCTCTGAGTCAGTGTGTGACGTAGGATTATATGTGTACTGTGTAATCTGTTGTGTAAAGCCAAATGACAGTAACCAAGATCAATTCTCTTTATTTTTCTTCTAACATTTGTATACATACGAAGTACATTTTCTACTTAGGCCTATATATTATGTTTTGTAAATGTATAAATGTACATCATTGTAACTGTATCCTTTTGCATGCAAATAAATAAATGACTATGTATCATATATTTCCGATATAAATTATCGTTATCTCGTTATATGATTAGCAATATTTGTTTTGTATTAATATCTTAAATAACGATGCCACAATAATAGTAAATGTATTATAATATACCCTGTAAATATAGAGTAACAAACTGAATGTAAATCTAGCGACATTGTCTATATATACATTGTCTAGGAATCATACTTATACATGTAGCACCGTTATCTGGAATAACATTTTCAATACATATTAGCTATTTAAAGACAACGAGGGTGAAATGCTGTTAGTCAAAACATCAAAACAATGTATCATAGGCGATATTCTACAAGTGTTTGTATAAGGTTGCCCACAGTCTCAGCCGTCGGCCCGTCAACTGGCTAATGTTAGTCTGGCCTGCGCTTCTACTCTAACGTATTGATCTGCATTTTTTTCCAGAACAAATATTTAAGGTTGAGCAGCACTGCCCCATCAGTCTGGGCGGGCTGGAATTCTCCCGACATAAAAAGAAGTGCTGTCGCTGAACAAGCAATTTGTCTACGTGGATTAAGGTGTGTAAGCAAAATAGGCAATTAAAAAAAGAATCACTTTACAATCAATCAATCAATCAATCAATCAATCAATCAATCAATCAATCAATCAATCAATCAATCAATCAATCGGTCGGTCGGTCGGTCGGTCGGTCGGTCGGTCGGTCGGTCGGTCGGTCGGTCGGTCGGTCGGTCGGTCGGTCGGTCGGTCGGTCGGTCGGTCGGTCGGTCGGTCGGTCGGTCGGTCGGTCGGTCGGTCGGTCGGTCGGTCGGTCGGTCGGTCGGTCGGTCGGTCGGTCGGTCGGTCGGTCGGTCGGTCGGTCGGTCGGTCGGTCGGTCGGTCGGTCGGTCGGTCGGTCGGTCGGTCGGTCGGTCGGTCGGTCGGTCGGTCGGTCGGTCGGTCGGTCGGTCGGTCGGTCGGTCGGTCGGTCAGTCAGTCAGTCAGTCAGTCAGTCAGTCAGTCAGTCAGTCAGTCAGTCAGTCAGTCAGTCAGTCAGTCAGTCAAATCATTAAATACACAATCATTCAGTTTATCATTGATGCCACTAAAATTGATTATATTTTTGACAGATGATCCAATTAGGCAGGTGGCTACTTTTTAAAACAAACAGACATTTTACGTCATTGCTAACTCAATTTTCTACATCAAATAAATGGAAAATAGACGTTGGGTGATTACATATCATACATATCCCCATTAAGCATGCCACTTGGATATCAATCCTTCCTATATGAATAACATTAGCTGAAAATACATCTCACTCGAAACTTGTGTAATGTTTACCGGGAACATATAAATAATATTGCGCGATCACTGTGTTTACTATGTTGGATTGATGTTGGCCCAATGCTGGATAAACGCATGCGACATCTGGCCAGCATTGGCCCGAAATTGGTACCTGGAGCATGTAGTGCTGTCTATGGTACTCTGTGCACTTGAAGTAATTCTAAAAACGTTCATTGCTTTTTATAGTTCTACTTTCTAGTACTCTTGGCTTGATGTTAGCACAGCATCGTAGACGGTGCCACGTGTGCCAACATTAAAAAAAACATTGTTTTAACGTGTCGTTTTTGATATACCCTGCTGCCCTGCTTCCCAGCAAGCACACGACTTTAAGTCATTGTTGGCTTGATGTTGGGCCAGCATCGTATACGAGGGCTCAAGATCAACCCAACAGTGGCTCAACGTTACGCATCTGTTGGGGGTAGTGCACTGAGAGGTTTACATTTGAATGATCGAGTAAATTTTTTTTTATTTATTTACTACACGAAAGCGACACAATGTCTCTTTTCAAAATGGTCTAAATGGTTGAGAAGGCATTGAGTTAACATTAGGTCAGCTTTTTCTTTTTTTGCTGAATCCTAATTTTAGCTTCTGTTGAATGAATCCTACCTTGAGCTTCTGTTGAATTTTAACAGTGGCGACACCTTTGATGATTTTCCTCAATAACCGCACCACCTATTTTATATTTCAATATTGAACACTATATTATTTGATTAAAAAATAAATTCCAAATAAGCTAATCCCAGTGGCGTGTCTTGAAGCCCTATTGCTTGATTTTCGGATAATGATGTGCTTGCTAGCACACCATTATCTAAAGTTAAGAGCTGATGATTTCCTCACAATAATGTTTAGTTACCCATTGTGCTACATATTTCCATAACTAAAATATTAATAAACAGTATAACCAAACATCATTATAATAACTAAAATGGCATTTTGCAGACAGATAAAAAATATCAATGTTTCCACAACTACTCCTCTGTTTTTAATCCTTTTGAAACTGGTTATTGTGTCAGCAATTCCAGTTTCATTTCGTTCAGCAGAGAAAGTGGTAATCATCAGATGATAGAGAATTAAAATATATCTGTCTCTCATCTGTTGACGGTCTTCAAAAGGGCAGGAGCTGTAAACACATAAGGTTTACATAATAATACATGGGAAAAATACTTTCCCCATGAATATTTATAAATAATCTGAAGCATGCACATCTATGCGACTGGTCCGCTGGAAATTCAAAGATTTTCTCGTCTGTGAAAATGTTGTAAAATCACTGCAATTATTCAAGTGACACTATTTATTGACACAATGTTGAGGCAGTTGAGCTAACATATTAAACCCAGGTCCAGTATTGTCGCAACTTTATGGGAACATATTTTGGCACGTTTTAACATGATGTAACTCTACGTCGTTAATTATAAACTTTCGATATATTAGCAAAAATGATTTATTTTCAATTAAAGTATATTAAATAGACTCGTAGAAAACTTTATAAATCTTTCGAATGCAATAGTTGAAAAAATCATATATTATATGGCCATGAAAAACAAGCCAGGAAAGGTTATTAACCTAAATAACACAGTCGAAGGAATGCTGAATTTAGTTTAAATACCAAAGGAACCAGCTTTTCAAAATGTCAATGGACTATTATTTATGTAAAGTCACCATTTGGAGAAACGTGTAGCTACGCGTAATTAATTTTGTGAAAAGTAATTTCAGCTATATGCAAATAAAATTCAATGATAATATAAAAACTATTTACTATGAACCTCAGTATTGAGAGAAAATAGTGTAGAAACACAATGAACGCCAAGTAAATAGCTGTCCTCAGTCGTGAAATGGTTGACGGACAATTTAACAGAGTAGTTTGTACAGCTGAAAAAAATGTCATACCATTCACATAATGCTGCCGACTAATGACAGGAACGAAAATCACTTTAATATATCAACTGACCATTTGAGTCTCTGGTATAAGCTAACATTTTTATTAAGTTAGAAAATGTATATAATAATTATGTTGTCTGAGAAGGAAAGTCAAAGAAAACGACACAGCGTTGGTATATTGGTGGGTTAACGTCGGCCATGTTGGCCCAATATATAATATGTCAATGTTCGATGAAATATGTTACGTTACACCAGAACGTCTGCTGTTTCTTTCCGCATTGATTGTAGACTTTTCTGTATTTGTGTCGGTATACACTCTTGCACGATTTTGCGCATTAAACAGTAGTCCCAACTAAATAGTTCAGCTTTGGTCACTGTGTGGCGTTTTGTTATTGAAAAGAGTGTAACCGGAGTCCCAACTTAATAGTTAAGCTTTGGTCACTGTGTGGTGTGTTGTTATAGAAAAGGGTGTATGACCGATGTTCCTCGATGAATATTGAATGACAGAGCTCGATCTACATTGACTAGGACACGTCCATGTGGAAGCAAACTGTGCGCTATCCATGTCTATAATCAATTAATAAACCTGGTCAGTTTACAGACATAAATGACAGGTGCAGCCTGATTTGCCCACATGAACTGACATAACACATAAATGTTGTTCTCAAATCTATTAAATTAAACAGTACACTTCCAACAATATTCTAGTGGTTACTAGCACTACTAGAAGCCTTAAGCCTTCGTTTTCATATATTACACATGCATATTCTATAAAAGATGGGAATTCACAATGAAGCAAAGATATGCTTTAATTCTGGTGTGGCTAAAAAGTAAAAGTACCCATTGCACATTTCGTTCCCTTGGAGATGAAAGGGTGTATCTGCCACTTTGTGAAGTGGCAGATACACCCTCTCATATTCAAGGGTGCAGTTTCTGTAAAGGATTTAACCCTTGCTCCATTGAATTGTTACCTATATTTTTCGCTAATTCGAAGCTGGTATTGTTAACGCAATTTCAAGCTTAAAATGTCGAAAACTGTTTATATTTTGAGAAAAATTGTCATCCCCAATATTGAATTATTAGATCAACTAAGCATCTACCAAAAACGATTGTATCAAATTTAGTGATATTGATCTAAAATATGCTTGAAATCTTATATATAGTATATCCACGGTTCCAGCAGCACAAGGGTTAACATAGGAGTGGTTACTCCGAGGACAATGGATCCCCTCATTGAAACATGACTGTGTAGGATCCCTACTTCGCTTGTTTACTGTGGCAGTCGTCCCCACCCTCCCGGACGCGGTGCCTCGTTTTGGTACTTCGGTGCCGTGTGCATGGGGCCGAATCCCATGCGCCGTGGTACTTTTCCCGCACGTACGATAGAACTCTCAGCGACTGCGGACATGCCGCGAGTCGCCCGCTCGGAGTTTAGCTAGACGTGTCGTGCGCCGGGTTGTACGTTGCTATTATCTAATGTCTAGAAAAATAAATATGATAAGCAGAACAGGAGTTTTGTGAGCTAATCAGAACCGTCGATCCGACGGGGAGATGAAGTTTACGATATGATGGAGAGTGTTAGGCGGTTTCTACCGTTCACCCTTACACTCCCATACTGGAGACCCCAACATTCCCATTACTGGATCAAATAATGCAGATTCTGGGAACATAAAGAGACTGGGTCTCTAAAAATAGGGTCTTTATGTCTCATGTGAGCTATAAATGCTGATCTAAGCATAAAGTTAATTATTAATTATTAACTCTATGGCCTGGGGCATAACCAGAAGATGTAAGATGATATTCAGGGCGTTAATTTTGAACTCCATCACTTTATTATTGCCATCTAAGCTTGGAGATGAACAAATCAACCTTTGGACTGCCAATGATGTAGCTCGGCAAATTCGGTAAAAAAAACTACATTAGACATAAGATAAAGCCCGAGGAGCTCTACATTATCCTTAGCTGTTGAAAAGACTGAGGCCGGAGGCATAGGCTTTTTCCACAGCTAAGAATGTAGAACTCCGAGGGTTTTAACCAAATTAAAACACACCCGGCCATAATGACGATCCCTCATTATCAACAGCGCGATCACACCTGACTGATTATAGCATCACAGCACGCTCGCCTGCAATTGAGATATAGATGGGGACACTTAGTGACCGGAGATTGAACCGGATCTGAGACCCAGAGTTTAAAAAAAAATATTTTCCTGACAGCATGAAACTTCTGGCTGAACTCCCAGCATGCCCGGTCGCTATAAACACAAACACCATCTCAATTGCATGCGAGCGTGCATCACAGGCCTTACTATGATAATTGGTCTGAAAATAATGTAGTGGTGTGTTTTAAGAGCAAATAATTTACTACTAATAATACAATTCCAAAGAACGCCCTTGGAGTCAGTTCGATTGAAGGCCTACAAACTGATTCACCTCGTAAATTTGCAGCATTTGCCAAAAGAAGAGCAGTGTGTCGTCTCCATGGTGTTAGCACAGGCAATAATCCAATGCTGGTTGAATGTTGGGGCAGCGTCTGTGACGTTGGCGCAATATTGAGCCATCATTATGTTTAGTAGTCTGGAGATAAATTGGCGGGAGTATAGCAGAAGATGGCTTCCGGCGAGGTCAAAGATCAGGGAAGTCCGGAGATGATAGAGACAACCACTCGTTTCCATATCGCAACAACCTGTCATTAAACAGGGAAATGTATCCTTAGTGCCAACACAGATCGCAAAGACAGCCACGCGTTTTCATAAAAACAACAACTGATCATTCCGACCTATTAGTAGGTAGGTTAACTGCACAAAATAGGGTGTTTACTTGAGATCATGATGCAAATGTTTCCTTCGGCAAAAATGTACCTTAGGTCCATAGGAAAAAAAAATATCCAAAGACACAAGCTCTATCTGGCCTCAAATGTGAAATATTTGCGTTTTTTTTCAAACTAGCCGCAAAAAAACAATAAAATATTTTACTATTTTCAATTATATTATAGCTATAATGACCATATTGATGCAGATGTCGACATTTTTAGCTCAGTGATATATAAGAAGCATGTGTAAAGGTAAAAATGAATTTTTTTTGCTTTTACTATGAATAATATAATTTACATATTAGTAAACAAACACTAGTAATTGGTTCATTGTTTATTTTGCCTGGTTCCGTTTACAATATATTAAGTATGCCGTGAACATGCACCCTTAGGGGCCTAAATCAACAGAAGGACATATACGACTGCCTCAGTGCACAGCATGTACAAGGGGTCTGTTTTGCATTGGCAAATTGCAATTTCTGTTAAATCCCGGGATAGTATGGGTGATGTAGTATACAGGAGCTGGAGCGGAGTCGATCGGCCATAAGTTAACTTTAATATGCCTGGTAGCTGACAAACCATACCGGGTGGCTAGACAATTACTATAAAACGGTTTCAGGTAGAGATATGCCCTGAAAAAAATCAACTTGATCAAATTCAAAATGGCCGACCATCGTCAATAATTCACTTTGATCTGCCTGATATCTGGTGAGCCATGCCAGATAGCTAGATCATTACTATAAAATTAAATGTGTAGTTTCGGGTAGGGATAACTTGATTAAATTCAAAATGGCCGACTATCGGCCATAATTAACTTAAAATATGTCTGACATCTGGTAAACAATGCCTGATAGTTTGACCATAACTACACAACAGAATGTGCTATTTCAGGGAGAGATATGGCCTGAAAGATTTCAAGTCGACCAAATTCAAAATGGCTGACTATCTGCCATGAACTTTAATAGGCCTTTCATCTAGCAAACCGAGCCAGATAGCTTGACCATTAAGTATACAACAACATATGTGGTTTCAGGGAGGGTTGTGCTCTGAAAAATCAAATTCAATATGGCCGACTTGGGGCCATTATCGACATTAATATGGGTGATATCGGGAAAACTGTGCTAGAGAGCTGCTGGACCATTACTATAAAACACAAAGTGTAGTTTCAGTGAGGGATATTGCCCAAAAAACAGAATGTGAGAGTTCAGGGAAGGATGCACCCTGAAAAATTCCTATCACACGGGTGGGCCGGGTGATTATGCATGGTGGCGGGCTGTCCTCTTTTTTCTGTATGCATTTGGCCAGGTATGACAGGGAAAGAATCTTCACCAAATTCTGTTTGAGGTTCTGTAATGCTGGCATGGTACGCAGCCCAAGAGATCCATTCTCCATCTTCAAGGTTATCTTTCTCTAGTTTCTTGACATGGTCCAACCAGTGATAGCCATCTTCGATAATAGTTTTGGTGACAGGTTGGGGAACTGGATATGAATGACTGATATTGAGAGGAGGAATATTGAAAACTGCGTCATTTGACAGGGTGATATTTAGATACATCGATCTGTAACAAACAAGTAAATATTTCACATGTTTCCGATTCCTACTGGATCTAGGATGTTTTGAAAAGTTTGCCCTTGCTGGTATATAGAAGTGAAATTATGGTTAATGCGTATGCATGTTCCATGGATAGCAGTTGTTGCTGTGATCGATGATGGGTTGTGGTCGATATTACAAAACCTTCTGTAATGAAAACACCATTAATGGCCTGCGGTGGAACAACGACACCAATCAGTTCCCAGTGCGTTAGTATTGCGTTTGTTACATCTGTGCTAAATGTTCTCAGGGGCTTTTAGAACACCATTTTGCACATATAGGCTAAACTGAGCCAGGAGAACATATTGATGATTGTGAGATGAATGAGATGACACTGCTATCAGACACATGATTCAAAATTCGACCCCTGGCGGTCTGAGGCCGAGCTCGCTACTTCTCGGTGACGGAGGCTCCCCACAATGGTTTGTAGTAGAGAAGCACTGCCAATTTGAAGATGAAGATTGTGTACAACATATAGATATGTCGGGTTTTCTCTTATATGAGGAGGAACGCAGCAAGGGTTTTTTGATCTGAGCCTAGCAGAGTTTGATATAATCTTTTGTCAAATGGACGCTGTAACTTTAACTTTGTCAGGTCCAGGTGAGGTTGATCAATGCATGTGTAAAAATGACTTCCAAGATTGGCGGGATAGAAATAAATTCAGATGTTATAGCGAAGGAATCTGTAAATTCTTGCTGAAGATGAGGATATTCTTTTAGCTTACTTGAAGATAATGGAAACATCTGTGGTTCTATTTTCTTTCATGTCGAGAACAGCTTTGCTGAGATCAAAGACATCATCAAATACAAGGGACCAACCACGATTTGTTCGTATTGATTTGATATCAGCAAGGAATCTTTCAATATATTCATGGAGACGTGTGGTATTACAACATATAGAAGAAAAGACCAATGCAGCAACGTGTTTATTATATAAAGTAGTAATGTCAGCCATATGTAGTGTTTTTCCTGAGTCACGATACATCATACTCTTCAATAGTTTTCCTGAGTCACGATACTCCTCAATAGTATCAATTAACTTATTCAGAACATGCTCTTTTTACTTGAGTTTTGTTTCTCTCAGTATCATCACATCCATTTCTTATTCCTGTAAAGTTTAGTCAAGCATGCTCGATGTAGACAGCATCAAGCGCGATCATATCACCTGCAGCTTGCCAAAATATGTTCGTCGCCAAACAGCTAAGCACATTCCTTACCTTTTTTTAATCTAAAGCAAAGGTTGCAGCTTTTCTTATTTCTATTTTCTTTATTACTTTACCACAGAAAAGGCATAATGGCTCACTGTATGATTTTGATGGCATATTTGAAGTTTGTGTTGAAGACAATGCTGCTGAGACGCCGTGTTTTTACTGGGCTGATTGATTCTTCGTGTTTTTTTCTTGCCCTCTACTTTTTGGTTAAGCTACAGTCACACTGGGACGCGGATTGACACGCTGCCAGCGGATTGAGCAAAATAGCCGAAATCGGCAATCCGCGCCAGACCGTCTCCAACCGCGTGTTCTAATCCGCGCGGTGTGCCTACACACCCAGACGGACGAAAAATGGCGTACAAACACCGTAGAAATCGTCTGTGAGCGTCTGAATCGTGTACGAGCGTGGATGTGTGCACACGTACCGTAGGTGTCGTACACATACCGCACGCGTTGTGCGCACGCCACCTACGGTACGTGTACACGCACGCACGCCACCTACGGTGTCTCTACACTTACGGACGCTCACTCACGTGAACCGACGATTGGGGACGGTCTGACGCGATTGCGACGCTTGGAGACGGTGTGTGTAGCTCACCACACGTCCAGACGGAATGCCTACACGAGGCGACGGCCAGAGACGGAGTGTGTACACAAAAGTGCGACAACCCACGCACCTGCACGTGTTTATGCGACATTATAAATGCCGCGCGCACATGATTTCTTCCATTGGGCTTGTACATGCTGGTCCGTGCGCTTGTCCGCATGCATGTTTCACACTGGCTTGCCCAATATGCTATTTCAATTTGAATTTATTTATATTAGATATATTCATGTTATTGCAGCTTTATTTCTCGTTGTGTAACACATGTACATTGTAGAATATCGTTTTCCTATATAAAATATATCCTTAATTTATATTTATTATAATGCATGCTATACTATTTGATATATAACTTGAAAGATATCTTTATAGCAAAATTTATCTTCACATTATATCTCATTCCAGGGGTCCAGATACCCTCAAAAACTCTGGTAGCCATGTGGACCCTTCAGATGTCCACTTAATCATATAGATTAACATGATTATTGCCTATAAAAAATTGAACATAGTATATTATAAAGATAATGACGTCATCATTTTGAGGATAGGCCTGAATGTGTGCTTGTCAAATCTCGGAAAATATCACTCTCGACGCGAGATCATACGAGACCTTTCAATCACACTGACCAATCAGAGTTTGTACATGCCTGTCAATCAACCCTGTTGGTTAGCTATCGATAATGCATGATAGTGATCCGTGTCAGCATATAAATATATTTATACAACACCTTTAAATCTATCAACTCTTCCTTTACCAAACTTGCATTTATGCGAAATCCACATGTGTACTTGCATTAATTGCAATGGAGACATTTCCTTACATGCGTGGTTTAAAATCGCCAACCAGAATGGCCAGTGACGTACAATGTTCTCTTGCATTTTAAATTTGTGTGATGTGCGCATGCGCATAACTATTGCCTGTATTGCGTCCAGGGGCTACCTCAGGGGTCCTCCTTAAAAAAGAAGTCGGTTTCTAGGGATAGTTTCATCAGGGGAAAGTCGGTAAAGGAAGAGCTAAGCTAATATAATTTATAAATTATTTAACAAAAGAACATGTTTATTCAAATCGTGTAACAAAACATTATAACACGAAATACCAATCTTTTTAAATCGGACAATAAAACATCACAACACGAGCGCGATTTTACCTTACATTTTTCTATTTAAATCGTGTAATAAAACATTACAACACGAACACGATGTCTTTGCAATTTTTTATATCGCGCAATTAATCACTACAACACGAATATTATGTTTTTCCAAATCGTGTAATAAAACATCATATCACTGATGTTATATTATTCATATGATAACGACCAAGCCCGTAGGCTTGAAATGGTGCGACACGCTAAACTAGCCACTGTTACTGTTAGTGACGTCGCCAAGCATTGCGTAACCGCCCGCCAATGATCCCAGGAGATGCGAGTTTATTTTGGATTTATGTTTATTTAAAATCATCAGGGAATTACAAACACGGATATAAATATAATTCAAGCTTAAATGAGAGCCAAAATAGCCTAACACAGCGTAAATAAAAGGGCTCTAATTATCTTGCCACCTTGTAGATTTAAAAGTGCACTGCGCGTCAGGAAACATTATGCTCCACAGTATTCTCGTGAAAATAATTAAAGCGACAATCAGGCTATAAAATCATCAAAAAATCAGTATTTTTATTTTGGCTTCTGAATATGACCACATGATCTAAACCTGTCCATAGACTGTAGAACTGCGTACGTTTTTTATTTTTTGTGTTGTGCATTATATACCAGTTAAGCGAGATATAAAGACGGGAATTTCGTCTTTATATCTGCTTCTTTGCGACTTCTTGTTCTTGCTTTTTCTTCTCTTTTCCAAGACCTCAGCAAATAACAAATCGGGAATTTTGTCTTTATATCTGCTTCTTTGCGGCTTCTTTTTATTGCTTTTCCTTCTGTTTCGCCATGAGACCAAGTTTCACAGTAGTAATTGGTAAATGCTCTGCCAAGTGCAGCTGCCAAGCCCTCAACTGCATTTGACGACAATGATGGAGCAACAGAAGAGCAACGGAGCAGATGGAACTTGGGGAAGGTCACCAGGGAAGAATGAAAAATACTCCGATCGACGTCCTTTCCATACGCGGTTCGCAAATTGACACATTTGGGTGGCGGACACACCAAAATTGTGTACAGACACAGCGAGATGGCGTACATACACCGTAGACAGCGTGAGGCAGCGTGACATACCGTGACATAGCATGAGTAAGCGTGATATGTCGTCAAACGGTGTACAGAAACCGTACATAGCGTACAGAGACCGTAGGCAGCGTGACTAAACGTGACTAAGCGCATCCAGTAGCTACGGAGACCGTCTCACGGTGTACTCGCACCATGTCATGGCGTGAAGCACCGCACGGATGGTTTCGCAGCGTATAGTAGCGTACAGTATCGTGAGTATCGTACACTAGCGTACAATCGTGTAGAGTGGCGTGCCTATCCGAGGCTGCGACACCCAAAATTGGCATTAAATTTTGCGCGTGCGTAGGGTGGCGTAGGCTATTGTATAACAGTGTAGAACAGCGTAGGGACAGCGCGTGCCAGTGTAGGGGCTCCGTCTTGGAGAAGGGTGCAGGGTGAGCCATTTCCGGTCTGCGCTCCGTCGCGCACGCTCACGATACCTACGGTGTATGTACACCATCTTGCTGTGTATCTACGCTGATTCACGGATGATTGGACCCCCGCGGACACCCGCGCTTGGCTACGAATTTTTGAACAAGAAGTTGATTCGCGGCATCCGACGGATGGACGCGGTTGCCGCGAAAAGTGACGCGGTGATCGCCTGGAAATGTACGATCACGGACGCTTACCGACGCTTACCGACGCTTACCGACGCTTACCGACGCTGATTCCCGGTGCGGGGCTTTTGCTCCTTCCGCGTGTGACCGTGCCAATCCGTACCCCAGTGTGACTGGGCCTTTATCAATTGCATTTCTGCAACGTTTATGCCACACCACATTATTAGCTGCACTATATCTCGTGCACCTTCACCAGCAGAACTACTGCTACGAGAAATACCAATACCATCACAAATTTTACCGAAATCAGACAACTCGTCTAATTTGCTCAACTCTTAAATATTGTCTTGTATTTCTTTGTAACATGCATACAGTCTTTCAGGATTATTGAGTAACTTGATCTATAGATATGGGTATAGATATAGTTTTTTTTTACTTGTATGTGCTTGACAAATGAAACACGACCTCCAGTACATCGTATTCAAAGGGGGGCATTTGTATTTTCACATAAACTTGAAGGTCAATCAGTCTGTTATGACAAATATCACACACCTCATAGAAATTTAAAATAATAAAGTATAGTCAAACGGGGATTATTATCACATAGTTTAGCTAGCTATTATTTGTGGGGATGTTGCAGTAGGAGATATAACTACTAAACTGGCTTTTCAACATAAGCATATTTGCTATTTGAACAGTTAAAAATAGCATCATAAGCCCATAGAAGGACATTGGCGAGGGCGAACGACGGTATGGCGAGGGCGAACGGTGGTGTGGCGAGGGCGAACGACGGTGTAGCAAGGGCGAACGACCGTGTGGCGAGGGCGAACGGTGGTGTGGCGAGGGCGAACGACGGTGTTGCGAGGGCGAACGACCGTGTGGCGAGGGCGAACGGTGGTATGGCGAGGGCGAACGGTGGCGTGGCGAGGGCGAACGACTGTGTGGCGAGGGCGAACGACTGTGTGGCGAGGGCGAACGACGGTGTGGCGAGGGCGAACAACGGTGTGGCGAGGGCGAACGACGGTGTGGCGAGGGCGAACGGTGGTGTGGCGAGGGCGAACTGTGGTGTGGCGAGGGTGAACGACCGTGTGGCGAGGGCGAACGACAGTGTGGCGAGGGCGAACATCTAAATTATGCAAGAAGGAGATTATGTCCCTTTTGAGCTTTCATAGTTTTCTGTATAGACTTTTATTCCACCATACATTAATAATGTAATAATATCTTATCTGGAGAACAGTCTACATGTACACTGTGCATATGACTGTATATGCACTAGACAGAGAAAAAAGTGGAAATATAGTGTCTTAAATGTCTTAAAATTTGGACCCGTATACGCCCAATTTCAGGATGATAATGTCCCATTTAAGACACTAGTGGCTGTGTTAAGCTAAAAATATCGATTTTTCCTTTCTTTTATTTATTCAATTTCATGTCTTGACGTTTTAAACGTACATTTGGACCACAAATTGACGTTTTGAGCATGACAGATATGAAAATTACGATTTTTGTGTTTTTTGGCGGCCATTTTGAAAAAAATGCAAATATTTGGAATACGAAGGCCGATCTCACTTGTGTCTTTGGATAGATATTTGTATATGACCTTAAAGTAACTCCATGCCAAAGGAATCGTTTGCATCATGTCTTGAAGTCAAAATTCACTTAGCCTATCCACTATATCGATCAACCACCGACCGACGAAAGACCGATCGACCTACCGACTGAATGACCGACTGGCTCACCGACTAATTGACCGATTGAGCAATAATCCAATCAGACAGCCATCTGGCCGACCATCCAGTTAAGCAATCAGCCAGCCAACAAAGAAACGAGAACAAACAATACACGGAAAAGCAATCAGCATTCAGTTATCTGCACAGAGGCGACATAAGAGCATTCAGTTATCTGCGAAGAGGCGACATGAGAGCATTCAATTATCTTCAAAGAGGCGACATGAAAGCATTCAGTGATCTGTTTGAGACGACATGGGAGCATTCAGTTATATATATTCAGTTGGCTGCAGAAGGCGACATGAGAGCATCCAGTTGGCTGCAGAAGGCGACATGAGAGCATTCAGTTGGCTGCAGAAGGAGACATGAGAGCATTTAGTTGGCTGCAGAAGGCGACATGAGAGCATTCAGTTATCTTCAGGAGGCGACATCAGGGCATTCAGTTATCTGCATGAGGCAACATGACGGCTTTCAGTTATCTGCATGAGGCTGCAGAAGGCGACATGTGAGCATTAAGTTATCTACAGGAGGCGACATGAGAACATTCAGTTGGCTGCAGAAGGCGAAATGAGAGCATTCAGTTATCTGCATGAGGCGAAATGAGGGCCTTCAGTTAGCTGCGGAAGGCGATATGAGAACATTCAGTTGCCTGCAGAAGGCGATATGAGAGCATTCAGTTGCCTGCAGAAGGCGACATGAGAGCATTCAGTTGGCTGCAGAAGGCGACATGAGAGCATTCAGTTATCTTCAGGAGGCGACATGAGGGCCTTCAATTATCTGCAGAAGGCGACATGAGAGCATCCCAGCAAAGACAACACATTGATACTGTGCTTGTATAACGTTGGGCCACCGTCTAGCACATAGACAGTGTGTTGTTCTTGCTATCATGCGTCCATCAGAGTCCGCAAGTGCAATTCAGAGATCCAGGTGGGTCAGAACACTTGACAGTTTTACCTGACATTCTGTCATTAGCTTGGACTCACCCTACATTCCTTGTTTTTTTAATCATCAGGATGGTGACAACTGATGACCAAAAAAACATTGTCAATACTGTTCTGTTAAAGTAAGTATTTACGCTTAAAGTAAGCAGTTACTGCCTTTGCTTTAGCACAGCAGAATTATGCAGTGCGTCTGCGCCATGTTTCCCCTCATGGACGGGAACTTGTCATAAATAGATCTATATTTTGCAGGATGTTTTTGTTGTAGTGAATTATGTGTTTATTTTTCGAGCATTTCTAGCAATGTGATCAATTATTGTCATATTCACTACGACTACATCGACTATTAAGGTCTTCATATACATTAGGACTAAAGTGATTATTCACTACGGCTGTGGTGACGATTCAATAGGACTACAGTGATTATTCACCACGACAACAACGACTATTCACTACGACTAAAATGATTATTTCTATTCTTCCCGTCCAGATTTCTGTGGTCTGTGAGGATGCCTCGGTCAAGTAGGACAAATAATAGTGTAATAGTGAGAGTAAACACTTGTGTTTGCTGGTTCCCAACTGTTTAAGATGTGTGGCATTTTCTGCACATAAACCAATACGTGCAATGTACATTCAAAACATTGGCTTGAATGGAAAAGAAAGTGAAACAATATGTTAGCACCATATGACACTTATCCGACCATAAACACTCACACGACAGAAAAAAGTATGAAAGCCACGCACATGATATGATAGACCTGTGTCTTCCCAATACACAGTGACAAGCTGTGACACAGATAATAATCTATAAACATGAAGCTTTATGTGATGGAAAACGCAATGTGATGAAACATTTCAGGTGGCTGGAAAACCATACGGAATTATATTAATGACACAGGTTACTGCTCGATTACATATAGTACCGTCTAACGGGAATTTGCAGAATTGAATTCATGAATATTCCCAGACAACAAGACGGGTTGTTCCAACGTTCTGTGAACGTTTGAACAGTCCCTCTTGTTGGTCGGATAGCTTTCTGTGCTCATGATATTTGAGTGGTTTAGAAATAGTATTTAAATTTTCTGATATGACCATTGCACACATAATGAGACATCGATATTTTAATATTTTGGACGATATCCACATGATTGTGTGAGAAAAAACCAAAGCCGTTTGTACGGACAGAAACGTAATAAAATATGCCATTAAAAAAAGATTGGTACGATTGATGAAGCCAATTTTAGCCTAATGCATGACAATTCCTGAACAGGTTTATGTGCTCATAAATAAAGCATAATATCTCGCCGCTGCAAGCTACATATTTCACGCACGAAAGTCTGGTTTCTTAATAATTCCACAAGGCGAGATTAAAAGGCTAATTCATTACATGTCGTTACGGTGAATAATTCAAATTATTGCATGAAAAGCAAACAGATTATTTTGTCTCACGCAGTCATCCTTGTAGAATGATAATATATCCATTTAATTCATCTCAACACCCTCAGATTCTCCAGACCCAGTTTAGCCTTTTATGCACACATGTGGTCTATAGCTCATTCATTCATTCATTCATACATTCATTCATTCATTCATTCATTCATTCATTCATTCATTCATTCAATCATTCATTCATTCATTCATTTATTCATTCATTCATTCATTCATTCATTCATCATTCATTCATTCGTTCGTTCATTCATTCATTCATTCATTCATTCATTCATTCATTCATTCATTCATTCATTCATTCATTCATTCATCATTTATTCATTCAATTATTCGTCCGTCCGTCCGTCCGTTCGTTCGTTCGTTCGTTCGTTCGTTCGTTCGTTCGTTCGTTCATTCATCCATTCATTCATTCATTCATTCGTTTATTCATCATTCATTCATTCATTCATTCATTCATTCATTCATTCGTTCGTCCGTTCGTTCATTCATTCATTCATTCCTTCATTCATTCATTCATTCATTCATTCATTCATTCATTCATTCATTCATTCATTCATTCATTCATTCATTCATTCATTCATTCATTCATTTATTTATTCATTCATTCATTCATTCATTCATTCATTCATTCATTCATTCATTCATTCATTTATTCATTCATTCATTCATTCATTCATTTATTCATTCATCCATCCATTCATTCATGCATTCATGCATTCATTCATGCATTCATGCATTCATGCATTCATTTATTCATTCATTCATTCATGCATTCATGCATTCATTCATTCATTCATTTATTCATTCATTCATTCATTTATTCATGCATTCATTCATTCATTCATTCATTCATTCATTCATTCATTCATTCATTCATTCATTCATTTATTCATTTATTTATTCGTTGCAGACGATAGACCAACATTAAAATAACATTGTACGAATGAGTCGTGTTTGTTAGGCTGCGCTGATGCCAGGCGGTGAACCCACATCGCCGGCATGACTCAGCAAATATTTACAACACCGATTCCAGAGATACATTACGGTCCATCGAACGCTTAGCGATTTCTAAGTGGAGGCGAGAAACATGTGTTTGTTATTGTCACCCTTCAGTGTCGATAAGCTAGATCACACTTTGATTCTTGTGTCTTAACATATTTTAGGTTGGATAGCAATCATTATTTGATGAAACATTTTGAAATAGTATTCAACCGTTTTTTTTGCTTTTTAAACCAAAATGAAATATAACTGTGTCTGATGAAGTCTGAATTAAAAAATTGTTTCCCAGAAATCCAGAATCTGAATGTTCTCTCGACAAATCGTATCCCAAAGATCCAGAATATGTTTTTTTTTGCTGTGGGTTGACAGGGTAATTACACCCAAATCCTGTTTCATGGAGCGCATTACTGGGATTGATTTTAGGATCTCAAATAATAGTGTTTCTAGTAAAGAGCAGCCTTACAGATCCATTACATAGTGAAGTAGTGGATCATCATTAATGACATATTAGTATTACAGTTTTTATCCCAGAGGCCTAAACATCAATGATGCAGCCAATCAAACCAGTGGCTAAACCGGCCACACAACATAGTCTACAAAACATACTTGTAAATTACTGTAGAATACATTAGGATTACACTCATACTTATATTTTAAACATGTTTAATATCGAGAATTTCTACGGATTGCGATTGTGGAACTCTTAAATACAAATAACTTCAAGTGGATCCAAATAATATCTAATACAACGTCGTAACACAATTAAACACACTGTTTTCTATGGTAAACATGTTAAATACATTACCTTCTATAAACTTTGAATCTTCATGTTTGTTGCAAAAAAAAAACGTAAACGCGATTGATCGTAAGATTTATCTTATGTGTTACGTTAACTTCCTCCAGTCCCATTAGTAACGTTAAGACCGGTCCACTAATGGGAATGAGAGGAAGTTGGGATAAGATCAATCTCTAGATTTAGACCTACATTGAGATGGATCGCAGGATCTCAGGCAGTAGTAAATTAACACAACACCTTAACCCTGAACCCGATAATCACGACTCTGAATAATTTTCATGAACTTGAAGTTGTGGGTCGCGGTAGCGAGACACCACTTCAAGTGGTTGAAAATTAAATTCTTTATTTTACCATTATTGGCTACAGTCGTTTTAAATCTGCTTTATTAGCTGATCAAATCGTTATTATTGAAAAATATTCGGAATGAAATTTGTGTTTACGCTTTAAGATTTGCAAATATTTGGTCTCAAATTAAACAAATATGAGTAATTTTCACCCACTTGAAGTTGTGGATTGCGTTAGCGAGACACAGTCTCCAAGTGGTAAAAAATTGTAATTATTTAGTTTACCAATGTTGGCTTAACCTTTCCTAACCGTTTGTGATGCTGGAAAATCACAGACCATTATGACACAGTAATCAGTACAGTAGAATACGTCTAAATCCCTAGCCTTGTATACAATGTGACACATTTAACATGTTCAACCCATAATTCTAAAAGTACAAGCATGATTTAAGAGCATGCCGGATTGATATTTCTGCTTATCTATTAATTAATTATATTTGCAAAATTCCAATTCCACAATTTTATGCTGAAATCTAGCAGCAAGTGCCACACGATAATACAGTATGTAATTTATTTATTATCATTTACATCAAATTAAATAATAATATAATGAGATAACTGTATTGATGTTAAGACCAACATTATGGTCATTATGCCAATAAACATGAGTGGTTGATCTAATGTTAATGTATAGTTGGATCACACCATCTCCAACGCTGGCCAATCCAGACACCAACGTTAGTTCGACATCACACGTTTACTACGTTTGCTGGGATTGGCCCGTGAAAATTCAGGTCAGGATGCCCCGACATGACCTAGTGATCTAGTGCATTAACAGGGGATGAACCATTCTCCCTGCCTACCTCCACCCACCCGTGGGACAGATCTCCCCTAGCAAACCAGCTACAGTAGCCTCGTTTCTGACTAGCCGGATCAGAGGAATGACCAGGGTTTATAGACAGTGTGCAACTATATATTTGGGGCGACCTTCACTCGGAATAAATATATATTTTCATCCAATCTGTGGTGGCGAACGGCATCATTTAGTTGGGTCTTAACATAAGACTAAAAAGGTAACTTACGGTTAGGAATCTGAAATATTATATATCACATCTAATTGGAGCTAAGCTAACATCAGTTTCTAAATGAGGCTTCTTTCGGTTCTTTTGTTCACAATATAGCACAGAAAATATACCATGCAGCAAGAAACCTTACAGCAAAATAGGCTCTTATTTACAAAAGCAATATTTACAGTTTATAACGCAATATCGGGGCTTGAATGTAAATCCTAATGAAAGGATAGTTTTTACTTCCCTGTTTCAAACTGAGAAAATACTGTACATGTATATGTTTATATATATCATTGTAATTTTTGAACTATACTCAATTGTGGTCATTTTCGATTGCTATCAGAGCTTCATAGAACACGCGTTCAACTTACGTAGGACAACGCGAAAGACATTGAGCCAACGCTTCATATTTATTAAAGGATCCTGATTGGTCTATTATATTAACAGCCACGCGACGTGACATTTCCTGAACCACTGTTTCTGGCAGAGCGGATGATAAAAGAGCTTTATGACAGTTATAATCAGAAGGGATCGCGTGCGTTCTCGATCCAGTGTTGAAAAATCAAAGATTAATGGGCAGAGGACGGAAGGTGACAAACGGGGTGCAAGGTGATGCCAGGCCTGGTGGTACTAAGGGCAGAGGGTGCGGACTGTGACAAAACGGGGTGCAAGGTGATCTAGCCTGGTGGTGCTAAGGGCAGAGGGCGGACTGTGACAAAACGGGGAGCAAGGTGATCTAGCCTGGTGGTGCTAAGGGCAGAGGGCGGACTGTGACAAAACGGGGTGCAAGGTGATCTAGCCTGGTGGTGCTAAGGGCAGAGGGCGGACTGTGAAAAAACGGGGTGCAAGGTGATCTAGCCTGGTGGTGCTAAAGGCAGAGGGCGGACTGTGACAAAAAGGGGGGCAAGGGGGTCCAGGCCTGGTGGTGCTAAGGGCAGAGGGCATGCTGTGACAAAATGGGATGCAAGGTGACATAGGCTGGTGCAGCTAAAGGAAGAGGGCGGACTGTGACAAAATGGGGTGCAAGGTGATCTAGCCTGGTGGTGCTAAAGACAGAGGGCAGACTGTCACAAAATGGGATGCAAGGTGATCTAGCCTGGTGGTGCTAAAGGAAGAGGGCGGACTGTGACAAAATGGGGTGCAAGGTGATCTAGCCTGGTGGTGCTAAGGGCAGAGGGCGGACTGTGACAAAACGGGGTTCAAGGTGATCCAGGCCTGGTGGTGCTAAGGGCAGAGGGTGGACTGTGACAAAACGGGGTACAAGGTGATCTAGCCTGGTGGTGCTAAGGGCAGAGGGTGGACTGTGACAAAACGGGGTGCAATGTGATCCTGGTGGTGCTAAAGGAAGAGGGCGGACTGTGACAAAACGGGGGTACAAGGTGATCCAGGCCTGGTGGTGCTAAGGGCAAAGGGTGGACTGTGACAAAACGGGGTGCAAGGTGATCTAGCCTAGTGGTGCTAAGGGCAGAGGGCGGACTGTGACAAAACGGGGTACAAGGTGATCCAGGCCTGGTGGTGCTAAGGGCAGAGGGTGGACTGTGACAAAACGTGATACAAGGTGAGCCAGGCCTGGTGGTGCTAAAGGCGGAGGGTGGACTGTGACAAAACGGGGTGCAAGGTGATCTAGCCTGGTGGTGCTAAGGGCAGAGGGCGGAGTGTGACAAAACGGGGTACAATGTGATCCAGGCCTGGTGGTGCTAACGGCAGAGGGCGGACTGTGAGAAAACGTGGTGCAAGGTGATCTAGCGTGGTGGAGCTAAGGGCAGAGGGCGGACTGTGACAAAACGGGGTGCAATGTGATCCTGGTGGTGCTAAAGGAAGAGGGCAGACTGTGACAAAACGGGGTACAAGGTGATCCAGGCTTGGTGGTGCTAAGGCCAGCGGGTGGACTGTGACAAAACGGGGTGCAAGGTGATCTAGCCTGGTGGTGCTAAGGGCAGAGGGCGGACTGTGACAAAACGGGGTGCAAGGTTGTCCAGGTCTGGTAGTGCTAAGGGCAGAGGGCGGACTGTGACAAAACGGGATGCAAGGTGATCTAGCCTGGTGGTGCAAAAGGAAGAGGGCAGACTGTGACAAAACGGGGGTACAAGGTGATCCAGGCCTGGTGGTGCTAACGGCAGAGGGCGGACTGTGAGAAAACGTGGTGCAAGGTGATCTAGCGTGGTGGAGCTAAGGGCAGAGGGCGGACTGTGACAAAACGGGGTGCAATGTGATCCTGGTGGTGCTAAAGGAAGAGGGCGGACTGTGACAAAACGGGGGTACAAGGTGATCCAGGCCTGGTGGTGCTAAGGGCAAAGGGTGGACTGTGACAAAACGGGGTGCAAGGTGATCTAGCCTGGTGGTGCTAAGGGCAGAGGGCGGACTGTGACAAAACGGGGTGCAAGGTGGTCCAGGTCTGGTAGTGCTAAGGGCAGAAGGCGGACTGTGACAAAACGGGATGCAAGGTGCTCTGGTCTGGTGGTGCTAAAGGAAGAGGGCGGACTGTGACAAAACGGGGTGCAAGGCGATCTAGCCTGGTGGTGCTAAGGGCAGAGGGCGGACTGTGACAAAACGGGGTGCAAGGTGATCCAGGCCTGGTGGTGCTAAAGGAAGAGGGCGGACTGTGACAAAACGGGGTGCAAGGTGATCTAGCGTGGTGGTGCTAACGGCAGAGGGCGGACTGTGACAAAACGGGGTGCAAGGTGATCTAGCGTGGTGGTGCTAAGGGTAGAGGGCGGACTGTGACAAAACGGGGTGCAATGTGATCCTGGTGGTGCTAAAGGAAGAGGGCAGACTGTGACAAAACGGGGTACAAGGTGATCCAGGCCTGGTGGTGCTAAGGCCAGCGGGTGGACTGTGACAAAACGGGGTGCAAGGTGATCTAGCCTGGTGGTGCTAAGGGCAGAGGGCGGACTGTGACAAAACGGGGTGCAAGGTGATCTAGCCTGGTGGTGCTAAGGGCAGAGGGCGGACTAGGACAAAACGGGGTGCAAGGTGGTCCTGGTCTGGTAGTTCTAAGGGCAGAGGGCGGACTGTGACAAAACGGGATGCAAGATGATCTAGTATGGTGGTGCTAAGGGCAGAGGGTGGACTGTGACAAAACGGGGTGCAAGGTGATCCAGGCCTGGTGGTGCTAAAGGAAGAGGGCGGACTGTGACAAAACGGGGTGCAAGGTGATCCAGCCCTGGTGGTGCTAAGGGCAGAGGACGGACTGTGACAAAACGGGGTGCAAGGTGATCTAGCCTGGTGGTGCTAAGGGCAGAGGGTGGACTGTGACAAAACGGGGTGCAAGGTGATCCAGCCCTGGTGGTGCTAAGGGCAGAGGGCGGACTGTGACAAAACAGGGTGCAAGGTGTTCCATGTCTGGTGGTGCTAAGGGCAGAGGGCGGACTGCGACAAAACGGGGTGCAAGGTGATCTAGCCTGGTGGTGCTAAGGGCAGAGGGTGGACTGTGACAAAACGGGGTGCAAGGTGATCCAGGCCTGGTGGTGCTAAAGGAAGAGGGCGGACTGTGACAAAACGGGGTGCAAGGTGATCCAGCCCTGGTGGTGCTAAGGGCAGAGGACGGACTGTGACAAAACGGGGTGCAAGGTGATCTAGCCTGGTGGTGCTAAGGGCAGAGGGTGGACTGTGACAAAACGGGGTGCAAGGTGATCCAGCCCTGGTGGTGCTAAGGGCAGAGGGCGGACTGTGACAAAACAGGGTGCAAGGTGTTCCAGGTCTGGTGGTGCTAAGGGCAGAGGGCGGACTGCGACAAAACGGGGTGCAAGGTGATCTAGCCTGGTGGTGCTAAGGGCAGAGGGCGGACTGTGACAAAACGGGGTGCAAGGGGATCCAGACCTGATGATGATAAGGGCAGAGGGCGGACGGTGACAAAACGGGGTGCAAGGTGGTCCAGGCCTGGTGGTGATAAGGACAGAGGGCGGACTGTGACAAAACGGGGTACAAGGTGGTCCAGGTCTAGTGGTGCTAAGGGCAAAGGGCGGACTGTGACAAAACGGAGTACAATGTGGTCCAGGTCTAGTGGTGCTAAGGGCAGAGGGCAGACTGTGACAAAACGTAGTGTAAGGTGATCCAGATCTGGTGGTGCTAAGGGCAGAGGGTGGACTGTGACAAAACGGGGTGCAAGGTGATCCAGCCCTGGTGGTGCCAAGGTCAGAGGGCGGATTTGACAAAACTGGGTGCAAGGTGTTCCAGGTCTGGTGGTGCTAAGGGCAGAGGGCGGACTGTGACAAAACGGGGTGCAAGGTGATCTAGCCTGGTGGTGCTAAGGGCAGAGGGTGGACTGTGACAAAACGGGGTGCAAGGTGGTCCAGGCCTGGTGGTGATAAGGGCAGAGGGCGGACTGTGACAAAACGGGGTGCAAGGTGGTCCAGGCCTGGTGGTGATAAGGACAGAGGGCGGACTGTGACAAGACGGGGTACAAGGTGGTCCAGGTCTAGTGGTGCTAAGGGCAAAGGGCGGACTGTGACAAAACGGAGTACAATGTGGTCCAGGTCTAGTGGTGCTAAGGGCAGAGGGAGGACTGTGACAAAACGTGGTGTAAGGTGATCCAGATCTGGTGGTGCTAAGGGCAGAGGGCGGACTGTGACAAAACGGGGTGCAAGGTGATCCAGCCCTGGTGGTGCCAAGGTCAGAGGGCGGATTTGAAAAAAACAGGGTGCAAGGTGTTCCAGGTCTGGTGGTGCTAAGGGCAGAGGGCGGACTGTGACAAAACGGGGTGCAAGGTGATCTAGCCTGGTGGTGCTAAGGACAGCGGGCGGACTGTGACAAAACGAGGTGCAAGGTGATCCAGACCTGGTGGTGCTAAGGGTAGAGTGCGGACTGTCACAAAACGGGGTGCAAGGTGATCTAGCCTGGTGGTGCTAAGGGCAGAGGGCGGACTGTGACAAAACGGGGTGCAAGGTGATCTAGCCTGGTACCTGAGTGGTGGTGCTAAGAACAGAGGATGGACTGTGACAAAATGGGGTGCAAGGTCATCTAGCCTGGTGGTGCTAAGGGCAGAGGGCGGACTGTTTCAAAACGGGGTGCAAGGTGATCCAGCCCTGGTGGTGCTAAGGGCAGAGGGCGGACTGTGACAAAACGGGGTGCAAGGTGATCTAGCCTGGTGGTGCTAAGGGCAGAGGGCGGACTGTGACAAAACGAGGTGCAAGGGGATCCAGACCTGGTGATGATAAGGGCAGTGGGCGGACTGTGACAAAACAGGTTGCAAGGTGTTCCAGGTCTGGTGGTGCTAAGGGCAGAGGGTGGACTGTGACAAAACGGGGTGCAAGGTGGTCCAGGCCTGGTGGTGATAAGGACAGAGGGCGGACTGTGACAAAACGGGGTACAAGGTTGTCCAGGTCTAGTGGTGCTAAGGGCAGAGGGCGGATTGTGACAAAACGTGGTGTAAGGTGATCCAGATCTGGTGGTGCTAAGGGCAGAGGGCGGACTGTGACAAAACGGGGTACAAGGTGGTCCAAGTCTAGTGGTGCTAAGGGCAGAGGGCAGACTGTGACAAAACGTGGTGTAAGGTGATCCAGATCTGGTGGTGCTAAGGGCAGAGGGTGGAGTGTGACAAAACGGGGTGCAAGGTGATCCAGCCCTGGTGGTGCTAAGGGCAGAGGGCGGACTGTGACAAAACGGGGTGCAAGTTGATCTAGCCTGGTGGTGCTAAGGGCAGAGGGCGGACTGTGACAAAACGGGGTACAAGGTGGTCCAGGTCTAGTGGTGCTAAGGGCAGAGGGCGGACTGTGACAAAACGTGGTGTAAGGTGATCCAGATCTGGTGGTGCTAAGGGCAGAGGGTGGACTGTGACAAAACGGGGTGCAAGGTGATCCAGCCCTGGTGGTGCTAAGGGCAGAGGGCGGACTGTGACAAAACGGGGTGCAAGTTGATCTAGCCTGGTGGTGCTAAGGGCAGAGGGCGGACTGTGACAAAACGGGGTGCAAGGTGATCCAGCCCTGGTGGTGCTAATGGCAGAGGGCGGACTGTGACAAAACGGGGTGCAAGGTGATCTAGTCTGGTGGTGATAAGATAAGGGCAGAGGGCGGACTGTGACAAAACAGGGTGCAAGGTGTTCCAGGTCTGGTGGTGCTAATGGCAGAGGGCGGACTGTGACAAAACGGGGTGCAAGGTGATCTAGCCTGGTGGTGATAAGGGCAGAGGGCGGACTGTGACAAAACGGGGTGCAAGGTGATCAAGCCTGGTGGTGATAAGGGCAGAGGGCGGACTGTGACAAAACAGGGTGCAAGGTGTTCCAGGTCTGGTGGTGCTAAGGGCAGAGGGCGGACTGTGACAAAACGGGGTGCAAGGTGATCCAGCCCTGGTGGTGCTAAGGGCAGAGGGCGGACTGTGACAAAACGGGGTGCAAGGTGATCTAGCCTGGTGGTGCTAAGGGCTGAGGGCGGACTGTGACAAAACGGGGTGCAAGGTGATCCAGATCTGGTGGTGCTAAGGGCAGAGGGCGGACTGTGACAAAACGAGGTGCAAGGAGATCCAGACCTGGTGATGATAAGGGCAGAGGGCGGACTGTGACAAAACAGGGTGCAAGGTGTTCCAGGTCTGGTGGTGCTAAGGGCAGAGGGTGGACTGTGACAAAACGGGGTGCAAGGTGGTCCAGGCCTGGTGGTGATAAGGACAGAGGGCGGACTGTGACAAAACGGGGTACAAGGTGGTCCAGGTCTAGTGGTGCTAAGGGCAGAGGGCGGACTGTGACAAAACGTGGTGTAAGGTGATCCAGATCTGGTGGTGCTAAGGGCAGAGGGCGGACTGTGACAAAACGAGGTGCAAGGTGATCCAGATCTGGTGGTGCTAAGGGCAGAGGGCGGACTGTGACAAAACGAGGTGCAAGGTGATCTAGCCTGGTGGTGATAAGGCATGCACGATACCACCCTGCGATATCCTGGTAGGAACAAGAGGAAACCCGTATGGGCTATCCATACTCTAAAATGAGCCAAATTTTCTCCACAATGTGGTCATATGTAGTTTGAGACAGATGCCAGCAAAAGGGCACTATAGTTCCTTGCTCCATTACCAAACTGCCGCTATATGTCTGTGATAATCGACTTTTAAGTCTTGGAATGGCTGTGGGTTTTGTGTGGCTGGTGTTTTAATGGATGATGATCTCATTTCATCTTTTCTCTCATGTGTACCAATTCTGTCACCGAATACACGCCATTTGAACCTAGAAATGCGTTTGAAATGCATGCTTGTACAATGGCATTCTAGACAATACTTATACGCATCACAAAACATAGTAAATCTCTTTGAAACAGTATGTTATGAAATATTTTTGGTCGAAAATTGTTTGTCAAGCGAATGACACCATCTGTGTTACGAGCGGAATTTGAATTTTAACGAAAGTTTGATTTAATCAGCCGGAAATTCAGCGGAACAAATTCAGTGTTGATCAGTAACAGATTGGTCAATATGTTATCATAGCTTGTTAATACAGATCAGCTACAACAATCAGCTACAATAATCAGCTAATCAATCTGATGAGAAGGAACACCCCACCTGACCCTCCAAAGCTCCACAAAAAATTAGTAGATGGAGATGTGATTAAGTGCATTCATAAGCTAATATACAGCGTATATCGGACAAATAACATTACAGTCAGACGAAACAAAACACAGGTGATGTCTTCCAAGAAAAGCAAACCAAGACACGGGAGGAAGAACGCCTTCCAAGCATCAATATAGATCCATAGGAGAAAGAAAGTATGAAAAAGTAGGATTGTATTAACAAGCTATGATAACATATTGACCAATCTGTTACCGACCAACACTAAACTTGTTTCGCTGGTTAGTGCTGCAACGTGTACATGTAGAGAGGTAGCCACCACAATGTATGATTTGCTATAAACCGTTTGAAATTGTTTCATTTGTGAGTCAGCTTCGGGTGGCACAAAACAAAACACCAGGAAAGCCAGACAATAACGTTATGTAATTGATCCGTAATCAAGTTAACCACTGAAATCCTAATGAACACTATATTATATAATGGATCCGTGATCAAGTTAACCAGTGAAATCCTAATAAATACTATATTATGTAGTCCAGTAATAAACGCTAACCCGTTATTATCCAGTGTGACACAAATCCACCAATAAAATGGTACAGTTCATCACAGTGGGGAAGCTCGGACGTCGGTCATCCAGAAAGCTCATCTGGTCCCACAAACAGGTATTCAGATTCCGAGAATAGCACGCAAACAAGTGGAAGTGAAAAATAACGCAAAGAACGCAGGATTGGTCCGACGTAAAATGATACATTGAGTGAGGATTTGAATTAGGCCATAGTATACATTTATCACGATTGCAAACAGCCGGTATTTTGCATAAGTTAGGTCTGAAAAAGTGTCTAAGAAATATATTATCCACCGAGTTAGAATCCATATTTAAAAATAAAAATCTTTCGTCACGTTTCTGACCGAAATTGAATCTAACTGAGCCGAAACTGGCATCTAACAGTTAAAGAAGTATTCACAATGAGAGAAATCCCTAATCTGTAAAGTTATTGAACGGGTACTTTCACACTCCCTTTCTTGTTTGTCTCAGTGGAGCATCTCAGCCGACTCGTACTCGTTTTTTGCCAATTTGCAAAACGGAAGCCCCGGGACGTGCATATTCCATGAAACTGGTTGCCATGACATCAATCCGTTGAGACACGAACGGTCGACACGCTGACAGCACAGTAGGACATATCAGCACAGTAATAGTACAATAATATGACATATCTCAACACATTCAATAGACGAAAAAAAAACTGACAGAGACACTGAAAGCAAAGTAGGACATATCTCATCACATCTAACAGACTGACATAATAATAGAAAGATACACTGACAGCACAGTAGTACATAATCTCAACACATTTAACAGATTAATACTGAAAACAATAACTGACAGAGTATAATATTTTAAAACAGCAATGAAATTAGAAAATGAATTCCTTTTTCATAATGAAATTAATCAATTTATGTCCTAACAAATCGTGTAATATCAGAAAAAGTGACACATACAACACTTTGGCTAATGGAGAAGAACGATATACTGTTTTGTTCTCGAAGTGGCTTTGCTTGATTTCCATTTACTGCTAATGAATAATTTCAACTTTACGACAATTTTGTGACAAAATATCAAATATATCATATTTTCACAAGGTAGCATAGCAAAGCGCAGCGTGTGGTGTGAGCGGTTCAAGCAAAGGTGAGTTCACGGTAACTCAGATACCATTCATTCCAGAGGGGAAAGGTCAAATATGATGACGTCACAGGGATAATAGGGTGATTCCCAGCGGCCAGCAGGGCTTTCCCCGTCAACAAAGACAGACAGATAACATTGCTCCAGTCACATCCATCCAATATATTATTCCAACAGGAGCCGTTTGGAAAGAGTTGGAATGCTCGCAGTTAATTCATTTTCCCAGAAGCCACGAAGCTGGCTTATCATCCATTGTTTCAGTGCAGGGCCAACGTCTCAGACGGAGCGAGATAATCACCACTGTGAATGAAGGATTGGCTGGTGGGAGTCAGATATGACCGAATAGTGAGTGGGAAGAAATCATGATGTATTGTTGGATATACAATATCATAACGGGACATATTGATACATATTGGAAAAATAATTATTGCATGAAATTTATGCAATATTAAAGACATCCGTATGGTTTACCATATATTTAATGACAAGCTAATTCTACAAGCAAGGGAATGTGTCTTATTTTAACAAAAATATCCTTCTAGTGTCAGCATTATCCGTATTCGTCTCACGTCGAGGTCGTAAAACAATGAACGATTGATGTTAGCAGGTTAGTGTGCTGTTATACAAGCTTGTTACGCCAGGCTAAAAACACATACGGTAACGATATCAAATGGGTCTGATACAGAGGTTATAAACACAGTACGACTGATACCAAATGGGTCTGATGGGACCCAATACACAATACACATGATACAAGTCATTGCCATAAATGTAGGCTCAATCTGGGAAGTCAAGTGAAAATCGTGAACTCGAGTTCTATTTCTATATCCTTCTAGTGTCCAAGCAATGTTTTTTCATCTCCAGTATCTGATGTTACGAAAATGTCTAAATAGAACAAGAGTATATTTTCATTAATTATAACTAATTTTAGAAGGCACGCATACAAGTGAACAAGTGAACAAGTAAACAAGTGAATTTATTCTGATGGTCTCATTTAAGAAACATGCAGATGCCAGGTAAATACAATACAATACAATAATTATAACATAAAATAACATAACATAATATTATATAATTGTAATAGAACAGCAATGTTACACACACATAATAAATTTAATAAATCTACACAAGTTAAGCATACTAGGCATGTCTTGCTTACACATAAGCTCTTCAAACTTTAATGTTGAAGGAAAATTATAATATTTACATTTAATATATTTCCTTCTCTCTTTTACAAAATAATTACATCTAAATAGGTAATGAAATTCGTCGCCAATTTCACTCAAGTCACATTTTTAACATAATCGCTGTTCTCGTGGAAGACCAAGATGACAATCTTTTTCAATAGGCAGTTAGAATTGAATATCAATAGGTAAAAATAATTTCTTCACCTTACGTAAAAGGGCAAACATAGCACGGTTTGCACGATCATATAAATCCTGTTTTGCTACATTAAATTTACCATTATAATTAAAGAATAACCCAAGATATTTATAGTTTAAAGTGACGTCAAGCTTTTCTCCAGCCAGCGTAAAATCTGGTATTCTTCTAATTTCACCTTTAGAGAATACTAGAATTTTTGTTTTCTCTCGATTTATTCTTAAGTCCCATAAGTCGCTATATCTGTACAAGTTGTCTAAACCAATTTGTAATTTATCTGGTGTTTCAGATAATATAACGGTATCGTCTGCATATAACAGCACAAATAATTTCATAAATTTCTGTAGTGTATCATCATCAACAGTAGAAGCTAAATTTTCCAGAGTGGTAAGACCTTCGCACCGCTCTGCTAGGTAACTGCTCAGATCAGAGAGGTATATGGAAAATAACAGTGGAGAAAGATTTTCACCTTGACGCACTCCGACCGAGCAGGGAAAAAGGTTTGATAATGTACTATTTATACATACACATGATTTAGCTTGACTGTAAATATTATGTACAACATTAAACAATTTGCCATTTATGTTGAGAGACAGTATTTTTGACCACAGTTTAGACCTATTCACCGTATCAAAGGCTTTCCTGTAGTCAACAAAACAACAATATAAACGCCTGTTTCTACTTAAATATATATCAACTAATGATTTAAGCACAAACATATGGTCAACTGTGGAATGACCTGCTTTAAAGCCTGCTTGCTCTGTACCTATGGCATTGAATGTATTTAAAAAATCGGTAAGTCTACAGTTTATTAAATTGGTGAATAACTTCCCAAAGCAACTAAGGAGGGTAATTCCTCTATAGTTGTCAGGGTCAGATACATTTCCTTTTGATTTAAAAAGTGGTTTAATGACACCTATACTCCATGATTGTGGTGTTTTTCCTGTCGTTAGAATTAAATTAAATAACTTTGTATACAGCAAAATCATATTTTCTGGTGAAAATGTCAAATATTCGTTTAGAATAAAATCACTTCCTCCTGCTTTATTTAATTTTAATCTCGAAATAGCGCTGGATATTTCTTCTTCGCTGAATGGTAAATTTATTTCATTATTGTATTCATCAAGAATTTCTGGAATTTCAAAATCATTTTCTTCGTTATCCTGTTTATTTAATGCCGCAAAATACTCAGCAAATACCTCCAAACTAACGTTATTGCTTAGATTACAATGGCGTTGTCTGTGGTGCATATTTCTATATGGGGGTTAGATAGTCCTCTTGTATTTCCTAATTGACAGATGACACCGTGGTGGTGGTGAATGTAGCACTCCGTATTTATATAGAGATGGTGATCTGTCAATAAGAGATGTCACATACCGCATCTCACGGCTATAACTCAGTTTACAACTGTAATAGAGGTGTGATAAGCCAGAAAACAATAACTGGTACTTAAGGTGAAGTAAGCAGTTACTGTCTTTAGGCTTATAACAAAATAATAAATATGTGGACATTGCCAGACAGTATTGACCAGAGCCATATATCAGAGCTGAGATCAAATTAACGCGGCTGAACATCAGTGTGACTTAATAAATAATAATCTGCAAGAAACATGAAGACAAAGTGCAATATGAAAAAGAAACAAGACCGTAAACTACAATATAGCAAAAAAAAGAACGTTAACTAGCAATATAAAAAAGAAACTCCAACATAAAAAAAAAGAAAAAAAAGGTAAACGACAATATTTAACATTTTTTTACAAAATCAAAATTTACTACCACACCATCAGCATACTATTTTCAAGCCTGTGGAAAAACAGTAAAAAATAGTGATATCTGATTTCTAGTTGGAGAAAAACTGTTTTTTTACTGAAACATTAAGGCTCTATTATAACATGTATAAATTTTATTTGTTGTTTATTAAACACTGCAGACCACCATTTTTAGGATGATATAAACCACACAGTCGCGTCTAAGATGAGTGAAGTATGAACAGTTTTGTTTTTGCGATTGCTAATAATATTATTTATCTACATATTATGTGGACAAATACACATGCACAGTCTCCTAATATGGACTACAATATTTGGCATCATTTTTTCATATTTGACAAAAGTCCAGTGATTTCTCTGAAGGTAGTCTGTTCCCCCAAAAAGGTTAGGTAATATAAGCGAGCCTTAGTGGACATTGGGCCTATCTGGTGAGGTGTGGCTATAATGTTCTGACATTATGGAGGTCTACGCCCACGCATTCGGCGGGCATCAGAGGACAATAACTGGTGAGGATGGCTAATGCTCGGAAATTACGGAGGTCTGCGCTCACACATTCTATCACTGAATTAATGAGGTTAATATGAAAGCCTTGACACGAGATGTGGAGTCTTTGTTGGTTTGATGTCGGCCCATCGTCTGTGACGCTGGGCCAACTTTAAACCAACAAATGATATCACTTGGTGACAACTGAGATCAATGATATACACTATGCTCAGCCACTGATGGGCGATACATATAAAAGTGGACGTAACAGATAATAACGTCCACTTGTGGTTAAAGAATTGGCCCGACAAGATGCCTCATTTGGTCCGGCTGCGGTTCGAAAGTGCTGGGCTCGAATCTCGATCGGGTCGAATGTTTGTCATCCAAGTTGTGTACATAGTGCTACAACCTGTTCAAAGGCCCAGAGTGTGCAGTGTTGTCTGTGTAGTCATTCGAATTAAAAGGTCGTACCAGTCTCCTTGTAAAGTGTCATATACAGCCCTTTAATACAAAGGTGATGATAAAACCAAAACATTCTCGAGTGTGTTTTTTTTATTTCTAAGTTAATGTTGGCCTAACGCTGGGCCCGGTAGAATGTTTTGTTTTTATTTTTTTTAAGTTGTAAGCTCTTCCAGACGGGTCTAGACCTGAAAACCTTTTGTAAACGACAAGCGCATTGTAAGTCACATAATACCAGCCCCCCCCCCCCCCCCCCGGACCTGGGCTTCTGGACCAGGACTTTTGGACGACCATGGCAGGGTTCTCCTGAACGTGACATCGTGGACTCCTCTTTGATTTGCGTCAATCCCTGCTCGTAAAACGCTAGAAGCTCGACGGCAGTATACAGTGTATAGTGTTCTACAGGCTTGTTACACCAGGTAGAAAACCATGATACACAATCCGCGATAACCGTTTTATTTATGTAAATGATGCCATTTACAGGTAGTATGACGCGATAAATTGTCCAATCAAAACATCGACAACGCTGGCGCAACATTTTACCAGAACTACTTATCGAGAGACTAATATTAATTGGGTCCGACAGCGAGGAATCTCTGTCAACTCTATAATGTAAGTGCAGAGTAAATCTGGAAAAACACACACAAAATCTCTCCACTCCCTTTCAGACCATCCCACCAGGCTGACTGTTCGGGACCCAAGAGCAGGTCAGCATCAACATTCAGATGATGTCTCCTGCAGAAAGCACCGCACCAGCTCTCAGAATATCAGGCTGATTTCGGCAGCAAAAAAATGACTTTTCTGTTTTCTGACCCACATGACAAATCAACCATTGTGGTTTAAGTGACATCTGTGAGTGAACATAGCTTAATCTCTTCCTAAAGAATACATCACTTCCTCCCTATCTAGCATGACATACATGGCTAACGGTTTGACCCCAATATCGACCCAAAGCATGACCTGCTTCAGGTTGGAGTTTAGAGTGTTGACTGCGCGACGGTGACCATGTGCGTCTCCTTCTATAATTCAGATACTACGTATGCATACATTGTATTTGGCGTCATTCAACGTTTTCCCTGATGTGAAAGACGTGTCGTGCGTATTGTCCAAAATATAAGCAACAAAGATTACACTGTGCCCTATAACCACCCCTTTCATCATTGGATAACAGTAGGACATAGTATCGACTTCGGGCTTCCTTCTGTCGCGATATTCCCACAACGTGGGAAAGCGATGTAAAGCACTCACTCACTCACTCAATGCCATTAAGGACTTTATCTAATTTAGAAACTGTTACCCTAGAGACTTGGCCCAGAAGACATCAGTTACCCCAATAATCGGCCAGCCTCTAAGATGGTGGACCAACAATAACCCAGTATTGGGTCAACAATAATTAATGTTCGTGTTTGTTCATGTTGTTGGGGAGGACACATTCAGCCTCTGTATAGAAACATCTTATTGGGTGCCAGATACTCGGGGCGGCTATAATTACATTTCCAGTTTTGACACGTCCATCTTGAGATTGCCGACTCACACTCACCAACCATCAGCTGAGACAGGACGTTGAACCAATGCTGTAATTTGATTTTGGCCCAACATGGAAACGAGATGAGTTGTGTCTGCTGCCACACCAGTGTAATCGAAAAAAATCAAAGTCATTCAAAAAAAGCCCGTCGCATATGACTGGGTTTTCTGTGATTACAGGAATGTATCCGGACATCCAGCAATTCTATGTGACCTTACAACGCTGAAATATTTTTGTATAAACCATTGAGACCAAACGTGTTTCAATTTGAAGTCAAAATAAATGTCCTTACGCTTCACTTGAATACATATGTTATTAGGTTATGGGTCTACAGCCAATATAATTTTTTAATTTTTTCAGTGCGGGGATCGACCTTAGGTGTCAGAATCTGTCGTCTATAAACCTCAGATTCTAACGTATAAAGTCGGCCTCCGCACCGAAAAGGGGAATGCAATCATAAGGGTCTAAATCCACCATATTCATCTTACTATAGTCCGGAATACATTATAGGTAGGCCTAAAGAAGCAAACCCCACGTTAAAGTGCAAAAAATGACATATACGTTCACTTCTGAAACAAATCCAGACAACGTTTCACATCACCAGCAAGTCATACATGCTTTTGATAAGTATAAAATAACTATATCACGGAGAATATGTGAATTAAAATTATGCAAAATAATACACTAATAATGCATTAATTAAATAATTTTTAAATTTGTCTAGAATAAATTCATAAGGTTGATGGCCCAGAAACAGAACGAATCAGGTCTTGTAAATAGATACATATTTGTGCACGTTATAACGTCTATAAAATTCTTTATCTCATCATTTTAATCATTTAAACAGTAGCTACGAGACATAGATAGATAAAATAAAATATACGGAGATGTGTTTTATTTTATATTATAAATGATTATTTTTTTTATATAAAAAGCAGTCCTAACCAGCAAGGATAGACCTAGTGTTTGTTGTAAGATGATGAGACACGCTGGTTTTCAATTGCGCCTACATTAGACCATAGTATGATGTTTTATGTGATCGGTCGTGACATGGGTTATCAGCCCTTGATGGTACTGTCACTCTTAATAACACATCCTAACAAATCTTCCTGGAAACTGAGCATCCACCGTGTGTGTGCCTAAATACAGATCACAAATAAAATATAGAATACGCGGCGCGACAATCTACGCAGCAAAGTGGATATATAATCACAGCCATTCGACATGTAGCTAGACTGGTCTCCAGAATGTATGGCGCCGGATATAATTATATAAATAAAAAAAGCGGTCTAGCACCTAGATATATGTAGGCCTACACTGTGTGATTATCTTTTTCCACTTGTTTACGAACAGCATAAAATCGTAGAGAATAGTTTTAATATTTGTTTTTAACCTAAACAACCCTCCAACCTCTCAAACTGACAACGATACCTACAGCTGACCATTGCATTTCCTGCTGTCACTAAATGTATTTAAATTATTTTTGAACTGGACTTTTGATTTCCCTCTGATATGGTTCGCAATATTTGGCTGTGACAAGAAGCTTGGTATAAACATATTTATTTACCTAGGATTGTATAATTGCATGACACGAAGCTTGAACGATGTTAACAAAATGTTCTTCTTTAAATGAATAAAATACGTTTATTTTTAATCAGATTGTTTAGTTATTAATAATAAAAAAAATTAATGAGAAACATTTCTATCTCAGTCTCAGTATCAGTGTGTATAGCTTACACTGGTTATATACATCAGATGCAACTTTTATGACATAGAATTACCAACGAGAAAAGCTCCCCACAAATTCTCAAGTAAAGGTTAATTGACAAGATGCAAATGCATTCTTGGATCAAGCTCTGGGATAATATAAAGAGAAAAACATGGACTATAATGGCATGAGTGAATCACTTGCCAGATAACAGACCGTGTTTAGAGGAACCCATTACTCCACCTTTGTTCCGGCTGGCGGCTGGGGGAGGGGGGGGGGGGGGGGGGTTGGTGTAGTGGTCAACCCTATTGCCTGTCACCAGTCTGTCCTCTGTGCTAGACATCCAGGTTTTTATAATGCTGGGCTATGGCCAAATTTATTTTCAAAAAATCATGCACGAAATTCGTCATTGTAGAACCTTCGTTTCAGTCAAATATTGCGAATCATTTCAGAGGTTACAAACAAATATTAAAACTACATGTATTCTTTGCGATTTTATGCTGCTTGTATGCAAGTGGAAAGCAGAATGGACTTTCAATTTTATTCATGACACTTTTTCTATAACTTATACATGTTATATAGCTATAAACTACATCTTGTCCTACGTAGTGGAACTGCTAGTCTTAGAGCTAAGATAATTATTTTGATGAAATGACCATTCAATTTCACCAAGTGGCAGGTGGAGCCGAGGTAAAAAAAATGTTCGATTATCTCACACTGCCCTTAATTCTGACGTCTAAAGTTGATCCCGGCACTGTAAGAGTACAAATAATTTTAGGAACTAAAAATTGAACAAATCTCTTTGGTCTCCATGGTTTACATAAAAAATTAAGCGCTTAAAAATAACAGTTGCATGCGGCAGCAATATTTTGGCTGGTCCCTTGGAATGGTTCGCCTGATGAAAAACTAACACATCCACATCAAACACCTCCAGGTTTTGGTGACGCTATTATTTTCTAACCTTTCTCGCGCATGCGTGCCGAGCACGGCCATGAGCCTCTAACTTCCGGTGGGCTTCCTGTGGGAGCCAGGCACTATTATTCATGGAATCTTTGAGAAGTGTGACTGTAAATGAGACCGGGATCCAAATGACGGAATCACGCAGCACCAAGCGGAGCCGATACACGCATGTTGTGGTGAATGGGTGACTCAAGAGGCTGGGGCAACATTGGCTCAATGATGGGGCAGCATCGTGGACGTTGACCCACCGTTGATCTAATGTTACACTGGCCATTTTGTGTAGGCTAGTTATTGATGAATCAGAGAGGCTTTATGTTTTGGAGAGAAAATCTAGTGCTGACCCAAGTTTCGGCCAAGGTCCACGCCCTTTGGGCAAACATTATCCTTTCAGCGTGGGGACCGTATTTATACGTCAAAATCTGACGTCAGATTTTGACGTATACAAGACGGTCCACACACTGAAAGAATTAAAATATTTATAACGGGCCGTAAACCCATAACATAGGGATTCAAATGAACCAGAAAGGGCTAGCTAAGACATTTATAATGATTTCAAATTGAAAAAGCCCATTGGTTTCCATGATTTAGACAACATATTTCAGCGCTGTAAGGGTTAAGCAACCTCTGATACTAACAGAGAATACACACATCCTGATATTGATGAAGGGATCACCTCACAGATACTCATGATACTCTGGCCCAGTGAATAATCAATGTTGCGCAAAGGACGATAATATCCAGTTTTTCTGGAAAAACATGTTCCATCCGTTTGACATTTTACGAAAACATTACATGGTTATATGTCTAAGAAAAGTAATTTAGACTAGATTATTTTGGGCACTTCTGCAGGGAAGTGGGCGGGAGCCCAAGGGTGGTGGGTAGCACCGCAGCCTTTCACGCAGTATTGTGGGGAGCCTATGTGACCGAGAAGTAGCGTGCTTGGCCTCAGACCTCCAGGATTTGAATTTCGAATCCTGTGTCTGGAGGGCAGTGTCATCTCACCATCTCCCGACTCAATTTAGCCTGTATGTGCACAAAAGTGGCCTAAAGCCCGACTCATTTCATTTAATTTCCGGGAATTTTAATGCATATGAAACCAGAATAATATCAGTAATAAAAACCTGTGACCCAACAATGGGCCAATGTAAGCCCAACATGTACAATGAGCTTGACCAGCTTCAGTTGTTCTCTCTTGAGCTGCAGAAAAAAAATGGACATAGTGGAAGTTTTGCGCAATTACAGCAATTACAGCAGACGAACAAGCAAAAGTAGAATGGGAGAAAGATTTTATGCGGAAACGCCATGAGGCAGCTGGAAAATCATGGAAATGGACCGTCTGTGTAGTCAGTGATACCGTAGATGAGGGAATATATCATATTTTGTCACTATGATAATCGAGATCATAGTATTGACAGTTACGCACGAATCAGTGAAAAATACGCGAAAGGTAGCACCTTGCAAACCATTTTAGAAATACTTCTCCGAAAGTATATATTTTTAGTAAGTAGGCGGGAAGAAAATTAATATAAGCTATTATGGCCGTTATAGATTTATTTGTAAACCTTGATTTGTAAACCTGATGTTCGAAATTCTAATTCGCTAAGTGGCAAAATAAAATAAAACAATGCACAATATAGCCTACAACTGCTTCATATCGGGGTTTTTCCACTGTCTAAAAGTAGGTGGTTTACCAGATGAGATGAGGCACTGAGGAGGAAAGTCAGTGAGGTGTGTAATACAGGGCGGAAAGATGATCTCCTGGTATCCTAGAAAACAAGGGTTCCCAACCAAAGTGGAGACTGTGTGGTGTGATGTATGTCAACAGAAAACCGGGGTTCTAAGAGCACAGCGGGGACTGTGGAGTGTAGTATGTATGTGATCAACTAGGGCATACATGTACACTATGTTCACTGAATACTACAGACCAAACCCAATGCAATTATATGTTGGTTAAATTTGGTATCGATGTCTGCGACGCTGGCTTGACAATTTATACCAGCAGTTTTAACATCTTGTGATTGTTTTATAGACTAAGGTTGGGCGAAATGAGAAATAATATGCAGATATATTGAGAGACGATCTAATAAAATGAAATGAATCGGGCTTAAAGGGACTGGCCCAGGCTAAAATCATCAAAAAATCGGTGATTTTATTTCGGGTTCTTAATATGACCATAAGATGTAAGCATGTACATAGACTAGAACTGCAAATTTTTATAATTTTTGTACTGCGCATTCACCAGTTAGGCTAGATATAGAGACGAAATTCCTGATTTGTAATTATTGACAACCATGTCAAAAATAAGAAATGCGGGAATTTCGTCTCTATATCTAGTCTAACTGGTAAGTGCGCAGCACAAAAATTATGAAAACTTGCAGTTCTAACGTTAGTCTATGTACATGTTTACATCATATGGTCATATTAAGAACCCGAAATAAAATCACCGATTTTTTGATGATTTTAGCCTGGGCCAGTCCCTTTAATATTGTATTGGGCAATACAGGGTCGATATAGTGCTTGTTGCGCTGCAGGCAATTGTGGTAATAAATACGCCACTTTCCTCACGAATTATCACGGCATGTCTGAGGACTTCAAAGAGCGGAATGGCCATACCGCTTATTATTCACCCTTCGGGAGCCAGAGTTTGATATTTTACCTATAGCATAGGTATAATTTGCTACACAGAGAATGTTCATGGAAATCAGTGTCAATTGACTTTTTAAAGTTCTATTTACAACAAATAAGCATATTGAATTAATTTATTGTAGACTCTGAAATGACTGGTAGAAGAGCCATATTTATAGAGCAAAATACTAGCAAAATGCCCAGAAATGATAGGCCCTACTGATGAAATATAATATGCTATTTCTATTAATTTTATCGATTTGAACGTGTGACTAAAATAAGATTATCAATATAGATGTTAAATAATATAATATATTTCATTGAATACGTTCGTGATAAGAACGATTCCATTCAAAGTTCAGACTGTAAGTAGAGACTGCACAGCATGAAGGGTTATAGTGTTATTGTAATGACAATAACAACACAAGGCATTGTTGGCTTCGAGGTATGATCCTAGATACGTTTATGATGTCTTAAAGACTCGGAAATGAGCCGTATTTCAAGCGTTATCAGACATGAAGTAATTGGATCAGGCCGTCTCCTGACTGTATAAATATTGTCCTGAATGTCCCACATGTGTGTAATGTGACAAGTGGACATCTGACCATGGCATTAAAAACACCACCAGTAACATGTAACAACAGATGATGTTCATATAACAGGAATTTTCCAATTTGTGTAAAAGGATTTATAAAGTCAACGACTACCTACAGATTGAAAAAAATTGGTGGGACTAATATGTGAGAACAAGCAAGCAAATAAACAAACGATCCGGACAAACGAGAGCTCAGGGGAAGCAATAGAAGCTAATCAAAATGAAATGAATCGGGCTTTAGGCCACCTTTGTGCACATATAGGCTAAACTGGGCCAGGAGAACCTCCTGAGGATGGTGAGATGAATGAGATGACACTGTCCTCCAGACACAAGACTCGAAATTCGAGCCCTGACGGTCTGAGGCCGAGCGCGCTACCTCTCGGACACGGAGGCTCCCCACAATACTGAGTTTCACACGTGGATGGTGAAGAAACATTTTTGTTTCTTTCAAACCGCCGAGACCGGGAACCGAACCCCGAACTCTGGCGTGAAAGGCAGCGATTCTAACCACTACCCTAGGGCCCCCGCCCCCGCCCAGAAAGCTAATCAAGCCACACGGATGGGATTTTCCGGACTTACAAATTTGGTCGTCTCCCGCAGACCGGGCTTCACGCTCCAAAAAAGACGATTCCTTGTTAGATTATAGCAGCTGCGTCTTTTTGCTTCACTGAACCATGCTGCGCATGCGGTGGGCCCGCAATGTGTACTCAGCGAATCACGACGACCCACCTACTTTAATTCTGGGTCACTAATTCTGGCCCAAACAATATTGGATAAAGATTAAACAAACCAAGGTCGGCTCAACGTTGGGCCACACCTTCGGTTCCGGCCCAACGTTGGGCCGACATTGGTTTAAAATTGCATGACATTGAACATTGTATTGATATTTATCTGAGATTGGATGATGCGCTACTTACATGTTATATTATTGTGCTTTACGGAGGGAAGGAAACGCGGAATAAAGTAGAATATATACTGGCTCAATGTTGGACCAATCTACTGAACGTTTGTCCAGCATTCAGTCAATTCTGGACTAACATCTCACAACACCTAGTAATCACTGTTAATATGTGGATTGTATTTTTAATAGCAGTATATAAACCATGCAGGCTGCCTTCTCTCAAACACAGCGAATTGCAGACCCTGAGAAGTTACTAAATCCTGATAGCTATAGACGTATTTTCCTCAGCTAAGTGCAATATTATGTGCGTGTCTCGAATATAAAGAATGGTTTGCAACAATGGATATTTTTTTCTCACAATTCTTCGCGTGTCATGTGCTCTCTGTGACCAGATGACGTTGACATTGAGTTTGATTAATATCGCAACACAGTCTACGATGCTTTTTTAACCCTAACCCTTACAGCGTGGGGATCGACTTTAGACATCGGAATATGACGACTTTAGACGTCATATTCTGACGTCTAAAGTCGATCCCCACACTGTAAGAGTAAAAAAATATTTATAATGGCCGTAGACCCATAACATAGGTATTTAAATGAATCGATAAGAAGTAAATCTGACATTTATGACGATTTCAAATTGAAAAGAACCCTTCGTTTTCCATGGTTTATACAAAAATATTCCAGTGTTGTAAGGTTTAAGACTGACTTTATATTTCAGGAAAGAAGGAGGAACATAAATATATGAAACGAAAGGGCACAGTATCTGAGTATGTATGTCCTGAATTAATGGTGTAGTAACCTGGTAACGTCAATGAATAAAGTGTTCCTTCATCTGTGCGGGAATTTGAGTATTCCATCGGCAAACGTGATATTTTGACTCATTGTTGAGTTAATTTTGGACCAGCTTCCAAGACGATTATATGTGCCAACATTAACTCAGGATTGGGTGAACGTGTCTAGTTTACTGAGCCTTGTAATGATCTACATTAGTCATACAGTTGTTTTTAATCAAACGCACAATTATTGGCAAAAACTGGAATATATGGCAGCGCGATGCAGATAAATGTTACCAGCGTCGATAGATAGTTTTGATGTTGGGGCAACATCCCAGACGGTTGTCCAACATTAAACCAGCATCAGGATGCCGTCTATCCCAGTAAAACACGACACATTGACCCAATGTTCTACTAATGTTAGTCCGACGGCGTAGACGGTGGGACAACATCGGTCCAGCATTGATGGATGTGTCGTGTTTGTTGGGCAATGATTGTTTTTTCATGTTATATTACACGTTAAATCAGGCTACGGTATGACATGAAACCAAGATATTAAAAATCATACATAAAAATACAAAACTATAAGCACCATTACCACGTAGGCCTATACGAATGTCTGTTTTTCACAACATCAAACAAAATAGGAGTGAATGATCCCCTGCCTAATAATAATTTCAATCAATTGGAATCCATGAATGCTCTATAGATACAGAGTCTATATGTGCATAGATATGCATAGGAACGAGAGGTAATCCTTTCGGATTATGCTTACCATTTTCAAGTTTTTTTGTGATTCGTTGTAGCATCACTCGACATTCTGGTTCTCGAAAACGAAACACAACTTGATGTTAATGGAAATCTAAGGGATCTAGCTTGACGATTAAAGTAATAATTTACATTAAATTGCCACGGATTGCGAACAATATTACTGATTTACAGGACTTCCAGCATAATTATGGAAGTGGTGGTATACCAGCTGAACATAACAACAGCATTGAGATAAAATGACATGGCACACGCCACAACACTATCACGCCACAACACAGTCATGATTACAGACTCTTATACGTTTCTGAAAAAACGAGTTTTCATCAAATTGTTCAACTCAATATAGAAATTCCTGTGTTGGATATCAATTAGTTTTTTACACACGACCAGTAGGCCTACTCTAATCACCCACATGGAATGAAATGAAATGAATCGGGCTTTAGGCCATCTTTGTGCACATATAGGCTAAACTGGGTCAGGAGAACCTCCTGAGGATGGCAAGATGAATGGGATGACACTGTCCTCCAGACACAGGATTCGAAATTCGAGCCCTGGCGGTCTGAGGTCGAGCACGCTACTTCTCGGTCACGGAGGCTCCCCACAATACTGAGTTTTACACGTGGATGGGGAAGAAACAATTTTTGTTTCTTTCAAACCGCCGAAGCGAACCCCGAACTCTGGCGTGAAAGGCAGCGGTGCTAACCACTACCCTAGGGCCCCCGCCCATCACCCACATGAAGAGAAAGCGTTTACCAGGAGAAAAAATAGGATTTGATTGATTTTTTTTCTCACTTAATGATTTATGACACCATTTCACATTCACTTGTTTCAGCGCAATGAAATGAATGGAAATATACCGAAAGCCACAAAGCAATTCAGCATTTACAGGGAAAAGGGTGTCCTGGCACGTGGTTTACAATAATTATAGGCCAACACGTGATTTGGTTTATATGGAATTATTTATGCCGTTGAATCCTTAAATAGTAAACTGATAATATAAATGCACGCCAATTTAAATTGATTACAAATGGGTGACAAGTTCGAGGAAATATGTCATTCCAGCGAAAAGGAGACTATTCGGGGTGTATTTGTCCCATTCTAATTAAATCAATTTATGTAATTTATAGTATTTTTTTCTTTCCCAATATATAGTATGAACTAGTTTACAGTGTGTATTTATATATTTACATTATTTAGAATGTTTGAGAAACAAATATCATCAAATTGTCTTCTAAGTTACTGTCCCAGTGCCAGGCCTATGTTTGTAATGCTGTTGATGAATACATTTTGCCAGCAACATAAGTTTGCTTTCCCTAACATATAAGCTACTATTGTGGCTAGTATTAATGTAAACATTCGTTAATAAAAATGTACAAAAACATTAGTTATGGATCTTTTTCGAAATGTCCCTCTTAGCCATGCCCACTATGTTACCATATTATTTCGTCTATGGATGACACCTAGTGAATAGATTCCAATCATTACTAAATGTTTACTAGGTGCCACTGCATGTATTTTCACCAAGGCAATATGGCCTTTTTTAAATTATCAAACGACAACGGGATTTGTTGAAGATTTTGTAAATATGAGCCAATAGTATGTTTATTTCCTGTCTGCAAAGTTACCATTGCACTTGTGGACATGTACAGTATATATTTAGCTATCACGTCATTCTGAAGTTCAACTGTATCACAACTTAATGCAAACAAGTGGGCAACAATAGAGGGAATTTTTTCAGATCCTTGGCACATGTTATTCAAAGAATATCTACTAAGTTGCTGTCTACTAATTTACTTTAGCGGTAACTTAGTAGAATTTTTTGGTAACTTAATAGACCAATTGTTTAATTTGTCTGCCCCAGTCTATAGTAATATATAGGTCTTGTCACATTTGTCTTTGATGGCATATATATCTTCGCTCTGGACTTAATTTATCTGGTATTGAAGCATAATAGTACATTTTAGACTTAAAGGTAACTTAGTGGACAACAATGAAACTTAGTGGACTGTGTGACTTAGCTCTGCACAGGACAAGTATCATTACTCGTTATTAAAAAGACTGTTATAATACATATATTGTTGCCGTAAGTCTTAATTTCATAAAAAAAACGCAAATAAGCATGTTGATAGCCTATCAGTAATATGGTAAGTAACTTAGTTGTATGCTATACTTGTCCACTGTGTTACCATTTGTCCTCTATGTTACCTGAATGAATAGTGTTTATTTGTAATGAATATTGATATGTATATCTACATACAGTATATTGTCCATAAAACAGTGTATATGGTGCGTCACCATATAGGATGGCTCAATATCGAGTAGTTTTTTATTTACCTAAACACATTGAAGAGTCATTTGCTGAAACACAATATTTACATAAATATAAATGTTCACGTTATTTTATAAATCACATGACATATGAGCTCTTTTGTAAATATACCATGCGACCATGACATTATTTCATGCAGAGAGACACCTTGGCTATGTTTTGCAGCAATGGAATATAGTCACAGTCTATTCACAATGAAATAGTTCATTAGGCAGTTGTCCGTGACTTAGTGGACATTTTGTTAATAATTTTGTTGACACGTCAGATTTAAAAGTATACCCTAAACCAACCAAAATGGTTAGTTAGCATGAAAAACCATTATTTTGTATTCTTGGAAATGTGTTTGATAAAGTAGATACACATAAGATGAATTCAGTTTAAAAAAATATTTAAAAAATCATATCCTAATAGTCTCCTTTTCGCTGGAATGACCCAAATTGTTATCTTGAACACTGTTGATATAAAATCGCCTTCCGCGGCGGCTCTTTGATTCCGTTAAAAACTCAAAACCTGGAAAAACCAGGTCCAAATCGTAGCTGGTGGTTGACTGTTAACTTCTTTCAAAAATGTTCTAAAGCTTTGGTGTATAAAGTACAGATTCTCTGCCCGCACACTACAAACAATCTTCAAGGTCATTCGAAAAGTGTATGGCAATTTTAAGTAACTTCATTTCGCGATATTGCCACAAAGGGCAGAAGTAGACGTTATTCACATTTACTGATAATTAATGTTATTCCGCTGCCTGCGCATATGACCCTTAATGTTTAAATGTAATCAATGATGACACATTGTTCACTACGTCCTAAATATAGACCTTTGGCTTGTATGTTTTAAAATCGAAGAAAAGGCGTTCATAATTAAAAAATATCGAATTGGAAGGTTTTAATAAATATATAGGCCTAAGTATTTGTTGTTTATTAAAGCTGGAAATTGCTTTAGCAATCCCAGCTTGAATAAACAACAAATAGGTTATGATAATAATCGACGTCACTGCTGATCGAAAACAACATATTTCTGTGGTGAATATACAATTTAGGGGTCATTTAGTGTCTTTTGGCTATTCTGAGCGAATCTATGCATTGTGTGGGTCCTAATTTTTTTAACATTGTCCTATGGGCAATACGATAAACTGAGAAAAAAAATAATTCAATATCTCTGACGAATATTTTTTTATTCAACATGCAATGTGCTAAAATACACGAATTTGTACACAAATGCAATGTCTCCCAATATCTAACACCTGAAACATTGACTGTTTTAACATGGAAGATGTCTTGGAAATAACTTAACCCCGAGTTAGTTTGCAGCGCAATTGTTATGTTCAACGGAATTTATTCATATACAGACATTAACTCAATATAAAAAGTTACCAAGGATACATTTACAGAGGCTTTTTAGCTGTCTCACGCAAACCGGTCAACTCAGCAACGCCAGTGTTATGTAAACTCCTCAAATTGTGGTGTGATACCATACAATTACTTTGATATATGCAGAGACAGCTGCAAAGTCCCAATATTTTGAGGTAGGTGAAATATTTATAAACATTTAATCTGAACTGCTATTTTATAACCAAAACAATCACCCCTGAAGCGTATTCAATTTCTGTGTCAACTCAGAAACGCTCATAATTTTGCCAAAAAACATTGAAAACATGTTAAACTGAATAAAGTGCTTGATAATGATGGCCATCCCCCTACCGCATCCGTGGGCAATGATACATCTATTTTAAATACATTAAAGATCGTTTTATGTTGTCCGTATTCAACTAAGCAACATTATTTTTTCGATCAACTCAGCAACGTTAATGAGTTGATCACTCAACTCAGAAACGTTGCTGAGTTGACCAAATTTAGCTTTCTGTCTCACTAATGTAATTAAGACTACAAACGTAACTCTATAAATGTAAAATGCAATTAAAAAATATGTTTTTAATTAATTTAGACTGAGAGAGTATTCGCTTATGTAGACATTTTTACAACAATAAATAAACGTTTCTGAGTTGAAAACAAAAACGTTGCTGAGCTTACTGAATTCTGCTTTCTATCCCTCTTTTTGTAATTAAAACTGAAATTTTAGCTCCGTCAATGTGAAATGCAGTTGAAAAGAAGCTGCTTTTGAATGAATTAGAGTGAGAGAGTATTTTAGAAGTTCTTTACATAAATAAAACTACAAATAACACTTAGTTAAATTTCTAGATCAAATTTACCCTCATTATATTGGCATGTATGTATTGTACAATGGCCTCCGAAATACATTTTCAAATTAGGCTTGTTATGATCCCATTTCGTTTTTGTCTTTATAATGATGAACCAATGTTTTTTTCAGAAAATGAGGCTCAAGTGTTTAGAGATCTCGTAGATGCGCTTAAAACTTGACTTTTACGTGCAATTATCGTGCTTTGTCAACTCAGAAACGATAATGTCAACTCAGCAACTATATAATTTCACAACAAAATCACTGTTCTGTCTTAGCAATTTTTATTTTAAAAAGTGTTATAACTACTAGCATATCACTAAACTATCATACAAAGCAATTTATGATCTTTAACATTTGAAAATGATCAAATATATATATATAATTCGTTGCTGAGTTGACATTTTATTTTTACGGTCCTTCACAAAAACACATATTTTTTTTGAAATCTGTTTGAGATTAAGCTCTGATATTTTAAATGTGTATCACATAGACCCTACCCTCAATATCTGACCCTAGTATATATAATTTGAAGCGACTTATTTTTTTTCAAAAATACAGATTGAAAGACCCCTTAAATTGTATATTCACCCAATATACAAATAGCTGTGCCATTCTTAGCAAACACCGCGCTCTGATGTAACAGAATCGATCAATCCCTGTGGTGGTGACCTCGGCATCCAGTGACATAGTCCAGATCGGGCATGTTCGTGATTACACGACTTTGGCGACAAATCCGTGACGAATGAGAAGGAGTTATTGATTATTTGCCAGCTACGCTTTTTGCAAAATAACCACCATGGCCCAGGGTCTAATCTGAGGTCACACCAAAGAGTCTACAACAATTGTTTTAGACTTTTTGGACACATGAAGATCAGACAAGTTCACATTGTACAGGGTCACCTAGCTGGCGCCCTAATAGAGGAGCGGCAAATCTCCAGAAGAGCTCTATTTCTTGGTGTTTTTTCAAACAAAAATTAACATTGTTTAACTTTGATTTTCCATTAGTACAGGTTTTTAGGTGCCAGGAACTGCAATCCGTTGGGTGTGCATCGTTGTGCATAGCATTCTAAAACGCGATTTTATACGTGGGGGGTGTATGATTTTTCACAAAATCAAAAAATTAGGAAAATTACTTAAAGTCGTGTCCTGACCTTAATAGTGGTCCAAATTTAACAATTTATTTACCAAACTGTTTGTAATGATACGCAGAGTAGTCGTGTAAGCAATACCCTCACATAGACATGCTCTTTAACCACTACAGTAGATAAATTAGAAATTATTTTCAATTTTTGTTTGTTTTAGGTTTGAGAATGTTTATTTTAACATTCATGTGTCTGATTGTGATGTTGTCGTGACTTAAATAAGCAGTATCATTGTAGCCCTATGCATTAGCTTTGCCATAATATCTCATTTGTATATCTGTGCATTATATTGAGTTCTCAACATTTGAAATAGTGACCTTACCCCCTCTACATCCCAATTCAGCTCACTTATCATAAAATTGTAGACACTCATTGATTTCAATATTGCCAAGTGTTCCAATCAATATTATTAAATGAGACATTTGACATCTTAGTGTTTTTTTAAAAAAACAACAACATATTTTCTATCAATAAAGGTTCTTAAGTGTCAGGAACTGTAAACCGTTTTGTGTGCATCCGTGTGCATCACATTTAAAATTGCGAGTTTATATTAGAGGATAAATGAGATTCACAAAAAAAATTACTGGGCCAAATTCAGCCATTGAAGTTTCAAAATATCTGGAATACCAACCTCAGTAGTTCTAGAACCATTAGAATTAGCCTACATTAGGAATACTTACCAAAATTATCAGATAATGGGGGAAATGGGTTATTTTTTCATCCATCTATTTTGTTTTAGTTTTCAGATTGCTGTGACTGATTTTCATGCTTTATGGCTAACATGTGCATTATCCTTGTAGCCCTATCAATTGGCTTTACAATAAGATTAATTTTATATAATTATCTGTGAATGATTTTGAGCTCTCAAGGTATGAAATAGTGCCCACCTCCCCCTGAATTCAACTTTGTTCCAATAATCATAATATTTGAGATGCTCACTGATTTATACATTTGCAGTGTACCGCCCAATAAAATTCAAACTTATATACATGTTTTTCTGTATGCTGAGTAATTTCCAATATCGTCAGTTTTTTATGATACACAAGGTGCTGTCAAAATTACAATATGGCCGCTATTTTTACAAAAGTTTAGGGTCCTATCACTGGCTCGTAAATCGTTGCAGCTATTCGAACATCGCTATTGAACCATCTCCAAGTATGAAACTCTCATATTATTACTGATTTATGCCCGTACAAATTATGGTTTTAAATACCCCCCAAAAGCGGTAATTTTCCCAATTTAGCTACATTAAACCCGCTCCAAAAGATAGTCATTTTGAACACCCACAATTGTCAATTGTAGTCCATCTACCTTACACTTATATGACTGGAATTACCTTAGTTTTATAATGTGTCATCCTACATAATCTTGTTGGTTATGATCCTTCGTTATGCATCAGTAGCTATAGTGTATTCACCCTTCCATTCCATTAATGCTTTTTATAGTCAATTGCGACATATTCTATATATTTTACTTCCGATTTTGCACCCTGAATTGCTTTTATAAGTTTAGAAAGCCTCCATCCTAAATAATGCTACATGACTAATTATATACATTTATGAACAAAATAATCCAATTAAGAATACTTGTATTAATACACAAAACACAATACACAAAACAATCACATACAAAAATAAAGGGAAGGAATCGTTATGATTTACAGATTGACATACAAATTAGACAATCCCATTTCACTAATACATCTTACCACGTATAATGTAGGCTCCTATGTTAGAATACGATCTCGCTACTGATGATTGAATGTCTCTTTGTTTTCGATATATAGCTACCATAGATAAGTGGGACAACCGTACTAATAAATAAATAATAGACTTAACACACTAAAACATTTAGAAAGTGGCTTAGGTTGCGATCACGCTGCTAAAAATTGACTCACACTTTCATATTTAAATATTAACATAACACAATAAATATAATGTCTCAGCGTGCCATCTCGCTACAATCATATTAATATCTATACATAGTACACAGATTTATCCAAGTGTTCTCGCCACTGTTCACTCATACACAGCTACACAAAACAGTAGGTAATAGTGAAAACTGTGTGAAAGTATTTCTATCTGCAGGTACCGCGTTGTAGTAGGCTTGTAGTAGTAGTAGAACATGTAGTAATAAAAGAATGGTTTATGTAATTTTTCAGCCGTAATGGTCTTTTAAGTTATTTTGTAATACGTTAAAACAGTGCAATCCGTAGAAGAAAAAATAATGAAATACAGATAATGAGATAAAGATGGGATGACGGAGCATGGTGGATTATTGAAATGTTTCTCAGATCAATTTTATGCTAAGACACTAGGGCCTTTCGAACAACTCCGCTATCCAAGGGTCGAATAGTCTCAACCAGGGGTTTGGCCGGACAAACGGTTGCCAACTCTCAAGCGCAAGCATTCATTCGTACGGAAGCTCATGAGAGTAAGTAGCCTACATTCAGCCGATATGGGAATCATTCCATGGAGGATGTAGCTTCTTATGCGAACTTCCTAATGAGCTGACCCATGTGGGAACGAAATATACTATTACTTTTTATCATCCAAGTTACCCAAAGTAGGACTGCTGGTTTCTGGGACATGATTGACATTGGGAATAACCACTAAAGCACCTCCACCTAATTTGCTACTTCCTGAGGAATGTAGACCTACATCTGATTCATGCCAATACATCCAGTTTTCTCATTATGTTGGTAATGGTGTCGTTTCATTGTCATGACGACTGTGTTTATTCTGTCACCTTAATCGGTATTGTTGTTGTCGTCATATTGCAGTCTTTTAAGGTCTTCTTACTTTCTGGCACTGATACCTTGCATTCTTTTAGATCTAGCTTGAGCTTTTAGAAGTTTAAATTCGACTTTCTATAGACTCAGCCTTCAACAGAATGTCTATTCTGCTATAGTTATGAAATTAGCTGGAACACTGCTGAGGTATGGAAATTATCACCGCTGACCAATCAATATGATGACATCTGCCTGTATATTGTGCAGTCACTTTCTGCATGCGAAGAATTGCAGTCAGTTGAGCCAGCTTGCTTTTGTCACTCGGCCAGGCAGGAGCTTTTTGATTATTGTGTTGAAGTAGTCCCGCAATTCACAATGTCTGATCTAACAGGCCATTAATAATCTTGAGAAGAGCTGGCAGTAATCTTTCAGCACTTCTCAGCACTTTGAACATCTGGCAACATGGTCATGCTTGTAGACATAGGAACACTGAAAAGTGAACCAGACGTTTTTGGCCTATAGCTGCTGGTTATTAGGCCAACAAACACCACTTCGTTCTTTTTGATGTTACGTCATTTACCGGTAGGTCAGCTTACTCTATTAATGAAGGTTTCCCTTTCAATGTTGCTTGCATTCTTTAAACCTTCTCATAAAAAGCCTTCACGGCAGGTGAAATTGCTGGTAATAGATGTATCCTTGAAACGTGATATGACCTAATACACTACTTTTAAATGCTGCTGGTCAAGGAGCATCATTTACCTCATGGTGAAACGACTTAATTTCGAAGCGGATCGGAACAATGCTACCATTGACAAATGTTTCAAGAAGGGCTGAAGGTCCCCCATACCTTCTCTTCTTTGACACAGATACACGACACGTTTAAATGGATGGATCTTGGAATAACGCCACCTTTCACTGAGCCACTTACAGCCTATCTGGGCTAAGATTTTGAGGGCTTAATTGTATGATATGCCGATGACATTGTCGTGGTCAGCAACATTGTGTACCATGGAATTGATACCATTGACATGTTTTATTATAGAGACATATTTATTAGTAGCGATGCTGGGACTGCTTAATCAAGAAATAAAGCATGGAGCTTTTTTTTAAATTATGTTTCAACATGTCACGTCATGTTATTACAGCAAACTTCGCCTTTGGATAACTAAATTGTATGTGTTAGCTTGTGAAATAAATTGTTCTATATTCAGGACATTTCACCCTTTTTGATGCGCTTCAGCTCAAAGAAGGGTGGGTGGATAACAGTTACTTAGGAATAATCAAGTCAAAATGTACACTTTTTCAGCAATGTCACTCATTCTACTGATAATCTTCTTCACCTGGATGATAATGCAGTAAAAAAACAGGAGTTTCAGAATTTTTAAAATGCAGACAAAGGTAATCTCTGAGTAGACCTAGCTGGCATTATCCACATACCCTGTTAAACAGTCCAGCTGGGCCAAGTGTACTTGCAAATATGCCCTTGCTGTAAAAGTGATCCATCTTAAATTGTACCAGCCGATACGGCTCCGCTAGTTCTGGCACGTCAGGAGAGATAATGTCTACATAACAACTCCTACCGCCAGAAAGAGAGCATAGGTCACTAATTATTCAGATGTCTCACTTCTGTCTCTCTTTATTGGCTCGTGATAAACGTCACCAGTTTAAAGAAAGCCAGGCAAGCGCTAGGCACCAGTACCATAGTCCAGCCAGAGGATATATGGCTGACTGTTGAAAATATATACTTTTATACCTCTCACTAAACTCGTTTAAGACCCGTACATTAACAGTTATTGCCATGTGCTTCGGGGTAGCGAAACAGCCATGTAAACAGAAAATATTGAAAAGTTCAATAACTGTCCAAAATGCATTGTAGTTAGCTGAATTGTGATCAAATGCCTACTGGAGTGTATTCAAACTAGAACAAATGAATTCAGAATATATACAAGCATAATTTGATGCATACTGTATATAAAAGTATAATTTGATACCAGTACCTCTGAAATAGATATAATTTGTGAGAAAAATTGTTCTGTCGATGTCATCTGGCACTAGAAAAGGGAATTTGAGGTGCCAGAAGAATATACAATTTGACACCAATATCATTCAAACCGGCTAAGAAGATCCATATTTGTGAGAGAAAATGGTACCTTCTTGGTTTTCAAAATTAGGAAAAACCAACGAGGCGTACAAAACAGATATAGTTTAATACAAAGATGACACAAGTCACGTAATTCAATTAATGAAGAAGTACATTTGGCGGTCATCTTAAAAAATGGTCACCATCTTGGATTCTAAGAATATTAAAATAAATTCGACATGTAAGACAACTAATTTTTTGACACCAAAATTAAGCAAATACATGAATTAGCTCCCTATTTATTAGAAAATTAGTAATAAGAAATTCATTTGGCAGCCATCTTGAAAAATAGTCACCATCTTGGATTTTCCATGGGCTAGCTGTAGTATGGAATGCTGAAGTATACTCTTAAGAAGCATCATGCCGTTCATTTATCTATAAATACCTTCGCGTGAATTTTTTTTATTGATGCTTTTGGGTATGATAATTTGAAAATACAACTCCAGGCCATATAAATCTTCAAAAATGTCAAATATATTGACATTGCAATTTTTTTAAACATAAACGACAATAAAATAGGTCAAAACATACCCATCTCACAAAATCTAAGAAGTATTTTGGCACCTATGTCTTTTTAATGCCTATAACGTGACTCAGTCCGTCATTCTAGAAAATTTGGTAGGTGAATGGGTAAAATTTGACCAATATTAAGGCCCTGGTATGAGTTTAAGTGATTTTCAACATTTATCGATATATTGCATACCCTGTCTTGGAAATCCTCAATTTTGAAGGTTATGCACAAGGCTGCACACAAAACGCATTGCGGTTCCTGAAACCTAAGATTATGCACTAACAGAAAATCGAAGCTAGACAATGTTTATTTTTGTTTGAAAAAAACACCTCTCTTTTGGCGATTTGCCGCTCCTCTATAATGCTCAATCTGTACTTGAATGCAAATGAAATAATTTTTGGACTACGCATTATCCGAATAAATCCACAAAACCACAACTAACAATAGCTAATAGCGCTCTATCACACCCAGCTCTCCATCACAACCAGCTCTCCAGCTTACCCAACTCTCCGTTGCATCCAGCTCTACAGCGCACCTAGCTCTCAGTATCTCTCAATGAAACCCAGCTCTCCATCACACACAGCTCTCAGTAGCTCTCAATGACACATAGCTCTCCGTCACACCCAGCTCTCAGTAGCTCTCCATCACACCCAGCTCATTATCACACACAACTCCCAGTAGCTCTCCTTCAAATACAGCTCTCAGTAGCTCTCCATCACACTCAGTTCTTCATCACCATCACATCCAGCTCTCAGTAGCTCTCCATCACACCCAGCTCTCAGTAGCTCTCCATGATACAGGTCTAGTTCTCAGTAGCTCTTCATCACATTCACCTCTCCATCACACCAAGCTCTCAGTAACTCTCCATCACATCAAGCTCTCAATAGCTCTCCATCACACCCAGCAAAATATTCAATATCAAAGCAGGCCCACATTCAGCATCCTTGCTTGACATTTAGGTGGTTTTGGGTTGTCAAATCACGAACCCCAAAACAAAAGCGTTCTCAAATTATGCGCTTAAAAGCTATTTTTCGTCAATATATCCTTTAGAAAGTTGACAGATAAAACCAAATTGGTAAAGCAACACTTAGAATGCAAAATCCTAAAAATACCTATGTTGCAAATAGGTGGTTTTGCGCTTCCGTCATCTATTTAAAAGATGTTTTTTAAGTGTTTTTTTCGTTTCATCATCTGATCATCTATCTGTAAGATATGTGGTTTTGCGCTTCCACCATCGTAATGCTGTTTGCCTTTCCATGACAAAACCTGAAGTCCTATATCATCCCCCACCATAGAGTTTTTGTCGTCACAAATATTTAAAAAGTCGACTTGTGGTGGCCATTTTAAATTTCAGTAAAATCACCTGCACAGTTCCATATGGTCGATAATGTGATTGGAAAATATGAATTATTTCTGACTTCAATATTTGAGTCTTTGCGCCCATAAAAAATTATGAAGTTAATCCATGACGGCCATTTTGAATTTCAGTAAAACCTTGGAATCACATGCACATCTCCATGGGGAATGTGATTGTAAAATTTTAATAATTTCCGACTTTGCGCCCACACAAATTATGAAGTTGATCACTGGCAGTTATTTTGAATTTCAGTAAAACCTTAAAAATAGCACCTGCACATCCCCACATCCCCATAATAAAATTTCTGACTTCAAGTTTTTTGCGCCCGCAAAGAAATATGAAGCTGATCGTGGCGGGCAGTTTATATTTCAGTTAAACCTTGAAAAAATCTCTTGCACATCTCCATATCGTGTGAAATATGATAACAGAATTTAAATAATTTATGACTAAGTTTTAGATGGAGTTGACATCAGGCGGCCATTTTGAATTTTGTTTGTCTCTTCTAAAAATCACTTGCACATCCCCATGTTGCTAGGAATGTGATGTTGAAATTTAAAAAAAAATGATCACTAGTAAAAAAAACAACTGACGCTTGCAGAATCCTGGCGAGACTAAAATCCCCCTGTATTGTAGGGCAAAATCCTGAGATTGCTCTAATCTTAACAACAACGACGACGACGGCAACGACGACGCTGACTACCAACACCACCAACATCACCAAAATAATTTTTCTGAAAAAACAACACTATAGCTAATTATCGGATAATTGGCAAAATAGCGCACGCTGGTGGTGGTCATGTTTGACCTTCATGTTGTTTTTCAAGGTCATAGAATAATTTTTGTTTTATTGATATTAATACCAGAAATGGATTATAATATGCGTTATTTCATAGACTCTCTGGGCCTAGTTTATGCTGGTTGATTTCTGATGTTAACATTTTTCGAATGGTGTGTCATATCATTAAATCTAATTTACTACTTTGTTGTCAAGACAGAAATCTACTTTATAACTTATAAAACATAATACCGAGACCAGTATAGTAGGCCTATCCGTGATTTTAATACACACAAGTCACCCTGAACAATGCATTATAGACCCACAATACACACGTCATGGAATTGAGATGCGTAATAGTCACGAGGTGGCTCTGTATGTACTCGTCTATTACTTCAGAGCGGATCACTAGATGGCAGTTGATGAGTTACCATCTTTCCAAAAGTACAGAGCTAATACACTATAAAAAATATACAAGCCAGAGTGTGGTATATTATTTTTTTTTTCTGATCTGAAACAGAAAAATAAAAAGTAGTGGCCTAATCAACTAATGCTGGTTTAATGCGGGAACACCGTCTGCGACGCCGGTCTAACAAAGATCGTACCATTAAGTATAGGTGGGTCGTTGCTGCGCAGCGTGGTCTTAGTTTTGGGGTTTCTCAGAATTAGATATTTTGTATCAGTGACGCTTTAACAAACATATCTAGGCCGCCTGTATATATATGCTCTAAAAAAATTGTTTGAACCATGTCGCGATAATAGATGGGGCTATTGATACAATTACATCTTCTCAGAGAAAGATATTACTTAAACCAGTTCATGATTTAGTTTTCATTTAGCTACTAACCAAAAACTAATAAAAAACGTTCAAGAACAGATGAACTTTTGCGATTTAATAGTATGCTACGTACAAGATTTCTTTTATTATTCAACTGAAATCATGGTAGGCGCTAGTCTAAACGCATGAAAGCATACAGTTGTACTTCTGCTTACTATACTTATTTATTTATTTGTGAGGCTTTATATACACAAATATATACCGTAATATTGTACAAATATGCATTAAAGTCAGTGAAATTGTGTACGTAAGGATGTCAAATACTGGTGAACAGCACCCTTACTATATTGACATCCAGGATAAAATTTTATATACATACAGATGAATTCAGGTTAAAGTGTATTATATAATTTGTATATACGAATTATATAAAATATATGTTTCCCGCGCCAAAACCAGAGATAAAATAGCTACATATTATTATAAAAAGTAGCAAAAAACCAAAGCGTAGGAACCATTAAAATAAATACAAGTAGCACACTTATAAAAACATGCAAAGTTGCTGAAGTATGTATTAAAACATTATAATTACACGTATCCCCAGCTGAAACTAGAAATCAACCCAGTCCGGCATCCATCTAATACCGGGAATTATCATCGCGCCTTCCGCGAATAGCTGTCAGAAAATCGTAAATAAACCCATCCTATAAGAAAATAATAATATTAGATGGGCTGGTGGCTCCTCGGCTGCCAACACATGAGTATCGACAATATGAGAAAACCTCCGTCATTCTTAGACAGCATAAATACAATCTTTCTCTCATTAATATAGGTTGCGGTAGCATGGATCATATGCCATGCATATTGAGTTATTGTGCTATAGGTAAAGTGGAACGCTTCCTTACAGAATATGGTATTGAAAGTGTTGACTATGATAATTCAAATATCATACGCACCCCTGAAATCCACAGTATACTTGTCCAAGTACAAACGTTATCACAGTTAAAACTGTCCTCGAACTTTAATAGTGCAAGAGCATTATTGAAAAAAAACACAGGAACCTGGAATTATATTGCAGAAAGCTGTTTTTTCGGGAATGATACCTGGACATCTCCCCAGACGAATTCCGAAGAGGCCCCAAAAATCCCCCTTGTGCATTTTTTTTAATTCAAGATGGCCGCCACCATGTAACGCCATTTTCGAAAAACAGGGGTATACCCTAATTCCCCACCTTTGTAGTTAGAAAAAAATATTTTGGTGTCTCTATTTATGTTTTAAGGCTCAAGGAGTTGCTCCAGATGATCAGAAATAATATCAGCACTTTTTCTCAATACTAAAAATCCAAGATGGCCGCCATATTGTTCTGATTATGTTAAGCGATCTCTTAAAAAAACATGAAAATATGAAATATCTATCTCGTTGTTGAACATAAAATGTATTTTTTGCCCAAACCCATGGAAAATAGCACTTATTTAGATGACCATTATTTTATTATATTGAATTTATCAACATAAATCCCACATAGTAGTTAATTCAAAATAACATCAGGTAACGCCATTTTAAAAAAAGGGGGTATACCCCAATTCCTCACTTTTAAAGTTAAAACAATGATTTAGGTGTCTCTACCTATGTTTTAAAGTACAAGGAGGTTATCCAGATGATCAGAAATAATATCAGTACTTTTCGTAATACCACAAATTCAAGATGGCCGCCATAATATTTTGTTAAGCGATCTCTTAAAAAACCCGAAAATATGCGATAACTATTTCGTTGTTGAAACTAAAATGTATTTTTTTAGCCGAACCCATGGAGTCTAGAACTTATTTAGATGACCATATTTTATTATATTGTTGAGTTTATCGACATGAATCCCACATGGTAGTTAATTCTACCATGGTGGGTGACGCTTTGGAGTGTTTTCGAACTGCTTTCCCACTAGAAATGTAGATTGAGATTTGTCAAGTTAACAAATTAATCTCTGGTAAATAATAAAATTATTGCGTTCCAATCATCCGAGCTGTCAGTTTCTACATGTTTGGCCAATACAAAAAGAGCACATCGTTGTACAATATAGTCTAGATTTGTGTGACCCCCCCCCCTTTTGAAAAGCCACTCTGCACCCGCAACTCACTCTTTGTAGAACTCTTTCTGGAGCGACTGCTCTTTCAGTTTGCGTTGGTGACAAACGACCATGAGGTAAAATCCGTTCCCAGACTGTAGATTCCACACCCTCCTGTACAGCAAAATATGCTCTGTATCATAATGGAGTTTACACACGATGCATTCATCCAATGCTGTTTTAATATTGGCTGACAGTCTTCGACGCTGGCCCAAAAATTAAACAGAATTGGATTAATGCCCCGTGTTGGCTGGGGCAGTAGGTGACGTTGAAGGGAGGCTTTCTAGCAAAAATCAATTACAAGATAAGGACTTGCGCCTCACACGTTACATTTACATGACATCTCTGATAATCGTCCTGTAACAATGCACTTTTAAATACTTACTTTTGTCCATGATCTGCGAATGTCAATAATATGTTTAATATCATGAAATATATCATTTAAATATCAAAATATTACATTTTGAATATTAGGATATACCCGGTATATATTTCGTAATGAAGTTATGGCATTGTATGGCGTAGTAATGAGATGATTTTACATCAGAATATCGGAATATGACATTAAATTAATTGATGTCACAGTTTATCGTTAGGATATAATCTTTTTATGGCACGATAATTTGAGGACAAGACACATTAACGTCATGATATGGTTTTGTAATGTCCAAATATTGCTCTTTATTATAGTAAAATGACGTTATGATGTCTGGATACAGCTTTATAAATGCAGGATATGGTGGTTAAACATCACGGTATGGTATTAAAGTGACAGGATCTTTTAGTGTATTGTCAAGATATTTTTAAAATATCATGATATAGCATATTAATATCACAATATGACATTTTAGTGGAAGAGGAAATGACAGTAAAAGAGGGCAAGGCCACATGCTGTCCAAAGAGTATGTGTCTTGACCCTATCTTACTTTCCATTTTATTGAATCTTCCGAAGTTCTTTTGTTGTTGGCAGTTTTGGAGTACCGGTATTTGAGCAATGTAGAGGCCTTTACTTACTGAATTATATTGCGATATATATGTTGAGCTGACATGTGCCATCCTGATATTGGAATGTTCTATGTCGATTCTATATTACCATATGGTAGCGTGCGTCTCTCAATATAATGTTATTGAAATGTTATAACTTGACATGACAATATAATATCCTGACATTAAAATGCCATATACAGACTTCAAAGTGACTTATCCTGACATTCGATGGTCACATTAAAATATTGTAGTGTCATATTCAGTCATTATAATGTCACATTAGAAATTGACATTCAAATCTTATTGTGTGATATAAAAGGACAAAATTTGGACATTATAATACCATCTCATGACGTTAAAGTGTCATATTCTGATAAATTGCAATCTAATGCCAGATCCTGACTACGAACTGTTTTTTATGTTTTTCCTATTTTAATGTCATAATCCGACAAGTCTGTTATACAATATTCGATATTAAATAGCATGTTTGTCATTATAATGACACATCATCACATTACAATGCTATATTGTGACCTCAATGTGTCATTTCATCAATGTATAAAGTCATATCATAATATTCAAGTACCATATCCTAATATTCAAATGTCATATCCTGATATTAAAATGTCATAGTGATGTTAAAATGATATATCACGAAATTGTAATGCATTTCGTGATAATATGATGCCATATCTTTTTATTTTAATACAGCAACGTGATGTTTAGCCACTATATACTGCCTTTTTAAAGCTGTATTGAGCCATCATAACGTGATTTTGCTATATTAAACACCAATGTTTAGACATTATATTACATATCATGATAATAAAGTGTCATATGCTGATATCATATTCATATATCCTGACGTAAAACTATCATATCCTGACGTTAAACTGTCACATCCTCCAATTTGATGTCATATTCTGACATTTCAATGTAATATCATATTGCAATATTATACAATGTCATATATTTATTACGTAATACACTAAAATTCAAATAAAATATCAGAGTATTCTAATCTATAATCCAAGGTATTTATTACCATTTTCAGGAAATTGACCAAATTGCGTAGGCCTATAGATGGTCAAACTCTGCCAGTAAAATTATGTGATTGACAACATTTTCTTATTTAGTAGTACATGTAAATAACCAACAGTCTCGTAAGACACGTGTTCAAGCTGGTGTAATATTGTACTTAGCTCTGTTATTATGTACATTCAAACAAAATTAGCTCATATTCATATCCTAGAATAATCACAACTAATACTTAAATTTTATATAGGCCTACTATATAAAATACCTACATTGGAATTAGTCGCTGGGTTTGAAACTGGAATTTCTTACGCTATCTCAAGCTTCAAATGAATAAAAAATACCCTTATATTTAAAAATGAGACATGTTAGAATTTTTAATCAATGATTTCTGACATATGATATTTTGTAAATTTGATAAATCTATATCTATATTCCCATATGAAAAAGCAGTTGGACATCGCTTAATCGTGGCACATGCGCTAAAAGAGCTTACCAATATGGTAGCCATGTTGGATTTTGTGTTGATAATCACATTCTATTAAAAAAATTGGTGATGAAAATATATTCTAGATTCCATGGCTCTGAAGGGGGGACGCTTGACATAATGGTCGCCATCTTGGATTTGTGGAGATAAGAAAAGGAATGATATCATTTCTGATCCTGCTGATGAGCTTTTTGTGCATTAAGACATGTGTAGAGGCACTAAAATATTTTTTTTTAACTGCAAAAGTGAAGAATTGGGGTATACTCCTGTTTTTTTTGGAAAAATGACGTTATATGGTGTTACATAACATTAAACTATGTGGGATTTATGTTGATAAATTTCATATAATAAAATATTGGTGATCTAAATAAGTGCTAGATTCCATGGGTTTAGACAAAAAATACATTTTAGGCTCAACAACGAGATAGTTACCTCATATTTTCGTTTTTTTAAGAGATCGCTCAACATACCCAGTATATGAATATGGCGGCCATCTTGGATTTTTGGTATTGAGAAAAGTACTGATATCATTTCTGATCATGTGGATGAACTCTTTGTGTCCTCAAACATAAGTAGAGACACCTAAATATTTTGTTCTAACTGCAAAAGTGAAGAATTATGGTATACCCCTGTTTTTTCGAAAATGGCGTTACATGTTGGCGGCCATCTTGAATTAAAAAAAATGCACAAGGGGGATTTTTGGGGCCTCTTCGGAATTCGTCTGGGGAGATGTCCATGTATCATTCCTGAAAAAATCAGCTTTCTGCAATTTTATTCCAGGCTCAACCCTAATGCTCTTGCACTGTAAATAATATAAACTATTCAGTTGACGTACAAAGTTTGTCAATGTTTGCTCCTGGCGCAAGTCCTTCGGTAAACTATTCCAAATGCTGACTACGTGATTAGATTATAATTTTTTAAAAGTCTTGATTCTGACTTGTCTCGGATGAAAGAGTAATTCTTTCTATCTGGACCGAAGTCTTCTGTCAGGTTCATAGTAACTCTATAATGATGCAACACTATTAGAAAAATAAGACACAAATAGTGAAATAGTGATTTCATCATCTCTTTGCGAAAAGACAATGGTAAGATATGTAAGAGCTCACAGGGTTCCTTAAAATAAATAGTTGTATAGTTTAATGGATACTGATGTTGGAGATCTATAACCTGAGTGAGCGTCTTATCATACCATTGACTTTGGTACATTTGTTGATTACATTAGAAACATGATTGTTGAATACTAAACCTTTGTCAGCTGTGACTCCCAGGTCATTATAGCATGATATATTTTCTAACACAGTTCCGTTAAGATGATATTTAAATACAATAGGAGTAACTTTTCTTGTAAATGAAAGTACTTTACATTTAAGCTCAATAAAATTTACCTTCCAAACTTGACTCCATTCATAAAGGCTATTTAAATCACGCTGCAGTCGCTCACAATCTTCAATATTACCCGGTATTAATTCTCCGGGGACATTTTGCATCATCTGTGAACAAAGATAATATTTGATGTGTGTACTATCGCGCATGTCATTTACGAAGAGTAAAAATAATAATGGACCCAGTATTAATCCCTGTGGTCCACCTGCATGAGCCATCAATTACCACTCTTTGGGACAGGTCTTACAAGTAATCGGTAATCCAAAGTAATGATTTATCAGAAAATGCCATTTATTAAAATTTATGAATGAGTATGCTGTGACTAACTGAGTCAAATGATATTCAAAAATCCAAAACTATCATATCAGTTTGTTTACCTTCATCTAAGTGCTCACCAACTGTATCATAAACGGATGGGAGTTGTGTGGTACTTATTGGGATAGGGCATAGAGTGATTTATCCCAATAAGCAGAGCGGGGGACGAGCCCGCGATGTCCGACTTTCCAAGCAGGCAGCTTTAACCACTGCACCATGGCCCCTGCCCAAAAGAGATAAATGTCAAGCTGATCAACTTGACTGAGATAAATATCAAGTTGATCTATAATTAATTCTGAGTTGCTATAAACATTTGAAAGGTCAGTAGTCGTTTTCCATTATCGCAAATACGCATATATGACTGTCAGTAACAGTGATTTTCACTGTTGTATAGAATATAACAGAACTAATTGAATATTACCTGTGCATATACTTTATATGTTTTTATTGTGGAATGAGTTGTGACAAGAGAAAACAGCAAGTAGTCATAGAGGGTGCTAAACCTAGTTGGTTGTCTGTGACATCAGGAGTACAACAGGGCTCAATTTTAGGCCCACTTTTATTTTTACTATACATTAATGATATGTCAGATGTTGTTTCTTTTTGCTCTATAAGTTCGTTTGCTGATGATGCAAAGTGTGTTTTTTAAAATAAGGTCTTTGAATGATTGTGCTCTGCTACAGCAGGATATCGACAGTTTTTTAATGTGGAGTTATATCTGGGGAATGGATTTTAACATTGATAAATGCAATGTATTATCCATCACTAGAAATAATTTGCCATTTTTTTTTTCATATAACATTTTAGACAAGCCCCTACAACGAGTACAGCACATGCGAGATTCGGGAGTACTGATAACCACGAATCTCACATGGAACACACATTGTAGGGGAATGATTAATAAATCTAGTAGAACGATGGGTATGATTAAACGAGTAGTTGGTTTTAATGCTCCTGTTAATGTCACTACCTCTCTGTACCGTACATTGGTACGAAGTAATTTTGAATATTGTTCCAGTGTGTGGTCCCCCAGTACGTTTTCAGATACAAAGGCTATTGAGTCAATACAGAGAGCAGCTACTCGTTATATTCTTAATTATCCGGAAATTAAATACGACCAACGATGCACTATGCTTCAATTGCACCCATTATCTTACCGACGCGAGATTACAGATTTGTTATATGTTTTTAAATGTATTAAAGGATACTATGACGTAGCCTGACATAATAATATAGAAGTATTTTCAAACTCATCTCTGAGATCTGGCAATGCGGGCCGTGTTCTACAAATTGTTAGAACAGAGTGTTTTAAAAGAAGTTACTTTAATTAAATTGTTCCAATATGGAACGCCCTCCTGCGGCAATTGAGAGAAGCCATCTCATCAAACACAAAACATTTGTATAACACTTGCACAACGTCGGCCCAATTTTTTCGTGTTTGCTGGGATGACCTACTTTATCCTCTATCAGTTTCATTCACCTAATTGTCATGAGGAAGAGAAAAATGAATGCATCTTCATCCACTACAAGCCGCGACTTGTAGTGGATGAAGATGGATGGAACATGTTGAAACGATATTGTTGTTATTAAAGCTATGCATTTGCGTAAAATGTTTGGATTCAATATTACGCTACACATGAAGCAAGAATAGGGCCTATAATAAAGTTGGAGGCTATAGATGGGTTGTGAAAAAACTACCCCTAAAAATTAGCCAAACATGACTAATTATGGCAAAATGTATGCATTTTCATCTACTATAAGCCGCGTGTTGTAGTGGATGAAGATTTTGAAGTGGGTGGCAAACGAAACATATGGTGTTATTAAAACAGTTCCATGAACATTTTAATTCTAAAACACCTAGGTTTTATAAAATTAATTAATTCCCTAGCGATGTAAAATGCTGCTTTGATGTCATTATGTTCTGATGGTTTATACGGTTAAGTCATCGCCAATAGAGAACAAACCACCCATTTTGGCATACGAATTTTATTAAAGCGACACAATCAGGGTAAAAATATCAAAAAATCAGTATTTAAGCGAGATATAGAGACAAAATTCACGCTTTCTTATTTCGGACATGCATATCCAAAATAAGAAATACGGGAAATTCGTCTTTATATCTCGTTTAACTGGTAACGTGCAACACAAAAATAAAAAAAACGTACGCAGTTCTAGTCTATGGACATTTTTACTAATTATACTAATTAAATACATCAAACATGAAACTATCCTAAATAGCTATTTTACCCTGAGGACTAAAATGTCTTACGTAAAGGATAATTATATGAAACATTTTCATGCGTATTGAGCTGTAATGTAGGCGAACTATGTAAATGTCAAGGCTAATGCCATTCGTTCTATCTCTAAATATTATACACCAGTTGGTTGTTCATTGATTTGGCACATGTGTCAAGGCTACTGCAATTCGTTTGATAGCCAGTAAGTATTTCCGTGTTAGTAATTGCTCTGACACATTTTACTATCAAACAGAACATTTTGTTGTTGATTCTTGATCAATTTCTAATCGCAAAATTGAGACACCTATCATCGCCATGGAGGGTAGAATAGTGTTATACATCTGTATTAACATTATCTTTTTTGATTGTGGAGTGAGTTGTGACAAAATAGAAGCCATGATCTCCTTTATTCTCCATCAGTCTCATCCACCTTGTCGTAACGTTGATACCAGTAAGGAACTTGTTCCCTGTACCATCAACAACCCAGAAGATTACGCCAGTCTAATGAAACCAGGCTGTAGTGGCGGCTCTATGAACATGACATGTTTGCCTCTGGCATTATCTGGAAGGGATTTTTTCTGCGCCAGTGATACAGCAAAGGGGCAACTGAGCACATCCATCAAATGGAGTGGAAAATGGCAAGAGATTACAGAACCCGTGGTGGCGATGAAGCGTGAATTGTGTAACTCTGAAACAGGCTGGTGTTTGGATGGAATGTTTAAGATGAACTACGTCTATCTTGTTGAGCGCTATGTTCTACTTGACAGCCAGATCACGGTATCAACTACCCTTAGTAAACTTCATAAAAAAGAAAATGTAAGAATTGCGGATTTACGATATTGTGCTTGGATAGCAGATGAAAATGACAGCGTTCCATGGGTAAAATTTGACTTGCTCCAAAAATATATTGTAGCAGGTGTGTTGATCAGACAAAAATGTGATTTGATGAGTGGTGAGCAGTACGTGACAATGTTTGATATCTCATCCTCTAAAAATGACGTCACGTGGGTGTACATTGACACTAACATCCAGCCACTCTATCATAACACATATTATACCTGGTGGTTCAGCCAGGAAATTACTGCTCGCTTCTTGAAAGTAGAAATTCTAGATTTTTATAAGCGTGCTGCTATGCAGGCAGATATTATAGGACGCAATGCTTAACAATAATAATGCATCCCAACTAGTCAATATCTACAAACAGATGCTTGCAGACATCTGTATTTTGATGGTGTGTATGTGACTATTTATTCATGCCAATAATATTGTGAATTATGCTAATTATATGAGCTATTGTGCAAAATAATGAAAAATGAAGCCTATATGTACACATACTTTAAAAACATTACTTGTCTGAGCAGAGGAGCCATTTTTAACCCTTACACCGCCGGTCCCGATTATATTCGGTTTTTTTTCTTTTTTTATAACCACATTATGCTACGGTCCCACGAGGGCCAAAATTTCTGGCGATGAAAATTACGTGTTCTGGTGGCGATGGTGCCAATGTCGAACGTGTGGTCCCACGAGAAAACTCACACGCGATGTCTTGGCGAACCTTCGGGGAAGCATCACCGATGCATCGCCGATTATTCGGCGCTACATCGGCTAACAGTTAACGATGTACTTTTAGAATCGGCGATGGTCGGTGATCCTTCGGTGATGCGTCGCCGTGTAATGGTGATGTCTTGACGATATCGTGCCGATGTCTTGACGACGTCATGGCTATGGGATATGGAGCGTTGTTGAGAGCAGGGATGGGATGATAGAAAGCTAATATAAAGTAATAGTAATAGATATATAGATGGTCAAGTAATATGTAATAGTCTAATACCTTTATATTACACTGTTCTTTTTTGCTAGATCATTCACATCAATTTCACCTATACCATCAACCTCATAAAAAATATTTGATTGTAAATATTGATATTTTGTCAATTATATATAAGGTCAAATGCATAATAATATACCATGATGATTTGTATTAGTTCTCTTGACTGGGCTAATATTGCAGAGGGCGTGCCAACATTAAAACATCTCTCTCTTCTGGGAGGCCTGTCAGTTGGCGGCGTTAATATGTTTGTTTATCCAGCTTAATTTGCGGAGAACAACATTTAATTACCGTTATTGGTGGTCAATGAGGCAAAACCTAAAGTCTTAATGCCTAATCCCCCCAGAGCCACTCCCAGGAGACGACAGACAAGTAGGCCTACCTTACGCTTAGCAGTTGCACAAAAAATATTATATGCGTAATTTTTAATTAGCATGTATCACTATATATGACAACATATGCACGTGTTTCACACAAACAATACTGTGGCAATCCTCCATAACAACTTTAAATAGAAAACCGATTTCGTATGAAATATAATGCAGCTAGTGAATATTTCAAAAAAGCCTAACGTTACATTCGATTATCCTCTTTTATTTGGCACTCAAATTAGAATGAATGCGATAAAATAGTTTTTGCAACTGTTATTGATAAGGACGCATTGTCCTTACGCATACAATTTATTCGACAAAATTAGAATTAATGAAAATAATGTTAAACAATTATATCAGATTCACCTTTGAAATAAAATGAATGAGGTTTCAGGCCACCTTTTTTGCACATATAGGCTAAACCGGGCCAAAATGAGATGACACTGCCCTCCAGACACAGGATTCGAAATTCGAGCCTTGGCGGTCTGAGGTCGAGCACGCTATCTCTCGGTCACGGAGGCTCCCCACAATACTAAAGATTCACCTTTGAGTATTACTCAAGGTCATCGAACTTAAGCAGCTCGGGGATCATTTCACAAAAATAAAACTGATTTTGCTTATTTGATTATAGGCCTATATATTCTTATTTTGACTTTAGGATGAGGTCATGACATAATTTATTTATAGGTTTTAGAAATTATATTGTTAATACCTGATTGCAATCACTTTCAATGGGTTATAATAGTACTCATGTGATTATCGGTGACCAATCCAATTTATAACGCTCAGCGAAGCATCGCCGTAGCACCGCCGATGCTTCGCCGAGCAGCTCGGGAACATCGGCGATGGATCGGCGATGGATCACCAAACCATCGGCGATATTATCACATCGAATATGCATCGCCGATGTTTACACGAGCATCGCCGATTTGTCGCCGATGTATCGCCGATGTGTCGCCGATGTGAATGGGACATTTTTGGCCTTGGTGTACATCGCGGAATGCTCGCCGACTGCTCGACGCTGTTCGGCGATATATCGCCGATGGTATTTGGCGTCGAAACATCGGGAGAAAATGTCAATGCATGCATTGAAATTTTTCTCGATTTCCCGATGCCTTGGCGAAGCATGGCGATTACTCGCGTACGTCGCCGATCATTCGCCAAACCACTGGTGCATGGTGGCGCTGCTCTGGCGATGCCCGAATTTGTGCATCGCGAGAGCATCGGGAGGCATAAAAAGCCTCGTGGGACCGTAGCATTAGGTATCACTTTTTGGACATGTTAAAGATCAAACGTGACATCAAATGGCAATATTTGAAAATATTCAACCTTTATTTTGTCAAATCTAAATAATTTTCACCCACTTGAAATTGTGGATCGCGTCAGCGAGACACAACTTTAGGTGGGTGAAATTTCTATACAATAATTTGGCAGTTAAAGGGTTAATTTTTAAATAACAAAGTTTTCATGTGCCACATTGTTCACATGTCATTATTTTTTTACTTTTTTTCACAACAAGAGAAGCCTCGATTACATTTGTATTGCTTCAATTGTTAATAAAAAATGTTTACACTAAGTTTTTCATGTATCTAGCTCAAATTAGTTCTGCATGTTGTTGATAACCAGTTCTCGGACAAGTTCAATAATGGATGAAATGGCCGATTTATTGCAATTTATCAAATTTCACATTGATAATTTCACTTTGTGAGCGCAATAACTTTCAAATTTGTCGAGCATCCTGCCCAAATTTGTTCTGCGTTTGCTTAATAACCGGCCGTTTTCGGACTTGTAAGTTTAATAATTGCGACGACCAATTATTGTCGATTGTTTTCTTGTTGTTTTAGTCTTGGTTCATCTGCGACGCTGGCGCAATTATAAACCAAATTTAAGAATAGCTCAAATAATGCCCCGTCGATCACATGATCACACGTCCTAGTGTGGAGTGTTTTCTTGTTGTTTTAGTGTTGGTACAACGTCTGTGACGCTGGCCCAACATTAATCAAACATCGGGTCACCATCCGCAGCTAAGTTGGTAGCTAGAAACACCATATGCTCACTACAGTTAGTAGTAGTTAGTGACTTATTTTCTTATAAACATGTATCACAGCGTTTGCTTTATAATAATACAAATTGTCAATTCTTTATGTTCTGATAAACACGTCATTTTTATTGTTCAAAACTAATGAAAAGATCCAAACTATCTGCACCATAACTTGTCCAGGAAAAACATTTCTATTATAATTTTTAACGCACATTATTATATAATATATACATTTGTTTTTACTGTTGTATATTTGTAACCATTAGTGACACATAGTATTATATAAATTGCTGTGTTTGTCAAACACTTGTCCAAAGTTGTGCTTTGATTTTTCCGTTTACTAGACACATAACACCCCTATGCCGACCTGAACCGGGCCATATTGGCGGCTTTGACCTTTGGCAGTTTGGGGAATAGAATGAATTAAATTGGCAGAGATTAAAGCGACACAATAAGGCTAAAATCATAATAAAATAGTAATTTTATTTTAGCTCCTTTATATGAATATAATGTAAACATGTCCATAAACTAGAACTGCAAAAGTTTTTTTAATTTTTGGGTTGCTAATTTTCCAGTTGAGCGAGATATAGAGACGAAATGCCCGTATTTCTTATTTTGAACATGCATGTTCGAAATATTTATATATATTTATATTTATTATATGTATATATATATTTTTCACATAGAAATTGAATTTTATAACTACTCATAAAAATAGTAGTATGTGCAAATTAGATGCAAATGACGAAACATTTGCAAATGTTTTATTTACGTCAGAATTTGACGTCTAATGTCCATCCCCGCACACAAAAGAGTAAAACTATCTATAATGATCATAGGCCCATAACATAGGTATTCAAATGAATCAGAAAGAGCTAACTAACACATTCATGATGATTTTCAAATTGAAAAAAACCTTTTTAGTGGGCTTCATATAATGGTTTGACCCTTAAAAAATTGCCACAAAAGGTTTTTCAACGGTTTATTGTAGTATCAGGTGTGCTTGATACCATATCAAAAGTTTACAAAAATCTGACCATGCAAAAAGTATTATTTTAAGATGGCGTCCAAGATGGCCGCCAAATACCTAAAATTCCAATTATTTGCCCATTAATAATCCAAAATGATTCATTTTGATGCATTGTCACTTGTTTTGGGTCTAATATGGTACATAGTGTACTTATCACACACCAGTCAAATTATAACTTTTGAAATCCAAGATGGCGGACCAAAATGGCGGCCAATAGTAAGTGAAATAATACGAATCATTCCATACATCATTTCTTATCTACTATATTACGACATATTATGCTAGCTAAGGAGAACTGTCGAAACCCATTAGGCTTGACATTAAAATTTGATAATGTACTGCCTGTCAAGTGAAGCATATTTAGGGTTAAGTGCCTTGTCCAAGGACACAGAATCGAAACAATATGTCCTAATATTGAGAGGGGAGAAACATGATGTTTTACTGGAGATCCTGCAACAAGCGAGATTCGAAACCGCACGGCATGCAGCTGTCATACATAACTCCTTCTTTTTCAAATAAAACAATGTCATTCTCTTGCACATTAATTTGTTGTGTTAAAGGGCGATGGATACACTTCAAAGGCGACTTGGAGGCTGTAAATGGCGATGGGGAGGTTTAAAAACCGTTAAAAAGGCCACAGAGAGGCGGCAAAAGATGACGTCATTCAGGTGCGATTCATGTGTGCCCCACCTGAACTAATGCTGAGACTGTTCACGCCTGTATTCCCTGTCATACTGAAATACGGATACCTTGTCCTTTGGCAGCATTAGCCTGTACATGTAGGCTGTGTGTAATCCAGCATGCCCTGCTTGTCCAGCTCACCTTCTGTCACCAGCTTGTTGAATATGGCGGGGTTAGCGAGTGACCACTGGGCCTTGGATAGACCCTCAAGCTTAGGTTTGGCGGGGCCAGACTTCACCAGCACCCTGGCACCGCCGCACTCACTCATCACTTGTTCCACAGAACCTATTCCAGCAACATTTACGAAATCCGTGATATCATGATGTGTACTTTGGACCTTACCAGATGCAGACTTCAGGTGAATCTGGGGGTCCATCCATGACCACTGACTGGCTTCGCTGGTAGCTGGCGTGACTCAACGTTTAAGCCATCCTAGGGTTCGGCTTTGATCTTTAAAAATACTCTCGAGATTTTGTCTTGATATCAGCATAATGGGCATCACATAGGCCTGGGCAGGGAATAAGGTCAAATATCAACTTCGGCAATCTTTTAGACTGCCTGAGCAATGATTGTTACACTGTGTAGTTAGTAGTTAACAAGTATGTGTTGCGAACAATTGTTCTTTTAAAATTTACCATAACCTTTAAATCATGCATATCAAGCTGGTCGGACATATCCACATACATAGGAAAGAAAAATATTAAATCGTTTTTAGATATTTTACAATTTGAGTTTCCCCTGCAATTTACTGAGAAATTAACCATTTTTGACGACCGTGGGTGTTATCAGACCAGGAAAAGAATACTTAATGTTTACCGTCGGTGGTTGAAAAGATAACAATATTAATCATTCATTAGTTTTGTTTTTTTGTGCATAATTTGACAATAAATGTGACCTCGGCCTTTGATGTTCACCCCAAATCGTGTTGTATGCCTTTTTTAGTTCACAAATTTATTAAAATAGACACCAACATTATCAAACATGCCAAAGTGGTCCTGAGATATTTCAATTTGTAGTTTCCACCGCTCAATTTGGAAGAAATTAGGATGAGCTAAACAGTTTGAGGTAACATTTCGAAAATGGGCCTAGTGACTAATCGTCCCAGACGTGAAATTTGGGACCACTAATTTCATTTGCACTAGAATATACTTCAAAAGGATACAGGGTCGCCACAGCGGCCATTTCTATTTATAACGATCGTAAAAATCGTTTTAAAACCACTTTTTCTAACATTCTGGAATTCAATTAGCATATGATTAGAGTGACCATAATGTGGAGAACGTTAAAATGTTGCAGCTCTGAGTCAAAATATCTCCAATATTTTCATATGTTATCAAGCACACCTGATAATACAATAAACCGTTGAGAAACCTTTTGTGGTAATTTTTTCAGGGTAAGGTGTTTTTTTCATATATGCAGCCGACTGTTTGGTCTCCATGGTCTATACGAAAGTACTTCAGCACTTTAAGGGTTAATGTTGGACCAGCATTGGTTCAGCACCTCTGATTTGCTGTGAATAAGGCCACACCAATTAGATCCTTATTGAGTGGAATTTCCACACCTTGAAAACATATCTTTATATATTCTAAAATTATTGGCATTCAGACCTCTTACAAATATAACAAATCTTCAGAATTTATTTAAAAAGAAGTCTGTATTGACTTAGGTTGTCTTCTGCGTTTGTTATCAATATTTACAAAGTTCCTACCTTTGTTCTCAACCCTTCACCTGTCCAATTTGTGTTCTTTATACAATTTGCTTATATATCTGCGGAGCATAGCTCGCGATGAGCTGAGTACATTTATAAGTTATCATTTTGTACACATAGAATTGGAAATGTTCAGGATAAATGTAATACAGTAGAACCTACTATGCAGCCACCCTTGCAACACGGAAAAGTGGCCTTTTAACGCAGTCGGCTGCACATAGGAGGTGCATACAAAATGTCATTTGGGGGAATGGCCAAGTGGCCTCCCATAGGAAGTTGACTGCTCATAAAAGTGACCGCTCATAGCAGGTTCCACTGTATAGTGTGAATCATGCAAAATAGTTCTGTGCACATATATAGTCCATGGGCCAGATAGGGTTACCGTGCACCCCCCCCCCCCCCAGGATAGTCTGAGACCAAGTTTTTTTGCCCCTTGGACCTCCTCCAATATCAAAAGTCGATGCCATCAAAAAAAAGTTGGGATGGACCACCTGTTCTGGGCCATTTTCAAAATGGCCGCCATCGAAATCTGGAAATCACGTTTTGTGTCATAACTTGAGTTGTAAGGCAATTAGAGTCATAAAATTTGTGTCTATAAATATGTTTTTGGGGGCGAGGAATACAATTATGTCAATAAAAAATGTTTCTGCCTTGTGGAAAATTTATAAACAGCTGTTCAAACGTATTTTACGTGAATTTTCGGTCATTTTTGGGGTTAGTCTATGGGCTATAGAGGGTTACTGTGCACCCTCCTCCCATGAAAGTCTGAGACCAAGTTTTTTTTTGCTCATTAGACCTCCCCTATTATCAAAAGTCGATGCCATGAAATGAAATTCGTTTAGGCCATTTCAAAATGGCCGCCATTGAAATTTGGAAATCACGTTTTGTGCCATAACTTGAGTTCTAAGGCAGTTAGAGTCACACACTTGGTGTCTATACATATGCTGTGGGGGGCGACAATTTCAATTATACCAATAAAAAATATTTTTGGCTTGTGGAAAATTTTAAACAGATTTTCAAACGTAATTTTCGTGCATTTTTTGTGCTAGTCCATGGGCCAGAGAGGGTTACTGTGCACCCTACACCCATGAAAGTCTGAGACCAAGTTTTTTTTGCTCATTAGACCTCCCCCATTATCAAAAGTAGATGCCATCAAATAAAATTCGGATGGACTATTTGTTTTAGGCCATTTCAAAATGGCCGCCATTATAATTTGGAAATCACTTTTTGTGCCATAACTTAAGTTCTAAGGCAGTTAGAGTCACAAACTTGGTGTCTATACATATGTTTTTGGGGGGAGAGAAATATATATATTTCAAATATACCAATAAAAAATGTTTCTGTCTTGTGGAAAATTTATGAACAGCTATTCAAACGTATTTTTCGTGCATTTTCGGTCATTTGTTGTGCTAGTCCATGGGCCAGAGAGTGTTACTGTGCACCCTCCACCCTTGAAATTCTGAGACCTAGTTTGTTTTCGCTCATTAGACCTCCCCCAATATTAAAAGTCGATGCTATCAAATAAAAGTCGGATGGACTACTTGTTTAAGTTGTTTTAGCATTCCAATGTATTGCACACTCATTTCACCAGTTTATCTAACACACATTTAAAAACAGAGTTTCTAAAATAATAGTTGCCATGCCATCAAATTCTTATAGTGGTGACAGCAGAAATGGAATAAAAATAGCGGTGGTAAAGTCCTTGTTCCCCCAGAATATGAAACGCGTTAGCACCACCATAGAACATAAAATAAACTTATCATCAGCTACTTAATTATCATCAGCTAAACCTAATCCTCATCACTGTCACTTTCAACTAATGCACTGTCATCAGACATCACTTCTTCTTCTGATGAACTTGCTACATCGTCATCACTTTGTAATGTATTATCTTCCTCTGCTATGTCTATAATTGGACCTTGACACCAGACGGGCACAAGTTTTCCATTGGTCCATACGTGACCATTAATTGCCAGAGGGATTTATGGCTTAGGAATATGAGATATAATTTCCAGTAACTTGTTGTTACTAAATATAGTAACAACAAGTAATCAGTAACAAGTATATACACAGACACCAATCTGTGATAGTTAGAATGAATTGCTCCAACTTAGCAGGAGCAATCTTGTCACAACTATTATTTGGATTACACATCAGTCTTATTTAATCTTGGTGGCCATTAGTTATTTAAATGAGTAATTTTACATAACTTAAATAAAACCTTTTTAATATAAGTTTATTATTATTAATATTATTATTAGAATACACATATCAACCAACATAGATCAGTCAGGTAAAATTCTACTGCAATGACAAAAGTGATGATCACTCATGCGTTTAATGGCGCTTAAAAAATAAACATGGATAAAAAAATCAATCCCTTTAGCAATTCCGGGCAATTTTTGTCTGTGTCAATTCCAATTTTTTTTTTTTAATTCCAATTCCTAGTCCAATTCCTATAATTGAGTCAGGAATTGAGCTAAATTCCCATTCAATTCGGGAATTGACCCCCCAACTCTGTTTCCGATGTCACCAATTGATTGTTGAGGTACCAAATATTTTGTTAAAACCTGTTTTTATTTGTTTTACTTTTGCGTTTTTTTCATCTGGTCAAATGTGTTTAAAACAACTAGTCAGATGATTGTTAGAGACCATTTAAGTGCTGGACAAGAATCAAACTCTGCTATCGGAACTTGCACATTTAAAATGATATTTTCCCCTTGGAATTGAAAGGGTGTATCTGCCGTTTTAAAGTGGCGATATGATCTAGTGCAAAAGTATTGTTTTTTGGCAATAAAGGAAATATTCTACTCAGCTGCTGGTCATATCTAATAGGGATGAAGATTACATGTACTTCTAATCGGTTCATTAAACAGTCACCACTTTGTTATTTTAATATTTTCGACACTTCCATTTATCATGCTAGTCATAAGCAACGTTTTCTTCATTTACTACTTTCAACACTGTAATGCTCATTATTTACGGGATAAAATAACACTACAATTTTTATTTAAAGTTTAGTTTTTTTCTGTGTTCGCACTAAAATACACAAAAGTGACCGAAAATACTCGAAAAATACGTTTAGGCCTATTCAACTGTTTATAAATTATCTACAAGCAGAAATATTTTTTATTTGGATAATTGGATTTCACATCCCCAAAAACATATGTATAGACACGATGTCTGTGACTCTAACTGCTTTAGAGCAAAAACAAACTCAGACTTTCATGGGTGGAGGGTGCACAGTAACCCTCTCTGACTCATGGACTAACACAAATAATGACCAAAATTCACGAAAAATACGTTTGAATAGCTGTTTATAAATTTTCCACAAGACAGAAACATTTCTTATTAGCATAATTGAATTCCTCGCCCCCGAAAACATATGTATAGACACCAATTTTGGGAATCTTAACTACCTTAGAACTCAAGTTATGGCACGAAACGTGATTTCCAAATTTTACCCAAAACAGGTAGTCCATCCCATCGCCTTTTAATATCGGGGGGGGGGGGGGTCCAAGGAGCAAAAAATAACTTGGTCTCAGACTATTCTTGGGGGGGGGGGGGCTTTGCACGGTAACCCTATCTGGCCCATGGAATATTATAAATCACCAGCAGATAAAGGGTTATAAAAGAATTAGGATTTTTTCAAAAAAAATACATGCACATCAGTGCTAGAAAGTCCTATCGGCCAATAAATGATTGAGGAGGGGGGGGGGGGGGGTTGGACCCTCTACCTCCAAGGCGTTGAATATAAAGGTATATAATATGCATAGATATACCAGGCTACTATAAATTTAGAGTTTTAGAAAGGTGAGTCATCTCATGATTTGAGAGGTAAAGATCCACGGAAAACAAATTTTTAAAGTGTGTTTCTTTGATCACCCAGGAACAGTGCTTAGAGAACTCAAAAACACATTCGTGTGGGTTAATAAAAAAAACACAAAAACCAGGAATAGACGTTTTTGGGTACTTTTTTTAAACTGGTGTATTTTGCTTGTCGAGCCACATGTATATTTGTAACATAAACTTGGATATTAAGCACTATACAGTTATTTCTTTTTTTCTTAGCACTATAGTATACAGTTATGACACTAATTAAAAAGTCTCCAGTACAAAGAATTATTTATATGAGCGTTTTTCAAGATGTTTTGCAGCAGCTTTTTTCTTCATCATTTGCAGTCTGCGGTCAGCACTCATGGCCGTATTATGACCTTTCCCCGCTCCAGCCGTACTGATCGGAGGAGTGCCAGGCTTGGTGGTGGGTGCAGATAAAGTACCACTGGCTGTTTTGGTAAGTCCAAGTCCGCTAACACTTATTGCTGGCATAGATGATGAGGATGGCTTTGCTGCAGCAGCCACCGCTTTTATGGCACTAGCTGATGGAACCCGAGTAGCTTCAGCTTTACTACCAACAGACCCACTGCGTGAGAGCTCAGGACGAACAAATGGATTAGATGTTGAAAGCTTCAGAGTCTCAAGCTTATGGTGTGAGTTTTTAGACTCTGTAGACTTGGAACTTGATTTGGAGGATTCTGTTTTAGCCGACCTCATCACATCAGGATTACTGAACAGTGCATTAGTAGACGAGTGTGATTTATGACTGCTGGATTTACTGGTGTGTTTGCTCGTCTCTCCGACTAATGATTTACCACTCAGGTTAGCTGCTAGGTTGACAAGTCCAGCCAGAGGACGACCAGCATTACTGCTACTATCTTTAGATGATGGTGCCTACAACACATCAAAATAGAAGTTGACTGCAAACATTAGCCGATTAAATCACTATTATTGGGAACCAAATGGTGTTTAAACATCAGTATTTGCAAATGTTTGGTCTTAAATTAAACAAATAGGAGTAATTTTCACCCATCTGAAAATTTAAAGATAAAGGGCTGACAATGAAGTTTTTTCAAGAGAACGAATTTACACAGCTTCTAGTGATCGGTCCAAACACCCTGCTACTCAGTCTAAATGCAAGCAATTGCTGCAGCAATTCCCCCCTTAACGTGAAAGATACACAAGTAAAGCAATAATGTATAAAATATGAAACCACAGAACATGCTTATATCGTTAGACTACACTTATTTTCTTTTTGTCTGTTTGGTCTGCTGTTTTGTAAGTGTGATCTCTACTGGGTTTTTTGAGCTTTTAAGATTTAAGATTAAATATATTGCATGGCTAATCAAAGAGTGTTCAATTAAATAATAATATTTGTTACATATCAAGATGCTGCAAAATGATTTATGGATATATCTGTGTATATTTCTACATAATATAACAAATCATAAAGAAATCCTTAAATAAGAGTGATAAGTTGTTTATCAATTTACACAATTTTTCTTCTCATTTATTAACAGAAATTGTTTGCACGGGAACAAGGATGTATCTCTGCACCATTGTCAAGTGGAGGGTACATTCCAAGGGCACAACAATTTTTCATTTTCTCAAGTCTAGACAGAGACACACATTTCAAGAAAAAACAAGACTATATAAACGATAATGCAACAAAACTGCACAGAAGATTAGACTGTATCCCAGCAAACTCGAGACATTGAACAAGTGCTGGAGTAATGTTGGGCCAGCGTCGCATGGTTCAATGTCTCATGTTTGCTGGGAGATTAGACTGTATGTTACCTTAGCTTCGACTCTCTTGAATGGCTGCAACATTGCTGTGGATTCAGGTTTTGATGGCTTAGTAACTACTACTTCCTTGACGACAGTGGAAACTATTGGTTTACTCTTCTGTGGCTTTATTACCTGTTAGCAAACATGGCAGATACCGTCACTCTCATATATTTTAGAAAATAAGAAAAGAAACATTTCATTAGTATATAAATTATAAAATTAAATAGTAATTCTGTTATAACAATTTCAGCCTGGGGAGATACTTCAGACGTCTAAATGTGATCCCCGCACTGAAAGAATTAAAAATGTATAATTGCAGTAGTCTCATAACATAGGTATTCAAATAAAGGGGAAAGAGATAACTAAGATAATAATGATGATTTGAAATTGATAAAACAAAACAAATTTGTCACAACAGTTTACATGGTTTATACAAAAATATTTCAGAGTTGTAAGGCTTAAGTTTAAGAAAAGCATACAAATATTGAGTAAAGTAAGCAGTTGCACATTACTTACTACTTTATTCATATTGCGTGCGCAGCGTGAGCAGTACCACACAAATCGAGGGTCGTTTACATTCTTCTCCAAAACTGCTGGTCTGTGGCATTCCTAGAAGGGAGAAATAACTAAATTTATATTGTTTCTTTTTTTACAGGGAGATTACCATTCAAAATGATGATAATAATGTAAACTGATATTTTTCGAAGTACAAATCAATGCCCACAATTGTTTTATAAAACACAACAAGCAAAGTTCCAGAAAAATTAATATCTAAATGTCTGTATAATGATTTGCTATTCAAATATATATACAATTTCGTCCATATTATTCTTCAATAATGTGATAATTGCAACAATTCTTACATAGCATTAACTAAATTTGAAAAATTTATATAATAAAAACGAAAGGGTTTATATAGGTGCATGAAAGCATAAAATCACTAGTTTATGCCTGCTGAAAATGGCCCAGTTTTTGTTGACACTTGAAATATTTATCTCAATTTTATGGCATCTGAGGGGCGTATATCCACAACGGGCTGTGGTAATAAAATGGCAGTCTCTGTGACCGGGCCTACAGCGAAGTAAATGAGTTAGGCAGCCCGGCCATGCCAGGTAAAAAAATATACAGGGTGAGGGAGTAAAATATACATTTTACAGACCTGGTGGTAAAGATTATGACATTCCTGACATTCAACTAATTGGTTTCCAGAAGTCACATTCATTTGTCTGAAATAAATTAGTGTTTATACATTATACACCCGGAAATTATCAAATGCGAATATTATTATCTACAAGTTTGATCAAATTTAAGAATGTAAAATAAAAAGTATGCCATTTTTATATAAAAAAGGTATACAGTTTTTTATACCATAAATACAGTTCTTAATACAATTAACTTGATTTAAAATAAGCCAAGTGATGAATGTGGAACTCTACCGGTCAATGTAGTGATACGACCAATGAATAATTATAATCCATGATCGCTCGTTTAATACACCAATTATGATGAAATATCATTATTCGCCAAAAAAATAAAATTATGGACTGATTCAGTTTCTCAAATAAAATGTCACACTTTGAAACAAACTTATGAAGATTTCACTCAACTGATCATCGGTGGATTATACCGACCAATTCCAACTGTTCATCGAATAATAAATTCCAACCAATTCCCATCACTACAGTAGGGATTACATCTAGCTTACCAAGTCCGCGTGACAGACACGGTCGTTAGTGGATGTTTTTCCGTGCACGCACACGCACACGAAAGTGCGTGAAGGACACTTGCACGCGTATACACAGGCTGGCGCCACAACTCACTGAGACGACTTGGCACGGAAATCATCCCAGTGAAAGCCAGTGCAAAGTAGTGATATTTTTCGCTTGCATTCCCACTTGTGTGCATGCTCGTCTTTAAAGTCACATTATCAGCTTTATACTCGCTAAAATGCACGCACTCCAACGGAACGATATGTGTAACCATAACCATAATAAATGGAATCCACGGATTTGGGGCGACTCCAACGGGCAATGACGGGGAGGGGAAGTGGGTTGTCATCAGGCCATCCTAAAAAATTGTTTCCTATTTTCGACAGCATGGGTGAAAATAGGAGTAAAAGTTAGTCCTACCGCATGGCATCCATTCGTCTGCGGGGCTGGTCAGACCCCTGGTTAAGGTCTGATCAGAGTCTATGCAAGTTGAAAAAATAATTAAACCTCCCGGAAAAAAATAACAGACTAGCCTAGGCCATATCTAAAAAAAAATTGTTATGGTCCATGGAGATATGAACTCACGACCCTCTACTTAACAGGCCCTAGTGCTATCCACAGCACGGGTGAAAATAGGAGTAAAAGTTAGTCCTACCGCATGGCATCCATTCGTCTGCGGGGCTGGTCAGACCCCTGGTTAAGGTCTGATCAGAGTCTATGCAAGTTGAAAAAATAATTAAACCTCCCGGAAAAAAATAACAGACTAGCCTAGGCCATATCTAAAAAAAAATTGTTATGGTCCATGGAGATATGAACTCACGACCCTCTACTTAACAGGCCCTAGTGCTATCCACTACACCAGGGAGTCATTCAGTCACCTTGGCCAACAATGGCTATCATATTATGCCCTTTTGAAGCAAGTGAAATCGTCCATGTCTGTAGCGACGTCTAGCAACCAGTTGGCAACGTCTTGGATACCCATGAGTTTGGGAATTGGGAAATCTCAATTTCACGAAATGCTAGGGGTGACCGGAATGAACTGGGCCTAGAGATGAAGCAGAGGTTAACACTAGCACTAAAAGTAGCCCTAACACAGGTAGGCCTATCTGCTTATGCACAGTCAGTACTGTATAGGCTGGTACTGCTTGGACATTTTCACACCATGAAATCGAAAACAAGGATATTTTTTAGGATGGCCTTAGGTAATCAGGAGTTGACCACTGGGGCTGACGGACTTCCACAGACATCAGGCGACTCACACGTGGAGCGGGCGACTCACACGTGGAGGAGGGGCAATTATACTTCGTAACTTGCACGGAGAAGGGTTTGATCAAAAGGTTGTTTGTACGTGCAATCATGTCTATTAGCGTGTAAACACGTTGACACACCTCGCTTCTTCGTGTCCGCATGATTCCGTCTGGGCGAAAGGAGTCACAATCCGTGGTTTGGTGTGCACGCCGAGGTACGCACACGCCGTGTAAATAATTTTTCACGGCCTTGCGTCGACGCACTCCCGTGTGTGCTTACGCACAACGGACTGGTAAGCTAGAGGGAATCCCTACTGTAGTTAATGCGACACAATCAGGCTAAGATCATCAAAAAAATTGTGATTTAATTTGGCTTCTTAATATAACTATATGATGTAAACATGTCCATAGACTAGAACTGTTTTATTTTTTGTGAGCTGCTTATCTTCCAATTAAGCGAGATATGGAGACAAAATTCCCGTATTTCTCATCTTGTACATGTATTTCCTAAATTAGAAATCGGGAATTTCCTCTCTATATCTATCCTAACTGGTAAAATAAATAAAAAATTGCAGTTTTAGTCTATGAACATGTTTACATCATATGGTCATATTAAGTAGCCGAAATAAAATCACCGATTTTTTAATGATTTTAGCCTGATTGTGTCGCTTCAACCCTTACATCGCTGAAATACTTAAAATGTATAAACCTTGGAGACCAAAGGGTCATTATCAATTTTGGAATCATCATAAATGTCTCAGTTAGCTCATTCCCCTTCATTTTGAATACATATGTTATAGGTCTACGGCCATCATAAATATTTAATTTTGTGGGATTGACCTCAGACGTCAGAATCCTATGTCAGATTCTGATGTCTAAAGTCAAACGCCGTGCTGAAAGGGTTGAATGATCATAAATCTACCTGCAAACCACACAAGAAAGTCCTTGGAACAAATCAAAATCTTCTGTATCCATGGGTTTAGTGTCTTCCTCCTCCTCGGTGGCCGAGTCACTACTACTAGTCTCAATCACTGGACGTCTCTTCACCTCCTTCTTCTTAGGTACTGTATATTCTTCTTTATTCCTCTCCTCTCTCTCTCTTTCCATCTCCTTCTCTTTTTCTCGCACCCAGTCAGGCAATTCATCTCTATTTGTATCTTTTCTGTCTTTTTCTGATGAAGCAGATTTCTTACTTTCCTTACTTTCACTGCTTCTTCCAGATGCCCTTTCCTGTCCATCCCTTGACAGCTTTGATTCCTTTCCTGTGTCGAGACGTGGTTTCTTTGCTGGAACATCCTGTGACAATTCTGCCAAGTCCTCTTGTAACTGAAGTTTACAGAAAACACAAAACTGAATTTTACAGAAAACACAGAATACTAGCTTAACCCTTATCCTGCCAAGTTGATTTATTTAAATTTTCAGCCTCTTGAAGTAGTGTCTCGCTACTGCGATCCACAACTTCAACTGGTTCAAGTGACTGAAAATTACTCATATTTGTTTAATTGAGCACAAATACTTGTAAATCCTTGCAAATCAAAGTCCTCTTGTAACTGAAGTTTACAGAAAACACAAAACTGAATTTTACAGAAAACACAGAATACTAGCTTAACCCTTATCCTGCCAAGTTGATTTATTTAAATTTTCAGCCTCTTGAAGTAGTGTCTCGCTACTGCGATCCACAACTTCAACTGGTTCAAGTGACTGAAAATTACTCATATTTGTTTAATTGAGCACAAATACTTGCAAATCCTGACGTTTAGCCACAAGTTTTATTCCCACTAACAGTGATTTGGTCGACTGATAAACCAAGTTAAAAAGATAAGTCTTAAGATTACAAAAGAATACTTTAAAAATTATAATATTCCGGTTGAGAGTAAAATCTGCAGGATTAAACGTATTCTGTGGAGAGCGAGCCTGAGCTGTATTGTCCCCTTGGAGTTAGAAGCAGGGAAAAATTAGTTTAAAAATTATTGATTACCAATTTTATCTTCCAAGTTGTAACTTGCTACACATCCTTATCATTAATGTATAGATATTTTGCTAATCAATTACAAATTTGATTAGCATATGGGGAGAATTTGATTAGCATATGAGGAGAAATATATTTATTTATTATCTTTTTTTAAAAGAGAGAAATCCCCACCACTGAATATTATCATTGGTAATCAATAAAACATACAGTATGTATTTTGTAGTCCGTATTTATTAATCTTAGTTAGGCCTACTACAATGACAGAATACCATAATCAGAAATATAGTCACAAATTTTAGACCTGGATTAAAAATAACAATATTACAGAAAATTAATACATGTATATATGTAATGCCATACATTTTACATGTTTTATACATTTACAAATTTGTTTAATTACAGCATGTGTGCACTAAAATAAAATGTTCAAAACAGCAAACGTCATGCTAGATGTTATACAATAATGTTACTTACCTTTTCTAAATCTCGTTTTTCTGCCTCTCTTGCTTTGCCTTCTATCTGTTTGCCCGCTCTTACAGTTCCTGAATCCTGCTAAATAAAGTTATAATTCTTATTCACAATTCTCAGATATACTTCGGAAGATATCATGGTGATAACATCACAATTTAAGATGTGACTGATATTACCAATAATTGACACATGTGACAACGGAAACATTTTTGTTGTTATTTAAGTCTTTGAGCAAACATTAGTGTGGCAAATTTTCAGGGATGTTGGGTGAAGATGAAAAATGACCCGAGAAAAATTTTGAAAGTTACTCCCAGGATCTGGTGAAACAGGCTGTAGTCTACAAATTTTATCATAATATTATAGCTGTTCTTTTTTCACTTGCTTTACAGTCACTAATCACACAAAATTCAATCATCTTCTGAAAATAAAATCACCACAAGACTGGGTGACAAGTGAATAACAAGTTAACGTTAGGCCTACCACTTACAGCAAAGACTCACCAAAATTTATGAGCAGGGGCCCATGTTCATTTGGTTCCTAGCCTACCTTCTAGACCTAGGCTCATGGACAGGAGGGATACAATGGGGGGGGGGGGGGGGTTGTCTACTTGATAGAAAGTAAGAAACTCGTTCCAAATATTCCTTTAGTCATTTTTTGTCTTATTAGTAACAGTAATGGAGAAAAAACAGCGGTAAAAATTCTAGACTTGTAAGCATGTTCAAAATTTTAAATGAGCTAGTCGAAATTCCTATCAATGACCGTTTAATCCCAGCGGACAGAAAAACACGTGGTGGGGACAATCAGGCCTATAAACATCTTAAAGCTAACACCACACTGGGACAAAATTCTATAATTCGGCATCGAACTATTCCTGATTGTAGGTAGATTCAAACAGTCATTATGATGGGTTTTTTAGTGTTTTTTTCAGGATTTATGTAAATTTTTGATACACTGCAATAAAAGACATATTTTTATCTGTTTGTTTGTTCTTCTTGCTCACTATTACCAGGTGATTACTGGTAGAAATGAAGCCATCATTGTAGAATTAAAAAAGTAATTTGCTTTGAATGGCACTTTTATCACCTTTTCCGGGGGTTCCCATCATTAGATTTCTCGCAATTATGAAAAATGGTGCCAGCTCTCGCTTCAATTCCATAATTGTTGCAACAAGTGCTTGAAGAAGTAAGTGGAACAGGCATGCTGTGGTCCCTTCTGATAATTTTTTTTACGCAGGTGCCATTTAAAAATTTTTGTAAAAAAATGCAAAAAATGAAAATAGACTATGTCCACTGCCCTATGAGAAAGTTCTGGAGGACATCATTAAGACCGGTTGGACAGAACAATGTGGGCATCTCAAAGAATTGAGATGCCTGGTGAAGGCTGCACTAGTTTGCCCATGGTAAAACCTGGGTGAATGGGGCGCACCGAGGGTAAAATTGGAAGTTTCATGGCTATAAGGATGAAAATCCATCAAAATTTTTCTTCTACCATAAATCCCTCGTAGACTTAAAATAAAAAAAATAAAATAAAATAAAAATTGGGGTCGGAGGCTATTCCCAAATTTCTGACTGTTATGTGATATATTTGCTCTGTTACAGTATTGCGGGGCACTCATTGGATGCCCTGATTTATCTTAAAACCTGATATATACGGATACAACATCTCAGTAGTTTTATTCAGCTGCTTCAAAAAGTTCAAATATCTGGGTGATGTTTTAGCTTCTGTATCCCTGCCGGGATTTGTAAAATTAAGGTCACAGCTTTTGGATGTTTTCATCATTAGCTCAGATTTTGATCTGGCACAGCATTTTTCTTGCTCTGTGAAAACTGTGGAATGTGGTCAAATATTTATTCCAGCATGTCGACAGTTACGAAAAAAGGCTCAGCATAATTTTATTGGACGATTTTAAAATTTATTTAATCTACCTACTGATTGGAATTCTCTTCCGGCAGCTGCCATAGAATAAAAAACTGTGGCAGCATTCAAGAGTCAGCTGGTTGACTAAGTTCACCAGCCCCTCCCCCCCCCCCCCCTCCAGCCTCCACATAGGAGGTGCTGCTGGAGTACCATCTTCATATAGATATATATAAAGAACTCACTGCAGTTTAAAATAATTAAGGACAAGGCTCTTAAGGTGGATGATTTATTAGAGTGTATTACAGTTGAATTAATCATCGGTAAGGATAAACATATTCAAGTCAGTTGTATATATAGAACACCAAATACAAGTAAAAATAGTTTTATTGATGAACTTGAAAATATTCTGAATGTGGGAAAAGGTAAAAAGGTATTCCTATATGGTGATTTCAATATAGATCTGCATAAACATGAGGATCATAATGATTCAAAATTTTTTTTGGATCTGCTATGTTCTGTTGTCCAGATTGTCCCCTTTAATAGATAAACCCACAAGAATCACAATATCCTCTGAGACATTGATCGACAATATATTTACAAATGAACTAGAGAGTAAACTAACAAATGGACTGCTGATCAATGATATAAGTGATACTTTTCCAGTATTTACAATTTGTCGCTATAAGGAAAAGCTGATTCGGTGCAAAAGACCACAATATATTTTAAAAAGACAATTGAATGATGAGTCAATAAGCGCTTTTAAAACAAAATTGGGTAACAATTCATGGGATACTGTGCTCAATTCGTCTAATGTTAGCCTACAATAATTTTATAGACATATTCACACAACTGTATAATAAGCATTGTCCAGTTAAAAAAATAGCATTTAAACATGTTAAAGGTGTAAGGAAAAGTAAACCTTGGTTCACAAAGGCCTTACAGTGTTCTTGTTAAAAGAAAAAAATTGTTGTATAAAATTTTTTTAGCCAACGTACAGAATCTGCAGAAAGGACCTACAAAAACTATAAAAATTCATTGACAAGTCTGTTGAGGGTATTGGAAAAGAACCATTACAGAAAATTATCAGATGCACAAAAAGGAAATATTAAAGCTACATGGAAAATTTTAAATTCCATTATAAAAAAAAGACAATGAACTCATCTTTTCCTGATACATTCCTGATCTTAAACATATTGCAAATGGTTTTAATGATTTTTTTGTGAATGTTGGACCAAATTTAGCAAAAGGTATACAAACTCCTAGTACAAATATTAAGATGCAATATTACTTGGGACCTGCTAATGAACATTCTATGTACTACTTATTTGAGGGTAAATTGTCTACAGACTTTAATGATATAAATATGGATATTGTAAAAAGAGTAATGACAAATATTGTAAAACCTTTTTCTCATATTAGTAACACATCTTTTTTTAGTGGTATATTCCCTGATAATAAGAAGATAGCAAAGGTGGTACCACTGTACAAAGCAGGTGAAAAGAATTTATTTACTAATTATAGACCTGTATCTTTATTATCACAGTTTTCAAAAATATTAGAAAAATTATTTAGTAAAAGATTATATAAAAACATAGATAAATTCAGTTTACTAAATGATAGTCATAGTATGGCTTTTGGGTCAGGAACATTAACAGCACTTGCTTTGATGGAACTCACAGAAGAGATAGCTTCTGCAATGGATGAAAAAATGTATACTGTAGGTGTTTTATTGACCTGAAAAAAGTATTTGATCCAACTGCTTATACAAAAACTTCAACATTTTGGAATTAGAGGGGAACCAAATATGTGGCTATCCAGCTATTTATCGGACAGGTCACAGTTTGTTAACCTGGATGAAATTAACTCGGATATATATAAAGTTGTATGTGGAGTTTCACAAGGGTCTATTTTAGGACCTAGGTTGTTTATTTTATACATTAATGGCCTTTGTAAGGTGTCGAATATTGTGAAGTTCATTTTGTTTGCTGATGATACAAATATTTATTCTTCCTGTTTTGACTTGAAGGAATTATGTGTTAATATCAACAAGGAATTGGAAAAATTGAAGGAGTGGTTTGCTTTAAATAAGTTATCACTTAATGTGTCGAAGACAAACTTTATGAGATTTGGGAATAGACACTCTAACGTCAAAATAGAATTACGTATTGGTGATAAAGAAATAGAGGAAGTTTTTGTTACTAAATTTTCGGGAGTTTTGATGGATATTAAATTAAATAGGAAGGATGAGCAAGTCAAAATAAGCCAAAAGTAATGCTATTCTATATAGAGCCAGTAAGCATGGTAAGTATTTGGATACATTTTCTGTAAAAATTTTGTACTGCTCTCTTTTTATGCCTTATTTATCTTATTGTTCAGAAATTTGGGGTATAACTTATATAACATATATTAATTCACTTTATTTACTTCTGAAAAAAGTAGTGAGAACAATGAGTAAAGTGGGGAGATTAGATCACACAAATGCATTGTTTGTAGATTTAAAATTATTAAAACTATCTGATTTAATTGACTTAAAGATTGCAATAATTGTGTTTAAAGTATTGCCATCAAATATCATGAATTATTTTAAGATGATAAAGAAAGATTCTTATAAGACCAGGCATACTCAAGATTTTAAGCAAGTATATACACGTAAACTCATAAATCCATGAATATTTCCATAAATGGTTTAAAATTGTGGAATCAATTTGAGAAAAAATTGAAGAATGTGTCAAAGTTAATAACATTCAAATGTATGTTAAGATACCAAGTAATTCTTAAATATAAAAACCTAATGTGATGCTGTAAGGAAGGGGACTATGTTTCCAAGGTATTATTTTTTTATATCTATTACAGTTCACTGAGAGAAGTGCCTTTTATTTGTTATATAGTAAGTAGTGTTGGTGCAAACAGTATTGTGTTGACCCTAGTATCAATAGCTGCAGGAATATTTGATTTGATGCTGGATTTGAATTGATACTGCGGTTCCGATCATCTAGTCATCTTTATCATTTGCATATAATATAAATCTGCAGAAAGATGAATAGTCATCTTTGCCACTTGTTTATCATTATTGTTAATTATTTTTTATTAAGTTGATAGTTAGCATTGTCAATAGTCATATTCATGATCATCACATGTATATTATATTAGTTTGTCAGAAACAGCCAGTAGTAACAATTTATTGTAGATTAATTCTTATTTGTTCAAATATTCAGGGATCACTTTGGGGTGCGCCCTCGCGTCATTGACGCATTAACGTTTCAAATGCCGCATCACTGTCACGTCTAGTGTGCCCTAGGAGCGCATTGCCCTCGACTAGTGGATTTGACAATTGGGAGTTTCTGATAATTTTGAGGATGTTTATCACGCCGCTACTCGCTCATTTCTTTTTCGATCTTTCCAAAATTTGAGCTCCATAGCAATTAATATTATTACAACGACGTCACATTTTATTAAGTTGATAGTTAGCATTGTCAATAGTCATATTCATGATCATCACATGTATATTATATTAGTTTGTCAGAAACAGCCAGTAGTAACAATTTATTGTAGATTAATTCTTATTTGTTCAAATATTCAGGGATCACTTTGGGGTGCGCCCTCGCGTCATTGACGCATTAACGTTTCAAATGCCGCATCACTGTCACGTCTAGTGTGCCCTAGGAGCGCATTGCCCTCGACTAGTGGATTTGACAATTGGGAGTTTCTGATAATTTTGAGGATGTTTATCACGCCGCTACTCGCTCATTTCTCTTTCGATCTTTCCAAAATTTGAGCTCCATAGCAATTAATATTATTACAACGACGTCACAAATTTTCAGCAAAATCGATGCATATACGGCCGAGATATCGCGCTCGCAAAAGTGACGCATTCTGCTCGCGGCGTCGCCATTTTCGCGTCACGACACAGTTTTTCACGTGGAGATACCGATCTTCCACTTGAGCGCGCATCCAGCGTTTTCAAGATACGGCCGTGAAATAAATTACAACTTTTAGCACAACACCTGATCTTTAATATGGTGTTTGACTTTTTTTTGTGCGACTTGATGTTTTATCAAATACTTTGATCGCATTTTGAATATAGTTACCAGGGTTACGTTGATATCTGGGAAAAAAGTCAAATAGCAACTGTAAGTTCAGATTATTGTGAACACATTGATATTTATGTTTTTTATTGTTGTCCGACAAAGTCTTCCCGTGCCGCCGCCGATTTTTGTAATAGGCCTTGTCTAGAGAGCAAGCATGACCGAGATGACGTGTCTGCATGAGAAGCAGTGACCTGGGCCATAGTTGAGAGTGAGTTAACAACAGCTTGCGTCTGATAAATTGAAAGCCCAACGACCCATGACTTGAATGAGATTCACTGGTGACAAGTGTTGAGTAAACTGTCAACAATAACATTACCAAATCATATTCCAGTTACTTAACAGGCAGGTTACTTTCAGTTTCACACTGATTCCATTCCTTGTCAAAAGTAGACCATCTCGCCTGGTGTCTCTTTATCAGTTTATCTTATAGTTAAGTGATAAAGAAATCTAAGACTAATTTTGTAGAGGAATATGTCCAGATATGAAGTGAACCCTCTGCCTCTGGGCAAGAGATAATATAGGCATTTAGGTTACCCTAATAAATCGCCTGCTTCTGGTATACATGAAGGATCGAAGGCCACAGTGAACCACACCAATTCTATATTAATTAATAATTTTCTAATATAGATTAGGCCAGACAACAATTACAGATAATTATTAATTTACCCCCCCCCCCTCCCCCAATATCTTGACACTTTATATTAGTTGATTGTCTACCACCGTAAAATTTCTAATTGTAGCCGCGGCTTTAATTAAAATGAAAAAAATAATTTCCCAGTGCCAAATGTCAAAAGTTCATTTGCGGCTTCTATTGGAGGTTTTGCGTGAAAAATTGAATCACGGCGTGCGGCTATTAATCTCAAGTGCCGGTAGCGATCACCCAACCCTGCATGTCCAATGCTCATATAAAGATATGCCATCTGAATCGATTTGATGCTCACATAGCGCTAATTAAACATGTTTTACATTGCAAATCGTTCAGAGAATCTATTAAAAAGATACGTCATGCATAATTAATAATGTATATATCATGTCTATGGCACACTGAATGTCAGTGTGTGGTATTCTGCATGTTGCTTTTGTATAGACAGCGCGGCGCCATGTAGACAGTGGTAGACGCCCTCATAATCTGATATTTGTGTCAGTCGGCAACAACACCCCTCTCCAGACGTGAGCTGTCAGTCATGGGAGCGGCGAGCGCGTCGTCACTTGACCAGTTGCTGACTGTACAGCTTGCACGAGATTTCGATGCAGAGTCGGCTAAATTTTGACAAATGATGTCTACAGTGAACGAGGAGTTGCCGTTGCCCAAATAAGCATGCTGCCACGCGCCCACATCCCTCTCCTAATGTCTCCTAATGTTGATGAACTGCGTGGGGAAATATAAACTTTAGCCATACACTGTTCGTGTAGGCCGACAAGGCTGGTCCACACACGGTGATGCTGGCTTAACGGTGAAGACCACAAATAACCATTGTAGTGTAGGCTATACCTGTATATGTGATTGCCATTTGTATTTTATAAAGGACATTTATTACATATATATATACATGTAGGCCTAAACAGTCGACTAAAAAATATTTCAATCTGTTAGACTGAGAAAGTACTTACAGTAGGGATTACATCTAGCTTACCAAGTCCGCGTGACGGACACGGTCGTTAGTGGATGTTTTTCCGTGCACGCACACGCACACGAAAGTGCGTGAAAGACACTTGCACGCGTATACACAGGCTGGCGCCACAACTCACGGAGACGACTTGGCACGGAAATCATCCCAGTGAAAGCCAGTGCAAAGTAGTGATATTTTTCGCTTGCATTCCCACTTGTGTGCATGCTCGTCTTTAAAGTCACATTATCAGCTTTATACTCGCTAAAATGCACGCACTCCAACGGAACGATATGTGTAACCATAACCATAATAAATGGAATCCACGGATTTGGGGCGACTCCAACGGGCAATGACGGGGAGGGGAAGTGGGTTGTCATCAGGCCATCCTAAAAAATTGTTTCCTATTTTCAACAGCATGGGTGAAAATAGGAGTAAAAGTTAGTCCTACCGCATGGCATCCATTCGTCTGCGGGGCTGGTCAGACCCCTGGTTAAGGTCTGATCAGAGTCTATGCAAGTTGAAAAAATAATTAAACCTCCCGGAAAAAAATAACAGACTAGCCTAGGCCATATCTAAAAAAAATTGTTATGGTCCATGGAGATATGAACTGACGACCCTCTACTTAACAGGCCCTAGTGCTATCCACAGCACGGGTGAAAATAGGAGTAAAAGTTAGTCCTACCGCATGGCATCCATTCGTCTGCGGGGCTGGTCAGACCCCTGGTTAAGGTCTGATCAGAGTCTATGCAAGTTGAAAAAATAATTAAACCTCCCGGAAAAAAATAACAGACTAGCCTAGGCCATATCTAAAAAAAAATTGCTATGGTCCATGGAGATATGAACTCACGACCCTCTACTTAACAGGCCCTAGTGCTATCCACTACACATGCTACACCAGGGAGTCATTCAGTCACCCTGGCCAACAATGGCTATCATATTATGCCCTTTTGAAGCAAGTGAGTTTGGGAATTGGGAAATCTCAATTTTACGAAATGCTAGGGGTGACCGGAATGAACTGGGCCTAGGGATGAAGCAGAAGTAACACTAGCACTAAAAGTAGCCCTAACACAGGTAGGCCTATCTGCTTATGCACAGTCAGTACTGTATAGGCTAGTACTGCTTGGACATTTTCACACCATGAAATCGAAAACAAGGATATTTTTTAGGATGGCCTTAGGTAATCAGGAGTTGACCACTGGGGCTGACGGACTTCCACAGACATCAGGCGACTCACCGTGGAGCGGGCGACTCACACGTGGAGGAGGGGCAATTATACTTCGTAACTTGCACGGAGAAGGGTTTGATCAAAAGGTTGTTTGTACGTGCAATCATGTCTATTAGCGTGTAAACACGTTGACACACCTCGCTTCTTCGTGTCCGTATGATTCCGTCTGGGCGAAAGGAGTCACAATCCGTGGTTTGGTGTGCACGCCGAGGTACGCACACGCCGTGTAAATAATTTTTCACGGCCTTGCGTCGACGCACTCCCGTGTGTGCTTACGCACAACGGACTGGTAAGCTAGAGGGAATCCCTACTGTAGGCTTAACATGGCAACTGTGACTAGGCCTATAGCGCTTGTAGGGTTACATTACCTGCGCTATCGTCAAACATTGTACATGTTGTATGTGAATATAACACCTCATGTCTGTAAAGGGTTAGAAGCTATCTGGGGTTATATAGCGTGTGCTCTATTAGCGTAGTTAGCGGCCGGCGTCTTGAAAAACACCTGGTCATTGTCCTTTTTATAAGATATGAAAATAGTTTTGGTTCTTGACAAATCTCAAAAGTCGCCATGCTGCTTCAATTGGAGGTTTTCAAAGTAGGAAAACTTTTTGTAAAAAAATTGTAATTTTTTGAAAGTTTGGGGGGGCGGCTTCTATTGGAGATGCGGCTACAATTAGAAATTTTACGGTAGATATAATAGGCTATTGCAAAGTAGGCCTAGACTATATGCTTAAATGCTGAATCTAAGCAGACTGCACTGAAGAAATGATTGGTTGTGACAAACAGTAAAGATAAATAAAAATTTACCACACCCCCTCCCCCACAAAATCTTTATCTTGACAATTGGGATTTGATAATAGTCTTAGGCTATATAGACATATTATAGTAGGCATATGAGCTTAAATGCAAAAGCTAAAGCAGACTATGCTAAATAAATGATTGGTCTTGACAACCAGAATAGATATTTAAGAATTTACCCCACCCCCTACCCCACAAAATCATCACTCACAGTGTCTCAACTGTGTGCGTCATTGTTCATCTCTGATTCTGGAGTTCAAAGTTAAAAAGAATCGTTAGTTAACTTACTGTGTACACCATAATGATAAAAAAGGGGGAAATCCCCCCCCCCCTCCCCCACATTATTAATTACAAAATGACATAGTCTAAAGCAAAAAAAAACACCAACTCGGTAGGCCTACTGAGTATGAAAACTGCATAGGCACATCAATGTCCAAAGAGGCACATAACATTTTAACTAAGTGTGCCCTAAGGGCACACTCAGTCTTAGTTTTTGGGGGGCCAGGGTAATCCCTGATTATTGTTTATTGGATAGGAATATCGAGTGTTTCAGTGCAGGTTTTTTTTCATCCGGAAAAATGGAATTAAAGGGAAGAAATATATATCTCAATTAAAATATACATAGAGTGTTACATTTTAGACAGTGGCTAAATGTACGTGATTCTCTATAATGTAACTCTATGGGCAGCCTCGCTTACGAAATGACGGGCTCCCATTGACTCCTATTATAGCTTTGCTGTATGATTAGCCACTCCATACATTTTAATAAGTTCTTTAACTTCTGTAACTCTCTGTCTTTCCAGTGTGATTACAACAATTGAACAAAGAATGAAAGATTGTTTGAAAATACAAATTGGTTTATTTTATATCTTGTGATTTGTTAAAATGTATTTTGAATGTGCTGGAAAAATAAAAACAATTTTCAATTCAATTCAATTTTAACCCATTAAAGCCCACTGGCAAATTTTTTTGCCAGTGACGTTTTTGTGTGACGTCACGATAAATAAAAATATTTTAAAAGGCTACACGACTTGAACCCGTTGTAAACTCACTTGTCGTCTTGGTTAACTACATTTGTTGCAATTGATAGTTGATACCAACACTTAGCAACGCTCAAGTTTGTCGGAAAATAGTACTTCCAGAATGCTACTTCGTCGTCGTGGAAAATACCAATAAGTAGTTTATTACATATCTTGTAGTAAGTAAGTCAATATTCATCAAGAAACTGTCAGGTGTGGTGATTTTCACCATGTAATTCTAATGCTGAAAAAAGATTCATACCTGTGCTTAAAAAGACTAATAATTTACATGGCAAAAAAAATTGCCAGTGGGATAATACACGGTATTATAGTCTGTAGTAATAAACCATTCTGTAAAATGATGCAACGAAATAAATTATGTTTATTATGTAGACTGTCTGGTACTAAATCCCCGAGCATGCTAATATGTTAAGCACATCTCCATCCTTTTCTAATAATAATTGTTTGTCTGCTAAATGACACATACTAGGAAGACCTTGCAATTGAAAATGTGGGTACTGGCAAGAAAATTTGCCAGTGGGCACTTATGGTGTCTTTGATCGCTATGTTTATGATATAATATTATGATGAATTATATCATCTTCATGTTTGAATATGCTGCGAGGGATGAGCCAACTACTGTAAAACAGATCAGAAAGCGAGGAAGTAGATGGTTAAATGTTAAATCTCCTGGGACCGTATTTTCTCAATGTTCCCCCACAATCTGGTTGATAGCATGCAGTGGGAGTACAACCAATATTCTCAGCAAAAGGAAATAAACCTCGGTGTAGATAAGATGGAGGCTCTAACATTGTTAGGCATCATGCTTCTGTCTGGATACAGCCGACTACCATATAGCCGGCTTTATTAGTCAGAATGAGCTGATATTCACAATTCTCTGGTCTCTGATTCTCTGAGGCAGAACAGGTTCGATGTTATCATAAGTGATCTTTATTTTAGAGATAATACTAATTTGCTAAGTGACAGATAGGCCTACTACAAGGTTCGACCGGTACTTGAAGAGTTGACTGGAGTTTTCAAGCAGACAGATGTGGCTGAGGATATCAGTATTGACGAAACCATGATACCTTATTTTGGTGAACATGGCACAAAACAGTTTATCCGTGAGAAGCCAATGAGGCTCAGTTTCAGCTTGTGGTCTCTAGAATATACATGTATCACGTAAAACCGTATATTTGCGGGTCTGGAAACACCCCCCTAGTCTCAGTATGAAATAAAATACATTTATGTATGATACTACTCGTGGGAGTGATTACCAGCGTTGATCACTACATCGACCATATCTAGGGGTACTGGGATGATTGTTAGTAGTTGTACTTGTCGCCCCCATCCGGGGAGGGTCATTAGAGATCTGTTCCATCAGTTGCATGCTATACGGCATGGTACGGAAGCACTAGTCTACAGCAATTATCCAAGGGAAGCTGCAGCCTCCTCGTATCTGGCCATAATCTAATCGCTGCGCGAAATGCCACGGAGTTTCAGCATTAAATTGCACAGCGAAACCCAAGTCTGGGCATGTCTGGAGGTAAATCCCCTAGACATGCGCAGAACCCCTTACTGGGCGAGCGAAGGAAAACTCTCTCAAAAACCCACCATGCCCTATCACCCCCACCCTCACATCATCATCTGTACATCATTCATCTCATCAATTGACTACAACTTTTTAATCGTATTACAATGTCACTTAAAAGACAATTTGTGCCGAAAAGTGACGTAAAGCAAAGATTTACTAATACTACTACTGGTCACAATAAACACATTTCATTAACCCCTCTAAAGCCCACTGGCAAAAAAAATTGCCAGTCCGAAAAAAACACTTTTCAAAAAAAAAAAAAATTAATTCAAATTTAGAATAGTAATACTGGTCCAATCGTAGCAATGTGTTATATTTTCGACTAGGAGGCTATGTTTTAAAAAGCTGGGCTTTAATGGGTTAATTCAAAAGTCAAATCAAAGCAGGAAAGAACCTAAAAATTAGTTGGGTGAGACGTTTAACTTTAACAGCAATCCTCTATTATCGCTCACATCACAGAAAAGTAAAACCACTTTTCTTCACCTTTCTATCATATTCATCTTTACGTTTGCCAAGGACATCATCCAATAATTTTTTTAATTGATCAATCGCATCTTTATTTCGCGAGTTTAGTAATTTTAAAGCCTTCAAAAAGAGTGGATCAAGCTCCATTCTGGAGTTCTCTCGTTAAATCCTATTCCATCTGCCAATAATATTGTAAGTATTCATTCCCCACACACAGATGTCGCTCCGGTCAACCATCCTTGATTGACTGGAGAGTGTCTAACCACAAAAAACATCCCCACACAAACACTATTCCTACTAAATGTACCCAGCAAACACGAGACATACCGTCCCACTATTGATCCAATGTTGGTCTACCGGCTACGGCTTAGGCCCAACATTGGGTCGATGTCTTGTGTTTACTGGGTAGGGTCATGATCGAGCCCTACCCAGTAAGCACGAAACATTTGTATAGCAGCCATAGGCCTACAACGTCGGCCCAACGTCGAAGACGTTGGTCCTACATTGTATAAATGGTAAACAAATATTTTATCTTTACTGGGTATGCGCTAGTGTCAAGTTGGAATTAAAGGAATGAGAATCTCACTCTGAGAGGTATTAAAATTGAATAATGAACGCAGCAGCCGGTCACAATTAAGAGTGCCCAGGAGGGGCCGGGGAAGCCCACCCAGCGAGCGCGTAAATTTGACGTCAATAAATAGTCATGTTGTGCTTATGCCCTAAGTTTATCAGCGCCCCCGTTAGCTCAATAGGTACATGCGTCATTCACAGGCGTTGTTCACATGCTAGGCCAGACCAGGTTCGAACCACCCAGGCGCCAATGAATTTTCTTTAAAAAAAGGTTTAAAATCATCGTTCAAAATTACCTTTTACTTTTCAATATTTTTTTTTCAATGGTTTATCTTTTTTTTTCAGGGTTTTTGTGACATCAAAGTCTGAATGTCAAATTGACGTCAAGGTTTTGACCCCAATTTGTCTTTCATTTTTGACATGTTCTTTTACGTCAATTATTGACATAAACTTGACGTCATATCAACATCAAATGCCCACTTGGCAAGAGGGGGCCAATTCTGGGCCTCATAATTCGTTGGGTCTGCGTAGAGTCATCTAGCAAAATCACCATGCACCAACATTGCATGGCCTTCGTTGGGCCAATGTATTTGCATCAGATAAATATAGTTGGGCCAATGGAAAACCGACACATTTTTTGGATGCTGGGCCGACGTTGGCCCATCTTTGCAGACTGCCCAAAAATGATTGGCTGCTTGCCCAACATTGGCCAAACGTAGTTGGTATAGTTGAGCCAATGTAGAGCCTACTGACATTATTTGATGTCGAGCCAACGTTGGTCCTCAATAATTCAATAAATGAAAAATGTTAAAGTCTATCTTGATAGACTGCTTGAGTGTATTTTTTGGGGAATTGGCGTAAGCATATTTATGTATGGTTATCTTTTTATCCAAAAGGGAGCGTTGCTCAAAACTCACGAAATTAGCATACCATTTTCTGATCTGCTTTTGAAAAGGGACAGCATAGGCTTATTATGGTGTGTCACATAGGGGCCCGGGGGTAGGGGTAGGTCGAGAGGAAAATGGTTAATTCTGCCCTTGGAATGTTGGCATTATATATCTATATATTTATTTATTTCAGTGACATACATAGTACAATGTCCAGCCAAAAATGGCTTACAAGTCACTCTAAATACAAAAATACATCTGCGGTTGTTGGTGACAGTGTGGCCCGACAAGCACGAGATGTCCTGTCGACGCCGACTTAATGCTGGTCCAACGTCTACGACGTTGACCCCCCACCGAACCAGCCCCGACCAAACACCCCTGCTATGCCTGACGAGAAAAGCGGCTCAGTTTTACATAATCATCCACACTGAGGTGGGACCATCTGAAGACCACCAGCTCAGTGTAGATGACCTAATAAATCTGTTTACATATTTCAACGATTATTTGTCAATTTTAATAATTTCAATAATTACAATAATTATAAACACTATTGTCATAAATGCATGATATCTATCTCAAAACAACATGAGTAATTCATAATCGGAATAATTTCGATTTTCTCTCTTTCCATGCAGCCTCCACAAATTTACATGGGTTTCAAAGGTACTGGCATTTCAGATGTGTTATGAGATTTTCGGATGTATACACATGATACAGGGGATGAGAAGATGTGTCTTTTCTGGGAATTGGCGCAAGCATATTTATGTATGTTTATCTTTTCACCCAGAAGGAAGCGTAGCTCAAAACGCAGGCAGTTAGCATACTATTTTCTGATTTGATCTTGAAAAGGGACAGCACATGCAGGCCTATTATGGTGTGTCACATAGCGTGGGGGGGGGGGGGGAAGGAAACGTCGCAAAAACGTCTTCGACGTTGCTCCAGTATTGTACAAATTTTATACATGGTATGGTATCGTTGATGTGTCTTCCATGCCTTTTCTAAATAAGCAGCAATAAATTTAAATTGTGTGCTCATAATATTTGAAAAAATAATTTGTACATCAAGATCGGGGGTGAAGTTATGTAGGGAGTATAAAACAGTTCTTAAATCAGCATATCTGACACATTCACATTCACATACAAAATGAAATTCATTTTCTACAACATTATTATTGCAACATTTACACAGTCTATTTTGAACGGGTATATTTCTAAAACTTCCTACTTCAATCTCAAGTGGCAGTATACTTAATCGTAATTGAGCTAATAGTGATCGTTTATGTCTGGAAATATTATTTCCCAGGTATTCTTCTGTCTGTAAAACAATTTTAAAAGTTACATATGTTCTCAATTTTGGTTGGGATAATATATCGGTTTTTTATTTCTCATTTATTTTCTGGGTCAAAAGGTTGCGTGCTCCATTGATATTTATTGCTTCAAGAGTTTCAAATACTTTTCGTGTCAGAAGGCCATTTTTTTACACATATTGATTTGTCCTACAATGCAATTTTCTTTGTTAACCTTGTGCGATCCATTCGCGTCAACCTGTTCCAAAATCTAATTTTATATAAATGCCGTCTATACCTTGGTGTTATCCAATTCACTTTTCCTTGAAGACCTGCTAATGGAGCTTTGCCTTGCATGCCTAAAAAATAGCAGATTGCTCTATTCTGAATACTAGCTGCTTTGGGAAAAATCCCATAACCCCAGACGCTGGAACAGTAATCAGTAATTGGGACTACCATTGAATGATAAAGTTTATTAAAAGTGTCAAAACCTACGTCTTTAAATGTTTTAAACTTTGCTATAACTGACCCGAGAGCTCTACTAGCTGAGCCTTTTAATATGTCTACACATGCATTATAGTCTATATTTTCGTAGAAAACCATTCCTAAATACTTATAAGAAGAGACGACTTGAAGTGTGACATCACCAAATATAAATATACGATCAGTTTTAGGTGTTGTTTTTTACGAAAATGAACAATTTATGTCTTTTCAGTATTTATGCTTAATCTCCATTTATCACACCACAGCTTACCATGTTGAATAAGTTGCTCTAACTTTTCAGGAGAATCTACAATAAGAGCAATATCATCAGCGTATAGCAGTGCAAATATTTGAGACTCACTAATATGTTTATCCCCAAATTTAAAGTTCTCAGGTCTTCAACAAGATCATTAATAAAAATAGAAAACAATGGGAGATAATGCATCCCCCCTGACGTACCCCACTGGTTGTGTCGAAAAAGTCAGTACACATTCTATTAAGCTTAACACATGATTCAGTATCGGTATACATTGCCTTCACAGATTTATAAAAGTGTCCGTTCACTCCAGACAGTAACAGTTTATCAAGTAAAAAGTATCTATTGACCCAGTCAAATGCTTTAGCAATGTCGACGAAAGCAAAACAAATGTTTTGTGTTTCCTGGGTATCTACAAGACCTACAACACCCTAATAATGCCACACTAGAGCTATTCATGGATGCCTACATGGGGGGTTTACTTCAGCTAAGATATTAAAAATTCAGAAAAAACACTGAAACTATTGAAGGCAAAATGCATTTTTAAATTTCAAACACTCAAATCTCACTACAAAGGAATAAATGGCAACCTCTCAGTCTATTTCAGCCACCAATACTTCTATTCTCCTATACACAACAGCTGTGCGTTGTCATAGAACCAGACGTCAAAATAAGCTTCTTACATGTCGGACAAATCATGCATTTGCAAATAGATGCCTCCGATACGCAGTTGTAATTATTTACTCTCAGTATAGACCTATGTTAGATAAAATATCTAGGGGAGACTGGGGCACCTTGAGACGGGAAAATTTAAACCCACCAAACATATATTTAGTTTTCGAAATAAAAGATTTTGGCGACACATATGAATACAGCACCCAGTGGGGTATATTTAAGCAAAAGATGGCAATTTGCAGAAATGTGTAGCCTTGCATTTTTTAGCAAAACAGATTTTCAAAAAAATCTCTCAATGTACCCCGTACATGAAGAAATGTTTCTTTTTTTAAAGACATATGTCGTTGTAGATGATCCCTTGTGTGCGAATTATTACGACCCACCCACTTTCGCCGAGGAAACACAGGCGCACCATGCAATGGCACGCATGCTCAGCATTGCCAAAGTCTACAGGAGTGGAGTCTGCCCTGATGTGAACATTGACATTATGAAACTAATTTGATCTGATGACATATTATGAAAATTTAGTCTCAAAATATTTATTTCAAAAATACTCCAGCCCCCCCCCCCCCCGGAGATTGCATGGTGGCACCCTTAAGAGGAAATTGACATTGATATAGGCCTACATTTACTTGTTTGATGGGAAAATTCCAGGTCCACCATCTGTAACGCTGGTCACAATATCAATATTGGATCAACGTCTCGTGTTTGTTGAGTTAAGAAGGCACAGAAGGGAGGGGGTTGAAATTCTTTTACTTTAAAATTATTTTGTTTCTTAAATTTTTATAAAACAATTTACAATTCGGTAGTTTTGTCAATTACAGGACACCAGTTGCGTCACTTGGTCTCGATCGTCAGTTTTGTCGATTAGACCCCCTATAGAAAGCCTCTGTAACAGCAGGCAAATTTTTTTATTTCGCAAGTAATTACCATACGTTTGATTGGTACATCACAAAAAGTCATCTTGATGTTTTTTGCGTGTTTTTTCAAGATTTATGTGAATTTGTGAGACACTGCAAATTAAATGCATATTGATCTCTGTTTGTTTGTTGTTTTTGGTCACTTTTGGTCACTAGTATATTGATTGGTAGACCAGGGCAACCTCTAAGGTTTCGCTGAAGGAAACCTAGGGTTCTACTGGCTTTTTTGACTATATTTGAGATATGATGGCTGAAGCTCAGGTCTTCAGACAGCACAACAACCAAATAAGGGTTAGTGGATACGGTCTCCAGTATCTGATCATTTAATTGGTAAAAATAGGGGGTGCTTTCCTTTCCGGTGAAAAGAATATAGCATTTAAAAAAAAAAAAAAAAATCACATTCCACATGTTTCTGCCCATTTACCAAGACTGGTTAGGTCCGCTTGGAGCTGGATCGAGTTTTGGATGCCATTGATCTCAGTATATATTAAGCAGTCATCTGCGAATAGCCTACAATGACTCTTGACTTGTGCTGGCAAGTCATTTATGAATAAAAGAAAGAGTATTGGTCCGAGGACCGTACCCTGCGGGACTCCTGAGTCAACAGTAGCCGTGTCAGAGTGAAAGCCGTCCAGGACTACTTTTTGTGTCCTATTGCTTAAGAAAGTTGCTATCTATCTATGGACATCACCCCTTATACCGTATGATTCGAACTTACCATCAGCATGGGGTACCATATATCAAAGGTTTTTGAGAAGTCGAGGATGGACATATCCATATGCTTGCCTTTGTCAGATGATGACAGTTGGTCTTCTGCCATTATTATCAGCTGCGATTCACTGGGGTGACCTGATCGAAATCCGTGCTACCAGCTGGTTGAGATATAATGGGTTTCTACATGATTTATAATATGTTTGACTATTATGTGTTCGAGCAACTTGCAACTCTAGTCAGAGAAACTAGCCTATAATTACTGGGAAGGTGCTTGTCAACTTTCTTAAAGATGGGGCTGACATCTGCAGTAAGCCAATCAGCCGGTAGTGCATGAGCTGTTCTTAAAGATTGGTTAAAAATAGCTGCTAATATAGAGGCTGTTTCCTCGGCTGTGCACGCTTGAAGGTAGGTATTCGGTAACTGATCCGGTCCAAGCGCTTTATTACATTTAGACGTGTGTAATAATTTGGCAATGCCAGCAGTATCAATTCTGAGGTTGTCACTACCCGTAAAAGGTGGAATTATATCTAAGTTAAAAAACTATTTAAACTGCTGGTTCAGTAGGTTAGCCTTATCAGTTGGATCACTATGAAGTTTTCCTTTTGATTTAATCGGGGCTACTGCCACGTTATCTTTCCTGATCGATTTAATGTAAGGGTTTGCTATTTTTTTCCTGCAACCCTTTAGTTACACTCAGCTATCAGTGAGTGTCACAGTCACCCACTGAGATTTTGTGTGGCATGTACACATATCCAACACCAGGGGTCTCTGTCGTTTGTTACGTCACCGTCTGCCAACCAGCAGCCAGCAATTCATAAATCAGGCTCCAGCGGTGAGGTAGATCGTGATTGGCCAGTTGTGTTTAGATGCACACCTGCCCATCCGCTGCCAACACATGGGAAGTTGTGCACGCAGTGCTCTTCATACAAACCTAAGGGTATCCATGAGTGTTCCACTTTCAATTTTATATTTATTGATAATTAATTTAATGGAGTTTTTAAAAGTATGAGCTAAGCACAGTTTTTACTACATACAGTATATATCAGTGTATATTCAGCCTAGATATTTTTATCTCATTTTCAGAAGCGTCAATGGTAATAACATGAATCGAGTTATTTTTTTTGCACTCTGTGAGGCCATCATTTTGAAAGAAGCGGGATTTTTCCCACGCACCTAGATGCGGCAGTACAGAGAGTGGCTGTGAAATCTCTGTCCTCTGGTGGTTAATATTAGCTGATCTGGCGAAGATGACCAGTGTCTGAAGTAGAGATAGAGACACTGGTGACACGAGTGAACCCTTTAGTCAGCTTTTATTAATATGATTTCTCAGATATTTTCATATTATGGTTTGTCTGATTTTTAATTAATTTATATTCTGCCCGATCATCTGGGTTATCAGAAGCCTTAGCACGATTATAAAGTCTTTGTTTGCACCGGACCAGAGCTTTTGCCTTTTTATCAAACCACATCAACGGGATGCGCTGACTACTATGCATGGTAGGTAGGCCTACATGTTTTGCTAGACTGCAATTTACATGTTCCTTGAATGCTTCCCAGTCGGTAGGTATGAAAAGCGAGGGAGACCTATAAAGCGAGAGAGGATCAATAAGAGGCTTCGTATGGCAGTGTAATGCATGAATGATATATTTATCGATGTCACAATAAAATAATATGGTTGTATTGTTCGTATACAATTATTATTTTACATATTTTTTTATTTGGGAGACAATACAGGTCCAGTTTTGTGATCGAAAGAGACTTCGCTTCGTTTGAAAGTCTCTTTCGCTTTGACAGGTGGCTGTGAGCGACACCTGGTGTGTACCCGGTGATCACTTAGCCGCTCGCGTTCCTGCTAAAACACGAACATAAAAGATGTATACATGTATCTGTCAACTGAGTTTTTCTCTACGTTTTCTAGGAAGGGCGAGTTAAATTCAGATGCTTCTTTTCTTATTGCATACCATGCAATCTGCCTTGGCAAATTGTTTAACTTCTCTAGGTTTTGCCTTATTTAATTTCGGTTTAATGTCTGAATCAATGATGGCCATGCCTTCGTGGTCAGACATTCCTGGAACAACCGTGACTTTTTTGACGAGCGATGGGTTGCTTGTCGGATAAATGTCGAGGTTGCGACCTTTTCGCGTGGGATTAGTCTTTACATATACGTTTGTAAGGGAAAGCTAGATTAGGTTTACAGTAGGCCCTGCAGGGGCGGATCCAGGATTTGAAAAAGGAGGGGGCGCAGGTAGCTCGGCGGCGAGTTTTTAGGCATATTTAGGCCAATTTAGGGGACTTTTTAAAAAATTTGGCGCAAAAACGGGTAGGTTTGCGCCCCTGCACCCCCCCCCTCTGGATCCGCGCCTGGCCCTATAGCCTATTTGTAGGCCTAGCTACCTTAGCGCCCGTGGTTCGCTGCGCTCGCCCAGAGCTGTTGTTTACTAGGCTAGGCCTACCTACGTTTGATATATAAATCAAGTTATTTTGGTAATAAACATTTATTTTCCAGAGGTCGAAATAATTAAAACACGGGAGAAAATGACGACAAACGAGAGGTCGGGACAATTAATCGAGGCGCTTCAAAACTGGAGGCTCCCGCCGAAAACGGGAGGGTTGACGGGTATGCTTATATCTATATCTTTTTTGCTAATAATTTTTTCACATATTATGCATCTTTTTAACATAGGCCTACTATTTATTTTTATAACAAGAGCATAGTAAGAATATAACTGAACTCCAAGTTCCCAAGTTGTTGGGGTCTTATACGCACCCAGAAAAATAATCCGACGTTAACACGCATGCGTCGTGAAGCGTCTGCAGGGTCCATGAAAAATAACAAATCCATGAAAATATGTTTTTGTACTTTTAAGTATAATTATAGACAATTGTGACACGTGATAAACTGTTCTACAAAATGGATATGTTTGGACTTATCGGAGCGGGGAGGCTGGTATTTAAAAAATGGCTTATTTATTTGCTTAGTTCTTACAATCACTGTTTTGTCAACGACTGAAGTCAAGAATCGTCAAACTCGTGGCTTCACTGCCTTCAGTTCAGCCCCGTTCAGGATTTTTCACACCATGGGCCATGGCATAGACGTTTCGCCCCCCTGTAACCCGTCCAATAAAGACACCCCAAAAAATTGGAAGATTCGCCACAGCTTTGTAAGGTTCGCCACAAATGTCATAGGAAGGTTCGCCACAACGTTAGAATGCATTATAAAACAGTGAAAATAAAATTATATTTTAATTTTTGAACATTTGTCATAATTATATTAGATCTGTAGGCCTATATTAGATAAATATGGAGATGCGAAAAATTTACGGAAGGCCTTATATTATAATAATAATAATAATAATACTTTTATTGACAAAGAGAATCAGTATGATACAAATGTCAGTGTTATAAAAATAAAAAGTAGTCTATGGTATCAAATAATATTCATAATAAAAAATGCATAGAAGTATATGGTTATGAAAATATACCTTTTACACATTAGACAAAAAATATGTATAGATTTTATGTAGACCTAGGCCTATAATAAAAATACATCTCCTTTCATTTCAGTAGGAGCACTTATAAGCACATTTTGAAGTGATCAGTATTCCCCACAGGAATATTGATCGAAATTCTTTAACATCACAAAAAAAATTTCGAAGAAGTCTAGTTTAAACAGATATATATTTTAAATTTGATTCAGGCTTGCACTTATGTCAGGAATGCAAACTTGTACTAAATGGAATATGTTAAAGAACAATATATATTACAGCATTTACAGCTGTTTCATATCTAACTTTACACAATTAATATTTAGTCCCATGCCTTAACAATAAATTTTGCTAATGAAAGCAATACATTCATATTTTGCGAGGTGAGGATTGAGATAAATTTTTCCTTATTTGCCTGAGTCAGGAAATTTGGTATATCTCTCGTAATTTCATCAAATAAAATGTTACGGTTTTCTGAATGAGACACACATTCTGTAAGAAAATGATATTCATCACCCACTTTTCCAGGACACGCAGCACAAAATCGCTGATTGGCTGGTGTTAAAGGCCGGGTATATCGACCGGTTTCAATTTCTAAGTGATGGGAACTAAGGCGTAGCCTTGAAATTGCATAGCGAAATTTTGGAATGTTAAAGAAAAGATAGGGTTCTGGCATGAATGTGTATTTAATTTCTTTATAAAGTCTAAGCTTAGAATTCTTAACAGAATTATTGATCTCATCTAGCCAATGCTGTCTGAATATAGATTCAAGATGATGACGTATATATTTAGAAAGAGTTTTTTTTTGGAGGAACATCTGTCCACAGTTCTGCAAGTTCAGCCTTTTCCATAATATCTTTTACTTGAGATACCCATGTTTTATGACCAATGTGATGCAGGCCCTCTAGGACTGTATACATTTGCTTAACAATATTATCTTTCGGTAGATTTACAATTCTTATCCAATATTTAATTGTTTTACATATTATTTTTTGATCTATTGGATATTCTCCTAAATCACCATAAACACACAAGTTTGCTGTTGACTGTTTAACTTTAAGAATGGATTTCATATTCTTCATTTGAAAGACATTTAGTTTGGTTCTAAGAGTTTGATTTATCAGTGGGAACCATATCTCACATCCATATAAGATAATGGGTAATACTAGAGAATTAAACAATTTCATTGCTACTATGGGTGGTACTTGACCTAAACATTTGCAAAATTTTAATACTTTGAAAGAAGCTTTAAGTGCACTAGAGAGAGATCCATCCAAGTGTTTGTTAAAAAGACAAGATTCACTGCTAAAAATAGCACCTAAATATTTGTATTGCTTGGTTACTTCAATAACCTGATGGTTAAAATGAAAAATATGTGGTTGATTTGAGGCTTTCTTAGATCCAAAAATCATCACTTTAGTCTTTAGAATATTAACAATCATTTGCCAGTCAGAACAATACTGTAACAGTTGATCCAATTGTGTCTGAAGACCCTCAGGTGTGTTTGACATTAGAATGAGGTCATCTGCCCACAAGAGGTGTAATAAAAGTAGTTCATTACTTATTACAATCCCACATTTCTTGTTTAAGTAATCACCAATGTCATCGAGAAAACCTTTAAACATGTCTGGACTATTTGGTCCACCCTGATTAACTCCGAGAGTGTCATGTAACAACTCAGATAGTAAACCGCCAGTACATATTTTAGACTTTGTTTTGTTATACATGTCATACAATAGCCTAATAAGATTTCCATCAATTTGCTTTTTTACTAATTTATAGAATAACATGTTTCGATTCACAGTATCAAATATATATTTATAATATGATTGCAGTGATCGTTACTTAATTGACAAGAATTATTTACGGAAGGCCTTATATTATGCTAGATTCTGCACGGTATATATGAATAATCTTATAATGTGATCACATTATATGTGATTAAATTATTTACAGTAACCGTTAGGCCCTACTAAAATAAAGATGTGTTTTATAATGCATTCAAACGTTGTGGCGAACCTGCAGGACTATGACATTTGTGGCGAACCTTCCAAAGCGAACCTTCCGATTTTGTGGCGAACCTTCCTGTGGCGAACCTTCCCTGTGGCGAATATTCCTGTATTCCTCAGATTAAAAAAAGATGGCGACTGGAGCAGATGCTTTAGCAGCAGACGATCTTTAGTCTTCATTTAATTGGCCTAATCTACGGACCTAAGACTTATTCAAGCTCAGTTCATACGAGCTAGTGTATAGGGCACAGTTTACTGTGTTTTAAGCCAATAACATATTATATTATACTGAGATTTGCATGTATTAGATCAGCATTAGACTACAATCCCTTTCAAGAGTAGACTATTGCATCAGATTCAGATCTATTTTTAGATAGGTCACCTTGGTGTCATTGTACACGTGACTTTGATCTGGCCGGCTGTTGCTTTCTGTGCCACACTCCCTCCGATTCCTAAAACATTGACCAGTCTCTTTTCACTCTCTCTTGTGACTTCAGATAGCATATTCACAATAGCTATGACATAATTGATTAATTCTTTTTATAAATTCAAATTGTTAGTTTAAACTTAAAAAAATAATAATCATATTTAGACTAGACTAGATCTAATCTATTTGGGCTACAAATCGGAGGGTAGGCTTTAGTAAATTGTGACAGCCTGGTTAACTAATAACTGTCTTAGTCTAACGTAACGTGTCCTTGTGTCGCCGATAAAAAAAATGATAATAATAAAATAATAATAGACTAGGCCTAAGTTAGGGGTGTCTAATAATATAATAATATTTAGTCTAATTTACTAGGCTAGATCTAGACTAATAATACTTCCACCTTAATTCGTTTTTAGTCTAATCCGGAGTCCCAAGACAGGAGAAGTAGTGAACAGGCTGAACATTCTGAATGATCGAATGCTAGACTCTAACTTCTAATCTAAGTGCTAACATAATCATAATGTACATTTCACCTGAAGACTTGACTCTAGTCTAGGCTAAATCTCGGCATGATCCGCAAATTTCGAGATCGTATTATTATTAAACTAAATTTCGAAACAGAATCTACACAGTTTCCAAATTTCGTGTCCAGGCGGAAAAACCGTCACTCTTATCCCCTCCCTTTTCTTCTTCTGGGCCGCAAACTTGTCCTTGGCAGTTGATCAGAGTGCTGGATCTTACATGTGGAAATGTCTTGTGAGTGCAGTACAGCTTTCCTATCTTGTACGACAGTCTCCTCTTTCTGTTCTCTAACAGTGCCCCGATTGCTACCTTGAGTAGTTGTTAGGGAATACTGAAGGGGGGCTGGCGGTTGAGGCTGGATGACTTGATGTGTGACACTTGGCTAGATTGCCACTCAGGGATCCGAAGACAAATAGCTCTTGGGCTCGTGCTTTGGATATTTAGAAACTCTACACCCAGACATTGGGGCATGTAGCCTGAATTTTGACACAGCATTTTCAGAAAATAAGCCTACTCCCAAAAAGCTGAATAGGCCTAAGTGGGCAATAGGATTATTTCTGAATAGGGTTGACAATCCTGTGTTTTTGGAAGCTAAATTTCGAACAGTATAAATTTTATGTCCAGGCGGAAAAAAATTAATAAATAATCCGCCACCGGTTTCCTGCTACCAATACCCTCCTTTTTGGGCAGCTCCCTTGGTAGTTGATCAGAGTGCTGGATCTCACTTGAGAAAGTGTTATGTGAGTTCAGGATAGCTTTCCTATCTTGTACAGCGGTCTCTTCCCTCTATTCACTAACAATGCCTCGATTGCTACCTCGAGTAGTCGTTAGGGAAGACTGAAGGAGAGCTGGGGGCCGAGGTCGGGGTACTCACAGTGTGGTTGTCTAGCCTGTTACTCAGGGATCTGATTGTCTGTAGCTCTTGGTCTCGTGCCTAGGTTTCAGAGCAATCGACAATTGTCGGAAGGCCCGGGCAGTCCGAAAGCGCTCGCTAACTCAACAAACAAACAAACAAACAAACAGACCGAGTGAGTACGTGTGATTCAAAGCTAGGTGTTTTGTCAAGTTAAAAAAATCCGAGAAAAACTCGGAAGTGGGTGGGTGGGTCAAGCCCCAACTCGAATTTGTCTCTTTTTGGAAATTGTGTGTTTTTTGTGTTTTTTTTTGCTGTAGGGGGGGCCTACATGTTGCCAAAAAAAATTTAAAAATGCATAGGGGGAGGGGTGGGTGAGAGGGGTCTGGCCAATACGAGTTTTTCTCGAATTTTTGTATTTTTTTAACTTGACAAGACCCCTTACTAGGCCTATCAGTATCACTCAGTCTCAGAGTCAGTAGGTGTTCGAGTATAGCCTAGCATGACGCTAACCGTTTAATCCCAGGAGTCAGCAGACAAAACTTAAGGAATACGTTGAAGTTGTAGTCCCATGCCCATGGACGTGGTGGGCACAACCGGGCCTAGGCCTAGCCTCCGGCCAGGATACGCAACACTTAGGCTACATATGGGGCATGGTATTTTTTTTAAATAACGATTTAAATAAATTTTTTAATAACCTGATAATCCAATTTGAAATTTAAAAAACCCTCTTCACACCACCTAGGCTACTTCACATTTCTACTCTCACTTACCTGCTTCCCGGCAGGCACAACGACGTTGTTTCAACGTTGAAACGACGTTGAAAAATAGCAAACTGACGTTGAAACGACGTTGAAAAAAGATTTCATATGAAATTTGTTTCAACGTCATATTCAAGGTGTTTTCAACGCATTTGCGACGAGATTTCAACATCGTTTCAAGCATGACGTCGATACGACGTTGTAATGATGTTGTTTTTCCTTTTTAAAACGACGTCGGAAATAAGACGTCGATGCGACGTTGTATTAAGGTTGGCCGAGGTCGCAACGTGATTTCAACTTCATATTCACGTTGAAACGATGTCACATGCGAAAAATTGCCTGCTAGGTTACCTCTCTTCTACCACATGTACCTGGTCATCCAACCTGTGAACATACAACGACATGTCATGTACAGTGTAATTTTACGGCTAACCGTAGGCCTCTGTGATAAAAGTGAACAAAGGTATACCAGTACCATAATTATGATTGTAGGCTACAATAAATGATCCATATCTTTATGATAGATCTATTTTCATAGGTCTCAAATTCAGGACACTGACTGAAACTGAAGGTTTCAACCGCAGATTCCAAAGGTACAAATACATCACAGTAGGCCTAGAAATGGCATAAACTAGTTCACCTGATCTTCTCGATGGTGCTCAATTTCTACAGCTAGAGTCTCTAGCCTAGAGATGATAAGAACCATGGTTTAACCCTTTCAAGCCTGAATTTACCATTGTCAACTTCATCCACTACAAGCCGCGAATGTAGTGGATGAAGATGATTTAATGTGCTTTAAAAATTTAAAAAAATTGCCATGTATTGGTAAACCAGTGTCATGGAAATTTTCATTCTAAAACCCTTGGTTGTAAGAAAATTAAGTCTGTTTTCAGGGATGTAAAATGATGCTTTAATGCATCGTGAGGGCCTAAAGGGTTAAATGCTGTCATTGAAGCCTACCTCAGACCAGTTGACCTTCTCTCAGCGAGCATATGATCCATTGTGACCTATATGTGGGCCTATAGTATGTAGAGAGCCAGTTAAAATTCATATTATTCTAACATATTAAGTTTTTTAGACTTTATAGCCTAGACACCTATATCTGTATAGACATCTATAGACTTTAGATTATGACATAAATGTAACGCTATTGGGATGTTCTGGGGACGTTAGGTTTATTATGACTACGTCCTTAGCACGTCCTCGTAACGTTCATCCATGAATGACGAAACCGGGACCTTAACGAACGTTATATTACGTACAGTGTTTGCAGTTCGGCAATGCCCAATAACTACCATTGTTTACATTAAAAACGCCAGCCAGGGAGCCTCTTCCAAAAATAGTTAAATCTAGATGAATGGGTCAGAACATATATAGGCCTACAGCATTGCATTTTCAGTAGGCTTGATCAGAGCTAGACACTTACTGATTGGACCTTCTTGCCCGAAGTGCAAGACATATTTTGGAGTACTTGCCCCTCCCCAATTTATCACTTGCCCGACATGTCACTGACCATGCTGACATGCGGTTTCTGTTGTGACAGTGGTTGAAATTAAAAATGCTGCAAATTGAAGCTATTGCCCAGGGGGCCACTGTCTGTAGCCTACTTTTGTACTTGCCCACACCTGAAATCAGTTGCCCCAGGCAATCGGGCAACCATTAGTGTCGAGCCCTGTTTATGTGATGTTATTCTGTTCACTGTATGCACACAAATACAATACAGTTTGATTATTTATTTTTATATTTCTGCAGGTTCAGACAGATTTCATACAAGTTGATGAGAATAGGTGTGTAATTAACATACCTGACGCTGATGACATCAACCATGTAGTCGTGTTCATGACTGGGCAGACACCATTCCCAGAAGGAATGGGTGGGGCAGGTTAGTCAATGGTTTACTTTTATCTTGGCCTTTGTACTGCTGAATCGTTTGTGAGTATTTTTTATTCGTTTGAAGCTGGAATGGCTAACGCAATTTCCAGCTTCAAATGAATGAAAAATAATATTGTTTATGAAAAATTTGAATTACTTCATTAACTGAGCACCTACCAAAAACTATAGGCTACTATCAAATATAGTGATATTTCTATTGATCTAAAACATGCTTGAAACTGTAAATCAGAGATCCCAGTTTTTTTTAAATTCTCGGATTTTTTCAGATTTTTAATGATACTGTATGACCTAAAAATGGCTTCTCGATACCAATGGTCCTGAAATTTACAGTGATGTTTATGCAATATTATTTTTGAAAGTTACAGATTTTTTAAAGGAATTGCTGCCTCAACTGTCTAATTAATAAAATCCACAAATTATAATAATGACCTCTAATATAATACTAATAATCATGATAATGCCATTAATAGCATGCAGATATATTTTATGGATCTATGGTATTATGATTATAGATTTATCTATTTAAAATATTTTTTGCAGTATATTTTGGGTGGCCTGGTGCACAAGGAATTGCATGGCAATTACTAGGAGGTATTTCAAATGATAAACCCAGCGCAGTGTTCAAGGTTGCTAATTTGAAAATAGGTAAATAAATCTTTTAACCCTTTCAGCGCGGGGACTGTCTTTAGACGTCGGAATCTCACGTCTATGGTCATCAGATTCTGTCGTCTATAGAAGCTTCCGGCACTAAACATGCTAAAAGAATAAAACATTTTTAATTTAGTGTATACCCATAACACAGGTATTCAATATGAAACTGAAAGAGTTACTAAAAACATTTATGATTATTTCAAATTCAAAAAAAGCTTATGATGCAATATTTACACAACTTCAAGTAAGTGAAAATTATTCACATTTGTTAAAATGTGTGTAAACTATTTTCAAATTTTGCTGATTGATATCACATTTTATCTTTTACATGTTTAAGAGGTGGTACTTATTGTGGTAAAAACAAAATTAAAACCGAAAATAATTGTCACTGGCAGTTTTAGGGTTAATAATGTAATTGATAGTAAAAGTAATTACCCAGCACACATGTTGGCCCAACATTGACCCACCATTGGTTCAATGTATCATGTTTGCTGGGTAACCCTTAAACCTTTCAGGCCTGAATTTACCATTGTCATCTTTATCCACTACAAGCCGCGAATAGCTGCCGCAATTCTCGACTTGTAGTGGATGAAGATGATTTGATATGGTTTAAAAATTAAAGAAAATTGTATGTATTGGTAAACCAGTTTCATGGAAATTTTCATTCTAAAAACCTTAGTTGTGGGAAAATTAAGACTGTAAAATGATGCTTTAATGCATCATGAGGACTTAAAGGGTTAAACTGTTAAATCATAAAATTAGACATTTATAGTTAAAGTTTCATACAAGTTTTAGATTTATTCAAATATTTTATTTTTCTGATTTTTGTAAATTGTAAATTTCGAATATTGGTAGTATTTTTTATTGGAGACCATGTTAATGTTACTTGAATTGGCAAAAGATTATGGAATGATTCATTTTTTCAGGTGGTGAAACTAATGTGAGTTTATTTGGTCAAATGGCACCAGGACATGAGCATCATGTCGCACAAATCGGCATCTCTGTTATGACGTTACAAGATCTCGCACAGCAGACACCAGCCACTAACACCAGTCCTTCCACAGTCGCTTCATTTGTTGAATTCTCTCAGAAAATGTTAACCAGTTTGTTCAATTTTGCCAGTTCTTTTGCTGTGACACAGTCTCAAATGACTCCAAACCCAAATGAAACATTTGTACCTGTGTCCTGCCTAAAGCAGTGGTACACAAATTTTGAGAGGAAATTACAACAGAATCCAAATTTTTGGAAATCTTGAGGTCAGATCATGTGCAATGTTACTTTGTGTACTGTAGACATACATTCATTCGGGCTCATTGCTATTGCTCATTGTGACATTTGTACAAAGCATTTTCATCCATTGCTTGCTGTGCCAACTTGCCTAATTTTACTCCTTGGAGTCCTGATCATATCTACAGCCTTTTCAGCATTTTTATATGTCCTTAAAACAGGAACATTTGAAGGAGAAATAAGTATTACAGTTGGTAGATTGGCATTTGTTTTATTCAAATGAGAAGTAATTTTCGCCCACTTGAAGTTGTGGGTTGCTGTAGCGAGACACAAGTTCAAGTGGGTGAGAATTTAAAATCTGTAACGAAGCTGTTTAAAAGTATAGATGTAGTGAGCACCAGTCTAGTAGTGTGCACTGACCATGGTAATACAATACTTTTGTTTTTCAAACATACAAATTATTTAAAGATTTTTTCAATTTCTGTTTTTCTAAAACATCTGAACTATTGTAGCTTTTGCTGCATTGATAACAATAATGTACTTATTAGCTTACATACGTTTGCTGCAGTTTCATTGCTATCTCTTCTTGGAGGCGATGTGCACAGATCATTTCAACCGTTGATTTAAATGGATATAGCACTTAGTTACAATGGCTTTTACAGTATTTTTTATATCCAGATATTGATTGCATGCAAATTTTTTCACAAGTCATGACTTTAATCTGCCATCTGTGGATTTCCTATTCATGTGATAAAATACCCATGTACCCGGTACATTTGTCAGCCTCTTGCAGCATTGATAAAATATGTTGATAAAATATTCCCGGGTAATGCCAATGTTTCTTCTTATTGGCTTAACCCTTTCAATCCTGAATTTACCATTGTCATCTTCATCCACTACAAGCCGCGAATTGCTGTCGCAATTCTCGACTTGTAGTGGATGAAGGTTTAAAAATTAAAGAAAATTGCCATGTATTGATAAACCAGTTTCATGAAAATTTTCATTCTGAAACCCTTGATTGTAGGAAAATTAAGTCTGTTTTCAGAGATGTAAAATGATGCTATAATGCATCGTGAGGACTTAAAGGGTTAACAATTGCCAGGGTGACATCAGTCTAATTATTATATCAATATGGGTAATTGAGCTATCTGCTTTCGAAATATTTATTTTCACAGTTGTAATATGCAATGTTCTATTAGAATATTCCATCGTTATTCTCCATTGAATATTATTTAATATTCCATTGAATATTCTATTGTTAAATTATCAAAATCTAAACAACTTGTCTGTATGAATGATGAATCCACTTTTTCAGCTTAAGATATGATGTAGACGATATGAAAGAGAAAGTGAGCTTTAATTTGTCTGCTCAGCCAAATAATAAACCTAATTGCTGACTTTGCTTTTAAATTCAAATGAGTGTGAAAACAAATCCGCTATTTTAAGCCATTAGAGCTTATCATGTGTTCAGGGGATAGTTTGTTGTCATTTGATACAATATGATCAATGTAGATATACTTCACATAAGCTGAGATTGTTTCTCTGAAAATTTATGTGTCTAGATAAAAAGTTTTTGCCAAATCCATTATGCAACTAATAATTGTTCTGAGATATTTTCATGAGATGTTTTTATGTATGTCAAATCTTGCAAGTCACTCTATTTCTCTATTATCAACGAAACTATTTTTGCATGCAGCATATACCCGGTAATAATAATTGATATTTCTTTTAATTTCGCTTCATTTTCAGGTGTGATTTTCTGTTGAAATTCATTCCTCAAGATGAATGGAATTTACCTGATTTTCCCAGTACACAAGTATTATCATGATTATAGGAAAGCTCAACATCCTGAATTAATTGTATTCAGGATATGTCATATGATTCATTTACGACATCTGTTTTCAAATGGTTTATTAGTGGTTATTAGTAGGACAGTGTATTTTAGATAGCTTTAATTAGTTAGTTTTGTACCACGGGTGCTAAAACTTTCAGATTTTTTACTTGAGTGTGTTCAACCAGTGTGCTTCATGATTAGTGAATATCTTCCCACAACTTATGCAGATAGGATTCAGATCAACTTTATTTTTTAATTAAAAAAATGTTGAGTCACAAGAACTGAGTGTATTAGCTAAAATTGTTTTGAATTCTATTTGAATTATTTTGTTTTTTTCTCTGGTAAATCAATGAAATATTGGAATGTTAACCCTTAAAGCGCTGAAATATTTTTATATAAATCAAGATGCCAAAGTCAATTTGAAATCATCATGTCTTAGTCAGCTCTCTGCTTCATTTGAATGCCTATGTTATGGGTCTATGGCCATTATATATATATTTTAAGTCAGATGCTGAAGTATATAATGTCGGTTTAACCACTCAAAGGGTTAGAGCGCTAAGCGCTACTATAGTCATTTTTAATTTGTTTTATTAGCCGATCAAATCACTGTTATTAGGAATAAAATGAGTGTTTATACATCATGATTAGCAAATGTTTGATCTCAAATTAAGCAATTATGAGTAATATTTACTCACTTGAGGTTGTGTGTTGCGGTAGGGGCCTAGGGAGACACAAAATCAAGTGGGTGAAAATTTAAATTATTTAATTTTGAACAGTAAGGATGTGATTAATGATACTTCTCTTCTTTTAAATGTATTTGATTATACATGAATTGCAATTAATTTGAAGAGCAACCTAGTTTATTCAATTAAAAATTATTGTTGATCTTGTCACTTTTCGATTATCATCTGCATTGTTTTCAAATGTGGCTGAAGAAAATAAAAATGATCTAAAAGCTAACATGACTTTTTGTCTTTCTTAGCTGTTTAAAACAGTCAGATTCACAATAAATTCATCAACCAGTATTATTGAATTTCGCGGATTTCTCAGTCGATTCTCAACCAATTTTCATGAAATTTTACACACACTATTTTCCATTCATGTCGTGACTACCCTGACAATTTCGCTAAGTTTTGATAAGTATTTTAGAATTTAGACCATTGGATAAAATTCTGAGACGAAGCTAATGGGTTTTTAATGCCTGTTATATGTGGGATCATATTAACCATGCTGAATGAATTTCGCTGATTTCTCAGTCATTCTTAACTAAAATTCATTAATTTTTACATTTACTTTTTTGTAATCATTCGGATCGGCAAATACTCTGACAATTTCGATAAATTTTAGTAGGCCTAGATATATCAGAATTTAAATCATTTTGGGGCCACCATTCAATCTCCAGGGGAGACTGCATGAAATAAATATTCCGGGCCGAGTGGAAATAAAAAATTTAGCGTCGGAAAAAAAGGCCAAACACTAGAATACTCAAGCATCAGTTAATCAGACATAATGGTAATTATATCACAGTTGGGCAATAAAAGACTAACATTCTGGATGAATATTATCAACTTGAATTATAGTGAGAGAGCTAGACTGGGCTAACAAATTTCATTCGTTTTCCCCACCATGAGGTACATCTAGGCCTACTATTTTTCAAACAAAAACACTTGACACTACACGGTGACATGAAAACAGGCAATAATTAAAGTGAAGTTACTTGCAGGGAGCATAATTAAAAAGCGAAATACAACTTCAAGTGGGAGAATTAATTGAGCGATTAATCATGTTAATGGTTAAATTTCACATTGCATGTCTGGAGGTTGTTATTAGCCATCTGATTATCAACATACCATCTGAACTGAACACTTTATTACACTTAAGACCCAAAGATACATCATTGCAGGGTTGGGGTCAGTTATAATTCTAATTCAGTAATTGATTACAATTACAGTGTAATTGTATTTGTAATTGAAAAAATATGTGGCAGTGTATTTGTATTTGTAATTAAAAATTTCATGGTCGTAATTGAGTAAATTACACTTCAATTACATCTCAATTAGTGTTTTTTAAGAATTAAAATTTCATAAAAACACATAATATCGAATGAGCTTTTTATAATTTGTATGCTAGATGACCTGCCAGGATTATATACCTATATTTATAAATAATTAGGCCTTGAAATGAATGGAATAACTCACCCACGGGTCAATGACACATTTTTAGGGGTTAATTATGGACCGATGTCCCACACAGCATGCTAGCATTAACTCATCATCGGTGCAGTGTGTTGGTTGGGGTAGGCCCCTATTAGCTGATTTTAGCCAATTCACATTCCGTGGGATTAGTCGAGTAATCATTATCCTATTCGGCTGATTAAGGAGTCAAGCATTAAGGTCAATACGTGATACATTTGTAGTTATCAATCCAATATTGCCTAAATGTCGATTTAATGTTGGACCGACGATTTGACACTCTAGCTTAGTCTGTATTATATTTCTGAAGTATTATGCTAAAATTAATTTGGTATTTAAAATATGTAAACGCTTTATATCATCTTACACTCGTATGTTTATTTGTTTTTAATGCAAAGTGTATGCAGCCGGTAGTGGTTAGCACCGCTGCCTTTCACGCCAGAGTCCGGGGTTCGGTTCCCGGTCTCGGCGGTTTGAAAGAAACAAAATTGTTTCTTCCCCATCCACGTGTGAAAGTTAGTATTGTGGGGAGCCTCCGTGACCGAGAGGTAGCGTGCTCGGCCTCAGACCGCCAGGGCTCGAATTTCGAATCCTGTGTCTGGAGGACAGTGTCATCTCAATCATCTCACCATCCTCAGGAGGTTCTCCTGGCCCAGTTTAGCCTATATGTGCACAAAGGTGGCCTAAAGCCCGATTCATTTCATTTCTATTCACCCGCGAGAGGGGTGAATGAGCAAGGTTAGATATTCCCGGCGTGGTGGGGGATCTGGGTGGGGGGTGTGGGTGACGGGTTGGGGGTATTGTGTGGAAATTACTGCTTGTAATTTGCAGTAATTAAATACCGGTGAACTGCTCATTACATTTATCTCGGACACTGCTAGTCGGAGGCGGCGGCTTATATGACCTGCCCCGCCTGTTGAATGGCTAACGAGGTCCTGCCCGTGATCCTCCACGTGGCCGGATCGGGATCACCCCACCCCAGGGGTGATAACCTGTTCACTGACTCCTTACTGGACAGTTTGTGTCTGCCCAGCAAGGTGTCTACTTCAGAGAATACACCCTCCCTCCTCTCCCTCTTAAAATTGTATTAATATATTTTTACGATACAAGTGTTAACGTTGATATTTTACAATACATTTTAGTATGATGATGCTTCATTATTAGACAATGTTTTATAAAATGGCCGCTTTCGGCTTCTTACGATGGCATAGTCATGTATAGTGTAACACACTAACATTGCTATGTTATCGCTTGTTATGTAATGCTTGGTTACGTGATTACATAATAAAGTTATATTGCCAACCAAACCCGTCTGTTGTTTTGAATGTTTCCCAGCTGTTTAATTGAGTGAATAGTGGATTTAATTATTATGGCGGTGACAACATCCCAGTGTCTCCTTGTGGTTGACAACATCTCAACAGTTGATTGGTCCACGATAGACTAGTGCAGACATCGGCTACAGGGGCGGGGTGTTGTAGGTGACTCTAATTGAACACTGATTTCCATATGACCAATCACAATTAGATGACTTGCGAAAATATGCATTAACAAATCACTCGATGACAATGAACCGTCCAGCATGGCCAAGGAGACGCCCTAAAATCATGCCACGCTATGTATGGCATGGACCAACCTTCCCAGTACCACACTCAAAGACAGTTAACCAATGTTGTTTAAATATATCATCGACGGTGGGCAATCATTTAAACAACACTGCTTAAGTGTTTTGTGTTTTGATCTGCCTTGTTCAATGGTCGCCCAACAAAATAAGTTTGAACTTCCTTATTTTTTTTCATAATCCGATCATCCAGTATCCAGTAAACGCGGAAAAATGCTTTTGTTAATATAATGGAAACATTATAAGCCCAGTAAACACACAACATTTGTATAGCATTTTTTCAATGTCGGCCCAACGTCTTTGACGTTGCTCCAACATTGCATAATTGTTATACAAGTGTTGTATGTTGACGGGGAGGTGACGGGGAGGTGACATAACTGTTGTTATTCCATAAACTTACTAGCATTACACAGTAGCTAAATTGCCATGAAATAGAGAAAAATACACATCGGTAATTGTAATTGTATTTGTAATTAGAAAAATCCGAATGATAGTAATTGTAATTATAATTATGAAGAGTTTTAATTGTAATTGTATTTTTAATTGAAAAAAGTAATTGACCCCAACCCTGCATCATTGTATACAAAAGCTTATTATAACAAAAAACTTTTATATGGGTAGGCCTATGTGGGTTGTAGATACAAAAAAAAGTAAAATAATACTGATGTGATGGTGAACATAATGCCACAAATATTCCTTGGTTAATATTGACTTGTGGTGTACTTGTTATTATTTTAACACATCGTCAAACTTATATATTCAAGTCGCCATTCATTCATTAATTCTGTGGGAAAGTAGATAAGAACTGTTGTATATGTATCTTTGATGCAGAACTAATGCTAAGGTCTGATTAATCACAGTGGAATACGAATGAATATCACCGTCTATAGGCCTACTGAGTGTCTGGATATAAATGCACGGCCAGAAGGCACTATTTCAGAGATTTGGAACATCTCAAGAAAATAAATTGTAACTGAAAGTATTTAATTGGTGCGCACCAAGTGATATGATGCGCACCAAATAATTGCTTGGTGCAAACCAAGTGATTTGGCGCGCACCAAATAATTAACTGTTGTGCACCAAATCATTTAGTGTGCACCAAATGATTAATTGGTGCGCACCAAATCATTTGGTGCCCTCCAATTAAATACTTTCAGTTACAATTTTTTTTTAAATGTCCCTGAGAAAGCTCCGGAGCCTATCATGTATAGGCCTACCGTGAATTTAAAATATAAGATAAAATGTAGATGACATTTCCACTAAGAACGTTTAGAGGGTTGAGAACTAATACGACCCACTTAGACTTATCCCACTTATACATTGACCCAATGCTGGGTGAATGTTGGGCCGACGTCGGAGACGGCGGGCCAACATTCACCCAGCTTTGGGTCAACGTATCGTGTTTTCTTGGATTAGCCTTGAGTCAATGATCAGTAAGCAATCCGTAATTAAATCCCATATAGCTTGGAACAACAAACACGCTTGGCTTATTTTCAACTCCTGCTACCCAGCAAACACCAGACGGTGGCCCAGCAGCAAACCAGCATTGTCTCAACGTGTCTTGTTTGCTGGATCGTCTTTGCCATACACAGCGTAGATAATAACCATGTTGGTTTGATGTTTGTCCACCATCGGCGCCGTCGGTCCACCCTCGGTCCACACATGGAGATAGTAGCTCCACGGTCCACCACACGTCTGCAATGTATACATCTGCGAGTTCACAACAAGGTCATCAACATGAGTTCACGACAAGGTCATAAAAGCTTTAGAACATGCCTCTTGATTAATTTGAATAGGGGCCTACTGCTGATCTACCGACGTTAATATCAGTTCATCACCGACCCCTTTCTTTGCTCAATTTGTGGTTCAATTGTCCTGTCCATAAATATAATAAATTGTACAATTTGTACTCTTAGGCTACAAAGCTATCAATATAGACTCATGTGTGAGCTTATAAATATATGTTAAACTATTATCATCTTCATCGACACATATACTTTTCAATGGAAATGAGCGACTCAAACAGCGCGAGTGAGGTAAGATTAATATTAAATGTCAAATTTCATGAATTTTTTAAACACTATTAAAAACACTATATTCCCATTTCTTAAATGTTTCTAGCATAATTGTATTATTCTACTTATATTATGTAGCATGTGTAGGCCTATAGTTACCGATACTTGAATATAAATAAAGTTTTACGTACAAGATTTTGTATTTTAATAATAATAAATCTTTAATTGACATAAGCCATATCAGATAGATGCATTTGTCATACAAAAGTAAAAAAAATAAACATAGGGGCCTACAGTGCGCAATTCACGCATTAAAGCTGACGAGTTCCCACGTGTAGGTCTCTCCATGTATTGTCTTGTATTTCATATCCACAAAGGATGGTGGACGATTCAGGATCCACGGATTTTGCTGTGCTCCATGTACCCCAATGAAGACTGATGGGTTAGTGATGCGAGAAAATAAACATTAACAACATCTATATTATGTGAACGTTATATTGTATCATAAAAAAGTTAAGTTTTTTGGCTCAATGATTATAGGCTATGTTTCAAATTTCTAAACAAAAATACTGTCTATTAGCATACGTGTACGTAAGCTACATGTATAATATACATTCGTTTCTAGTGTGTATTTAATTGAAGAAAAAAAACGAATCTTAACACAATATCATAGTATTCCATCAAATATCAAGGAAGTAAATAAACAAAAATTGTAAATGTATTCCGACGCGCCATTATTCAATTTGTTAGGGTGACGTAAAGTATACTTTTTATAGATTCACTTCACTGAAGGACACTATGTTTCATTTGATCATTTCTTTCACAGATCCCTAAATTTGGATATCATACCGGATTATATTGACCATTTCGTCGAGTTTGGCGTTAAGAATGCGTTCTGTAAGTAGGCCTACATGAAATTATTTTTTTAAGCGCCAATCATTATCACGACTATGTTCGTTTACAATAATGATATTAGCTTGTTAAATATCACCATTGCATTGTGATGGTGTCTTAGATCAACCAGATTAATACATACTTACCTCAGATTTGAAATAATAACCTATGCACCGCTAAGCACAACGAGACACAACTTCAAGTGGGAGAAAATTAAAATTATATAATTTAGCGACTTAAGGGTTGATAATGTTTACCCACTTGAAGCTTTGGATGAGACAATTTGTTTGTTAAAGTGTTAACTCTTCTTTAGACTTTTACCTGCACCAGTTTCCAATTCTTTACATCGCCAGTTTGAGTGAGAAATACCAAGAATAATGGTGACAATAAATAAACATTTTCCTCATTCTTCTAAGCTGTTTTTAAATATATAGTTTTTATTTTTAAATATACGCTGTAGCAAAAATATATATTAACCATTATTTATTGTGGGCTATAGTGACTGGATAATTTATCTAAAGTGAAGCGCCTATAAACTTGTGTGCTACAGATAGCCTATATAAATGTTTATTTATTATTACCCAGAACACCCACAATAAACAGTAGACTAGAATTTTAAATTATAATTGGTGCTTTGTCAGCATATTCGATAAATCTAGGTCTTAACTGGGGTCTTCTGACATAATGTGTATTTATGACACAGCAATATTTGTATTGGCTACATTTTATGTACTGAATATATTTATATCAAGCTAAATATATATTATTTGTTCGGTTGATTGTTTGGCTCATAAATTGACCAATTGCTTGCTTGATTGCTTGATTAGTCTTTGATAAATAGTATTATACATTTTGTGACGTTTAGTGACAGGCACGGCAGGAGAAGGGATGTCTTTGACAATGACGGAGAGGAAAATGTTTGTGGGGGTGTGGCTCAGAAACTCTAAAGGAAAGTGAGTTAGAAATACGTCCTGAGTCAGGACCATGTGTCTCTGACTACTAGACATTTAATAAAATATGCCGCTCGTCTAATTTGACCAATGACGATCCTCCTTCTCGTTACTCTCATGCTACACAGAACACTGTGCAGCCTGTTCCAACCAGACACAGACGGCCCGCGTGTATCATAATGCGGACAGCTCTCCCAGCAAACACGAAGACTTGACCCGATGTTGTTTCAATGTTGGTCCAGCGCCGTTGGCGGTGGGCCAATAGTGAAACAGCATTGGGTCAAATCCTCGCGTTTGCTGGGCTCCACACAGGTATCTGTCTACACCAACCCCTCCCCCACCATAATATTCTCGCCAGCCGATCAGGGTACTTTTAGCAAGACAGCCGGCCAATCACAAGCTTACTACAATACTTGAAATTGAGAGCGGGGGACATATGACATCTGCTCATTTTAACATGCGAAATAGCAGTGTCTAGGGTGAGCAGTGTACTCTCATGCATATTATTTATTTATTTGTATTCAATTAGCATATTTAAACATTTTTTATTTGATAACACAAATAATAATATATGATTTTTAAAAAACCCCCACAAAAATCACTGCAAAACTTGAAGTTATATGATAGATTCATTTCTTCTGGGATATGTCATTATTAACCTGTCGTTGTTTTAGGTTATCCGCCAACATAGTTCACATCGGCACCATGAATCTGGCTGATTCCCAGGAACTGGTTAGTACACTTAATCAACACTGACACTGTAAAGTACTTAGTCGGCAGTTATGTTAAGTAATTTCTACGCATTATTACTTTAACTATTCCTTTAATAATTACTTGCATAAATAGTACATGTAGGGTTTTGTCATCGTAAGCACTGTGCATGTATATTGTTTCACATAATAATCATCATATTATATTAAGTACTTTAATTAATATTCTCACTCTTGGGCAGTTATAAATCAACAACATATAGATACGAGATCTGCGAATCTCATAGCACGTGTCTAACTGCCTCGTGCCGAACTTACTCCTAACATGTTTAGAAATATGTTTATTTAGTATATATATACATGTACGCGGCTCCACGTGCGTAGTTCACTATACCTTGTGATGCCTCGTGTCTAAATTATCTATTGTTGTCTTGGCACACGCGCCTAGAAACTAATCGATTTCACGTGTCTGGATCAGAATAGAAGGCACGTGTAGAAGCTATTAACTAAAGTATATAATCTGTATAATATTTACTTTAGATTGTATTTCGCTCGGTACTCTACGCATTCCATCAGAGTAGTCGTACCAAACATTGCCATGTTATTCTGCTGCACTTCAATTTAATAAATACTACATATTCCATGGATGTTCCTGCTGTAAATAAAGAGACTTTATATACACTTCACGAAATCTACTTGTGATTGATCGTACGTCGTTGTTACGGGGCGACCACAATACTATCACAGACACGTTTAAATTTTGCCCAAGTTTAACTCTTTCAGTGCGGGGACGACTTTAAACGTCATAGACGTCAGATTCTGACTGAAGTCGGTCCTCGCGCTGAAAGGCTTACAGAATAACAGAAAACAGAACAGGAAGGTAGAGTTGTCACTTTTTGATTAATACACCTCACGTTTTGGATGCGGCATAACCCTTTAACCGCCAAACACGACGACTATAGTCGTTTTTAATTTGTTTAAAATCAAATCACTGTTATTTGGAATGAATCGAGTGTTTAAACGTCAAGATTTGCAAATGTTTGGTCTCGAATTAGTCAAATATGAGTAATTTTCACCGACTTGAATTTAATGCCTTTATTGAGATTTATCTGTATTTTAGCACAAGTTACTATATATAAAACCTATACCCAGCAAACACGATACACTGACCCCAAATGTTGTTTAGAAGTTGTCCCACCGTCTACGACGTTGTTCCAACATCAAAACAACACTGGGTCAATATATCGTGTTTGCTGAGTAGCGTCTGGGGAGGCAGTGATGAAAAGTCGCAGTCACTATTTTATATATCAGAGAGGGACATGGCGCAATGGTTAGAGCGTGGCGATCTGCCGATGTCGCTGCCTGCCGTGCGGTTTCGAATCCCGCTTGGTGTTTCTCCTCCTCTTAATCTGGGACATTGTTTTGATGTTGTGTCCTTGGGCAAGGCACTTCACTCTCAAATGCTTCACTTGACTCAGGTAAAAATGGTTGGTTGATTGATTGATTGATTGATTGATTGATTGATTGATTGGTTGATTGGTTGATTAATTGATTGATTGATTGACTGATTGAGATAACTGTTTGCAGGCCAGACATGCTGAGGCTAACGGAGCTGACGCCATAGCTTGTGTATCACCCTGTTTCTTCAAGCCGCCTGACATAGGTAAATCATTATACGTAGCAAACACAAGATGTTCGCACAACGTCGGCTCAATGTTGGCCCAGCCTCACAAACGTTGCCTGAGCCAGCATTTGACCTGCATTGTCCGCTGGCCGAAGAATAACAGCTCAACAAACACTCCTTGACACAATGTTGGATTAATGTTGGTACAGCGTCTACGACGCTGGCTTAACATTGAACCAACATTCTTCAAGGTCTCGTGTTTTCTGGGACATTGCGTCAGCGGTAAAAATTAAAAAAACTCATTGTGTTTAATTGAGATAGGATCACTGTCTTCACATGGGTATCTTTTCATTTCATCATGTTGTACATGTGTTTTATTACATGATATAATCACTTTCTTCGCTGGGTTTGCTCTCTTCATTTGCAATTTGTTGATTCATCTATATAATATTTTAACGTTGTTTTATATATTTTCGTGTTTTAAAAAATAGTCAAGCTATTATGAGTATAACATTCCATAAGTCGAATTTAGTTTACATAAATCATGCTTTTTCAATGTGTTTTTGTATTATTTTTCTGCAGAGTCCTACAGTGAATACATGAGGCTAGTTGCATCTGCCGCTCCAAACACACCTTTCTATCTGTATGATTTTGATGCCATGACTGGAGTGCCATGTACGTTGCAAAGAACATGTAGAGCGAAAATATTTGTCTCGACCTGACTTATATATTTGACTGTCGTTATGTTAATTTGTACTTTTTTACAAACGCGGTATAAGCTAAGTATGCTTTTTCACGTATGCCTATACTTAGTAGATGTTATTTCAACTGTTATGAAAATACAACTCCTTTTTGCCATTCATTAAATTATTTTAAATTATTTATCTAAAACCGATATAATTATCTGCTGAAAATATAATAATTATGTCATTCTGTCGTACAATCTTGATATTTAAAACTGTAAATAGCACGGTGATTATAAATCCAATTGTTTAAACTTCATTACAAAAACCTTGCGAATCTGAAATTATTAGGGTTTTTTTATTGCCATCTGATTTTGTATTAACACTGCTATGTGATGCCTGTGAATGCAGGCTTGCCCAACCCAGCAAGCATGAGACGCTGGCCCAACGTTGGTTTACTGTTGGCTCACCGTCTACGACGTTGACCCAACAGTAAACCAACGTTGGGCCAACGTCTCATGTTTGCTGGGAATGGACAGATTTTAAACTATGAAAAAAATCCGGTGAAAATGGAGAAATCCGAGAATGTGTCGTAGAAAATACCTCTGGAACATTATTAGGGTGGGTGGACTAACTAACTAAAGTTTGATCGAATTTAAACCACAATAACCCTGGTCCTGCTGATCACGACTATTGTTGTTTTTAATCTATTTTATTTTTTTGCGTTTACACTGAGATAATTCTATCTATTCACACACAGATAGTGCACACAGCTTCCTCAGCCAATCCGGATCACGCATCCCCACGCTATGTGGAGTGAAACACACCTCCGTCAACTTTGACAGTCTACAGAGCATTCTCCTGGATCGACCGGATCTACAGGTCCTGATGGGCAATAATCACGTAAGCGCCACTCCAGCAAATACGATAATTTGAGCTCATGTTGGGGTAATGCTGTGCCAGCGTCGTAGACGGTGACACAGCATTAATTCAGCATTGGTTCAACGCCTCTTGTTTGCTTGGACACAGACCAACAAAATGTTGTATTTGAAATGTTGTATTTGACCACTGATCATCAGTTTAAATGATTTAATTTAACATATTTAAACATATACTTTGAACTTGGTACTACTGTATTACATAATATAATTATTTTACAGTGACTTTTTGTCACACTTTTCTAAATGCAACTGACAATTTCTATATTTACATTATTTTAAGAGAGCAACAACAATTTAAATTTTATTTCGCATTTATTATCACAAATACACTTCTAAAATATTTGCTTAATACATACAGTGTTAATATATAATACTGTGTATATGGTTGCTTTAATTATTTTATGTCTTTCAAAGAAAGTTATGTAAAATATTCTATGTAAGAGGATATTTTGACATCTTTATAGTTGATTTTCTCGCTTTCTCTTTTTCTTAGATGTTTCTCCAGGGCTTGGCGTTAGGTGTTGAGGTGACAGTGGGTAATTCTCATTACGGGGTTGTGATGGGCCGGATGATTGATGCCTTCACTAGAGGTGATATGACAGCTGCCAGAACAGAACAGGTGAGAGCATCTCTAATACCCAGCAGAAAAACGAAATAAACTCACAAAATGTGGATTTGATGTTGGGCCAGCGTCACAGACACTAGCCCAACATCAAACCAACATTTGGACAACTTCTCATGTTTGCTGGGTAGCATGCATCTACCGTGGCTGATGTATGATCAAAATATGTTTATAAATTTTGTTTCCATTAAAAGTATCCTTCTCTTAAATCAGCTTGTGTAGTTCCCACTAGGTTGGATTATTAATTAACATTTCTGATCGTTTGTATATTGTTAATCATTATCTTATTAATTTAAATTTATTAACCCTATGATAATAATGAATTTAAATCAAATACGTTTAATTTGTATTTGTTTTTTTGTTACTGAAAGTACACTCCCTATGTTATCCTTTGTGACGTTTTAGTTAATATAATATTTTGCTTTCGTAATTAATGAATATGAATATATTTTATTTTTAGGAACGAATTATGAAGCTATACATAACTATCAACAGAAATGGTGAGGTTTAATTTATTTATGTTTCGAAGGCGACGTAAAATAATGAGCACTAATTAATTATAGAGCTTGTAAAGCTTCCACCTCTTCGGAAGAGACACGTCAAGACCGACTTGTAATCAGTGTCATGTCCAGATTCAAAACATAATTGTCATTCAAGTCACCGACTCATATGACGATAAAGCAGAACCGAGTGCATGCTTTTTTTTAATTTGGCGAAACGATATCATGGTTTTAGAAGTTTCCATTTTAAAATGTACAGTAGTCAATAATGTAAATGTAAAGTGGAAGCTAAGCCATGTAAACAGTGATAAATCTGTAGTAACATATTCTGTCAAAATGTTACGTTTAGTTGTTGCGTAAATCACTTGGCCATAACATTTAAGCGAGATTCTTGCATGTTTAGGGGGCGTGACCGAGGTGTAGCGTACTCGGCCTCAGACCTCCAGGGTTCGAATTTCGAGTCCTGTGTCTGGAGGGCAGTGTCATCTCACTCATCTCACCATCCTCAGGAGGTTCTCCTGGCCCAGTTTCGCCTGTATGTGCACAATAGTGGCCTAAAGCACGATTCATTTCATTTTGAATGTTTAGGAGTTGCATATATCGGAAATGCTTGCATAAACTGATAATTTAATCCTTTCTTTACGGTTTTGTCACTCAGCACCACCTGGCGAGCTACAGCTAACCACTCCTCCATCCGAGCATACCACAGAGAGACAGATATTTTATTGATATTATATATTTTTTTTAAAACTATCTGCGTGTATTATTCGAAAAGTATTATTTGAATTAAAATAAAGGTTATTGAGAATTTTTTTATTGGAGCGGAAATGACATGCCCACCTCTTCTTATACGTATCACAATACATATAACCTGAAATGAATACACTTTTCTCGATCACTACAATTTCATATTCAAATAAAAACAGGTCTCAATATTGATAACCAATTGAAATACAACTGAAATGGGTGATATAGTTTGTGGTAGATCATTTGTAAACCCTTAGAGTGCTGAAATAACTTTATATAAAACAAGAGACCAATTTTTTTTCAATTTGAAATAATTTTGAACGTCTTAGTTACATGTAGCTCTCCCCGCTTCATTTGAATACCTACATGTTATGGGCCTACGGCCATGATAAATAGTTTACTCTTTCAGTGAGGGGATCGATTTCACACGTCAGAATCTGGTGTCTATGATTCCGTTGTCTAAAGTCGGTCCCCGTTCTGAAAGGGTAAATGAAATCATTGAATTTGGACATGCATATTTTGACGAATAGACTTTTCTCGTCATATGTTCGCAATTCCAGCTTCAAATTAGTTTAAAAAGTAACAAACACTTTTAGTAGCTCAAAGGTTAATTAAAAATATTATCTATAATTTTTCGTATTTTAGCCTCCTCGATTCCAGAAGGTGTTAAGATGATGCAGAAGATTCTAGGCTTGGACTGTGGACAGCCTCGGCTGCCTTTATCAAGTACATCTGACCAGCAGATGAAACAACTACAGGATGACCTAACCCATATAGGGTTCTATGACTGGGGTGTAAACAAACACAACCTGACCTCACCCAGATAGGGTTATATGACCCGGTGTAAACAGCTACATGGTGACATGACCCAGATGTGGCTCTATGATTTCTGATGTAAACAGCGGACATGACCCAGATGTGGCACTATGACTGTGATCACTGGAGTAAACGACTACAATTTGACCTAGATAGGGCTTTATGACTGTGATGAAAACAGCTGACATGACCCAGATAAGGTCCCAGCAACAAAATGAAATATGTTATTTTTTTAATTGTATCGATTAACGTGAATTATTGGATCTGAGCCTGTCAATCCTGTCTAGTATATTCATTGATCATCGAGGTGTTACAACCTGAATTACGTCTCTTATAAAAATTTGTGGAATATAGGTTTCTCATGTTTTTATTAACATATATATACCTTTCTCTGCTAATGAACATAATGTTCTGTACATTTAAACTACACAGCAATTTAGTGGAATACGAAAGAGCATTTATTTTGTTTGTTTAAATGAATTAAATTTCTACGCGATGTCGTGTTGATTTCTTGGCCAAACACTGACTTGGATGTTTTAGTTTTTTTATGGATTATACCTTCATGACAATAATTATTATGTAATAAATCTCAGGCGGATATCAAGTGAAATAACATGCAGCATTTTGGGAAATCCAAGATGGCTGTAAAGATGGCCGCAAATATCTCTACATATACCTATATCATGCACACGTCTCGCAATTTATTTTACAAATATGCCTAGAAGGCTACAATCTTCTACTGAAAGTATTTTTTGAAATAGCATATCCACAGTTACATATCCACAGTTACATATAACATAGCGCTCTCTTTCACAAATTTATTTGGTAAGTAACAGAATCCATTTCGGAGCAATTCTCGTAATCTGAGGTTTGCTTGACAAGGTTTGCATTTGAATGTGTAGTTTTGGACAGTGTAGTCAAAGTCCCCCATCTTCAACAAATGAATGCATGCGGCCACGTTTGTGTTAAATTGGCCAGTACAGGAGAACCTCCTGAGGATGGTTGGATGAATGACGCTGTTTTCCAGACACATCGTTCGAATTTTAAATACTGTCTCTAGCCACATGACGTTGTTGGGACGCCGAACCAACCTCAATAATGTTGGTTCAACGTCGCAACAAATTCGTGTGCCCAGTGGGTGGCCATCTTGATCCGAGCGCGCCATTTATGTGACGGAAACTCCTTATAACATTGCATATTTATGACAGAATGGAGAAGAAGCATTTTGTTTCTTACCAACTCTATTGTGAACATGGCATGATATGCAGTAGCGCTCATCATTACACCACAGCCCGCATAGCAGTTCCAAATATTGTCTATATTCCACAGGTTGAATGTCTGTAGGCTATATCTCCGAACCTGTATATGATTGCTGTAATTATCCCCTTTCGCTCGATTTTTTTCAAATTTGTGTGAAGATGAGTAGGAAATCAATTTTCATATAATATTCTTGGTCTGCTGCTTCCAATCTAAATATCAAGGACGACCTATATTTTTATGAGGAATGTTAGACCTTCAAGCTGTGTTCATGTCGCATTGATGGACCAAATGACATTCTTTGAATGAAATGAAATCAAGGTTTCCAAGTGGCATTCTTCGCATGAGATGAAATGAGAGTCTCTCAGTCATGTAATTTGGTAATTTTATTTTATTTATTTCATCCTTATTTCTCGCTTAACTGGTAAACGTGCAACACAACATTAAAAAAAACCTGACGCATTTCTAGTTTATGGACAAGTTGACATATTATGGAGATATCAAGGAGTCAAAATAAAAATGATGATTTTGCCCCGATTGTGTCGCTTTAAATCAAAACATGACTGTGGTGAATACAGAAATAAAGCATAACTCCAAACACAGTCTCTCTATTACACCACTGCTCAGTTTTTATTCACAAAGTCGAAGTGTTACATTTTGCCTAGATAACAAAAAACCACGATACCCATGTCTAGGTGACGTTGTACCTACGTTTTCCAACGTTGACACAACGTCACCTACACAGGGGTACATATATTACGTGTATTGGTATTCTGAAACTATCAAATATTCCGTATAACATAACGAGAGTGGTTTATCTTTTCATATAATAACACACGTATTTGACCCATCTGCAGATTATCAATAGCATCGCGCATTTTTTCTTGGTCCGTATTCTTGTAAAACTTACGATATATCGTAACTTGCACGAAAATAGGGACTCAGAGTAGCAGAAATGATCTGTCTTTTAATTGTTTTATCGAATAAATCGATCAATAATACAAACTTTGTCTACATGTAAAAGTGCATAATTTTGAAAAAAGACACCTTCTTGATAGTTTTTTCAGACTTGTGGGGGGGGGGGGGGGGGAGGGGAGGTAATATTTACTTTAAGGTGGTTTTCGCTTCTTCTATAACATTCGACTTTTTTTCATTTGTCTTTTAAAACATTGAATTGAATAATTCCTCACGGTTTGAACCACAGAAACAGGGCCCGTATTCTCCACCCTGTAGAGACTTCAGTTGTATTCGTTCTCACTGTAGTGGGAAGTACACCCTGCACGCAGGATGGTATTCTCGCACAAGTTACAATCTAGCGTAGGCTTCGGATTGGTTGAAATAGCCATCTCGACCAATCGGAAGCCTAGATAAGCATTCATCCCCTCGAAAGTCCCCGGAGCCATACATTTTTTGATAAAATGCGCGGTGCATCGAGTTTTATGCAGATATGTCATATAGTGATAGTTCACATTACCACGTCATAGATAGTGAATTGCTTCACATGCTAATTTAACCCACTGGTCTCAGACGTGGTTTCAGCAGCACCCTTGTGCTGCTAAGACCGTATATATATATATGTTTTTTCAAGTAAATTTCAGACTAAATAAAATACCACGAAAATTTGTAGAATATCTTGTGGTAGATGCTCAGTTAATCAACTAATTCAATTTGGGAGATGTCTATTTTCCATAAATAATATTATTTTTCATTCATTTGAAGCTGGAAATTGCGTCAGCAATTCCAGCTTCAAATGAATGAAAAATACTCACAAACAATTCCGCAGCAGGAGGGTCATAGACAATGTTCAAACATCGATGTGAACTAATCTCGTTTGTAAAATTGTTTAATATATGAATACCACCACACAGCAAAGTTGTGCAAATTATTCTTCTCTGATTATTTTAATTTATTCATGAAAACTATATATCAGACATTAACGTAACGTAACATTATAACATTGCATACTAGCTGCAAAAACATATCGATAATATGCGTGCTGCACACCTGATGCTGCACGCAGTCAATTATATTTGGTTTGCATAAGATAACTTATCTACCACTTTAATATAATCTCTACAACAGACTGCTTCATAAACTACCCCACAAAGTACACGTAGATTTAACAATTCATCGACATAAATGACTTTAACTGAACTACATAATTATGCGTCGTACTGCTCATGCAGTTTATTATTGTAGACTTTTCTGAAAACAATGACAGTGCTAGCAGCATGTAACAAAATGTTATCCCTGTCTAGTGACTGTCGTATGATGAGAAATCAGAGATAATTTTGTAATGCCACCAACAAATTTCATGCGCAAAAACTGCTGTTTAACAAGAATACATATCAATCAAGTTATGTTTGAAGTTTCTCTGATATTAAAGATTGGCTATTATCAATCGCATATCACACACTTTTACATATTATTGCTACAAAGAACGTGGCGACAACGCACACGATTTTTGAACTCTTTGTTCGAATGAATTGCTGGACGGCAAGATTTAACTGGCATTTTAATTAAATCCGTCTCGACTTTAGACATATTAGACGTCAGACGTCTAAAGGCAGCGACTGCGCTACTGTGCATCGTAACTGTTATTGTTATCGCATCGTCACCGACGATTGAATTATTGACTTTCACAAAAAATTGAACCGCATAATTATACAGAACACAAGTTGTGAACAAGTTTATATTCATTATGTAAGATTTTCATCTATATCACAAACAGTCACTGCAGAATTTTATTTTCAACTAAATTCGTTTGTGTTTCTGTAAACAATATAACAAGCGATACAATATAACAAATGCCACGATTTTTTGAAAATATAACATATTTGTTATCAATTTACGCCATCGCCCACAACGTCATCTAATTCTATATCGACAGACGGTATAAAATTAGATGACGTTGTCGGCGATGGTGTAAGGGAGCAGGATATCTGGTATACAGGTACATTATAATAATTCATGTACATGTATGTATTTATAATATATATGTGTGCATGTAACTATATTAGATAATATGACATTATGTCAATTCTGGGCTTCATTTAGTATTATCATCGGATAAATAGCCTCGATATTTGAAATAAATATAGCTTAACTATGACCGTTTACCCTTCTCACTTGATACTCATGGCAGTGGAGATGCTCATTACCCTATAGTCTATATCACTGGACATTCGTGGCAGTGAGGAAGCTTAGTACCCTACATTATATACTCTACATTGCTCCACTGGAACATTTAATTAAAAGGGAGGGGTGATCATTTTAAATTGTGTAAATAAATGTCGTTGTAGTTTTTAGAAAATTATATTGAATTGCAAATTTGTTCATTTGTTTTAATCCTAATATATGATTGTGCATTATTTAAGCATAACTTGCTAACTCAATTCTAGGTTTGATAATAAGCAATATTAAATCACAAAATTTGTAATATCGAAAAATGATCAAATAGCTAAAATGTCCAATTTAAAAGCTCAACGATTTGATGGTGTGTCTCGCATGAGAAGAAATTAATAATTTAGTGTCCACATATATGTCAATAATGATGATGTAAAAACTAATTCATGTTCATACACATCAAATACAAACTGAACAGAAAACGCGTAAGACATGCAACGCCATGAATAACACTGCTAATTGTCAATATTTCCTAGTTGTCGGCATATTATAGTTGGAAAACAGTAATGTTATAATTGCTGGCAATTAATCCACAGTCATCGTGTCTCTTAGTCTTTAAGTTAACATGGTCAAGTAATATTTAGATTATGAAACCTCAATATGAAACAACATATATTTGGCCAATTTGAAATATTTTTGAAATATTTAAATTTATCTATTTATTTTATAATTTCAATTCAATCTCAAAGGTTGGAATTACAGTAACATTTACAGCTTACAGTGAATTGAATATAGGCCTACGTTGATATTAGCGGTAGATATTTTCTGTGTTGTCAAACAATTACAGTATACCGAGTGCCCCTATGCTCGTACATGTTGCTATATATCGTATAACTTGCACGAGAAAACGGGTTCAGATTAAATAGGTCAGGATAGTTGACAGGAGTTACACAGCAAGATATACAGATAATATATTAACAAGAACAGGCGAATCTTACAAACGCTGGGACCGGCATTATCAAAGTGACGCATACAGATCTCAGACATGTGCTCCCACTCCCGCGAGCAGCAGTGTAGCCTGTTGGATAGAAAACGAATCCCAATATTTTTTTTCAAATTCTAATTATTCGCGGAACTATATTGATTGAAACGAGCGCTTGAAGCATTGCCCTCGATTTGGGATTTCTTCTTTTAATGGTTTTATACTTAAACTCATTCATATATATAATATTTATAATAATATCAATATTAATTATATTTGAAACGTGAGGGGAAACTGCAGCTTGGAAAAATGTACAAATGACAATACAATTTACACGTAGATTTTGCAAAAACATATATAGAAAAACAGCACTACCGTAGAATGGGCAAGCCTCAGGCCATCGTACTAAAAGTAAAAAGATTAAGATTAACCGAAATTTCGCTCTTATTTCCATCAGAGAAGCTAACATGCTCTCAACTGTTTTAACTCTTTAACTGCCAAATTATATAATTTAAATTTTCACCCACTTGAAGTTGTGTCTCGCTGACGCGATCCCCAACTTCAAGTGAATGAAAACTATTCAGATTTGACAAAATGGAGGTCAAATGTTTTCAAATATTGCTGATTGATGTCACATTTTATCTTTAACATGTTTAAAAGGTGATACTTAATGTGCTAATAAATTTCCAGCTTCAAATGACGAAAAGTATTTATATTTATGAAAAATAGACATCTTCAGCATTGATTTATGGATTAACTAAGCATCTACCTAAAACTATATTATCAAATTTAGTGATTTTTCTATTGATCTAATGCATGTTTGAAATCGTATATACATGTAGGCCTATACGGGCGTAGAAGGACAAGTGATTTAAAACATAATCTCAATTCTCTGATTTATAGTGGGCTGGGCTCCTGCATGATTAGTCACATGTCTGTAAGATCGGAGAGAGTCGCTTTAAGAACACCAACAGACACTGGCCAATGTCACATGCTAACTGAGATAACAGCATTGGCCCAGCATTGGGCCAGCGTCTGGCGTGCGCCGCGTGCACATCTAGCTCTACAAACACAGAATCACAGTACGTCTAGCCGGAGTGATATCACAATGAAATCAGAAACATATCGTAATAGTAGCTGCCAGAGATGGATTGAGTCCCTCTTTATCACGAGTGTTTTCTGAGACCTAACCCAGATCTTAGGCATTTGATTGGTCGAGATGGTCATCTCGACCAATCACGTGCCTAGGATCTAGGTCAGAGAGAATAACTACCGATGTTCCTATTACAACAGTATTATATGTACACGTACAAGCGTTTAGTCAGTAACAGTTTTCTACCGAAACTAGCTAACAGTCTAGTTTTAGTATATATGTACAAAGCCAATTGTCGAGACTAATGTTATTATATTATATATTCTTTCTCGGGAAATTACTTTGCAGGAAAATTGCGAGAAACAGTCATGCCTGATAAGATCATCAGGGGTAGTAGTTTTATTACTATTTGCTGACACTCCAGTGATCGTCATGTTATAATGATTGATAAAACAACAATATTTTGTAGGAATTGAAAATTATCTTCTCACAATTCAGGCTGATCAGATTCATTCTTTACCCGTTATTCAATCCTTGTCTTGCCAAAGTTTCGGTTGATTTTTAAAAATGTATATTTAATCCTTGTGCTGCATATATGAAAGAAGATTCAGGCCGAATAAAATGTCACAGAAATTTGGAGAATAGTATTTAAAATTTCTCAGTTAATGAACTGATTCAAGATGTCTATTTGTCATACATAAATAGACATGTTTTTCGTCATTTTAGGCTGGAACTCGCGTCAGCTATTCCAGCTTCAAAAATTAACTACTTAGCAGCTCGAAGGTTAACTTGGAATTGCAGCTATTATTTTTTTATTTGTTTTAAATTGCAAAATACAATTTCCAGCTCCAAATTACGGGACGCCGTTTGAAAAAACAAATAACCCAAATTTAATTATCTGATTACCTGGCATTTAGTAACATTTTATGGGGTCTGCAACTTCCTAGAAAACTTATATATTAGATATAATGGTTTAGCATGAAAAGGGTAAATATGGTTAGGCCTTAGAGTTTTAACCCTTTAGCCGCCGAAATATTCAATCTGAATTTTCACCTACTTGAAGTTGTGTCTCGCTGACGCGATCCACAACTTCAAGTGAGTGAAAATTATTCAGATTTGACAAAATGGAAGTCAACTGTTTTCAAATATTGCTGATTGATGTCACATTTTATATTTAACATGTTCAAAAGGTGGTACTTATTGTGCTAATAAAAAATAAAACCCCGAATATATGCGACACCGGCGGTTAAAGAGTTAAATAAAGACGAAATGACTAATTTGTTTATAGCTAATCACTATTGCAACAGTACATGGCTATTTGCATCAATTATACCTCTATATGCATCTACTGCCTTCTAGTTAATAGTTATATATTACTTGTGTGCGATGTATGTTTATATTCCTACATATTGCCTAGCTAATTACCTACATTCTATATTTACACTTCATGTGGTGGTTACACACACATTTCTGTATACACACTAGTCTGAATGGATTTTTTTACAATATGTACATTATTTTTTCCCTAATAAAGAAAAAGACATATTAATTAGATGCAGAATTTTATTTTTAACCCTGTCGCCGTTACTCACGACAAAAGTGTTTTTGAGCCATTTGATTAACTGAATTAAATCACTGTTATTGGGAGCGAAAAGTGCTCAACATCACGATTTGTGAATGTTTGGTCTCAAATTAAAATCGGTTTTGCGCGAAAATTCATACCCGCGAAAATATTACAGTAATCAGGTAATATAAAATAATTTTCACCCGCTTGTTAACGACCCACATCTTCATGTGAGTGAAAATTTAAATTGCTGAACTTAGTATTTAAAGTATTTTTTTTCCTGTACGATTTTAAAAAAGCAATTTCTCACTCAATTCTCATCCGTTCAACATGAAATATCACTACATTTATACTAGGATATTTAAAAAAAATCATAACATATTTATTCATCATGAGGTGGGAATGGCGGTAGCAATTCACATCCTATGGTGAATAAAAATGACAAGAATTGCCTATTTCACATGAGAATCAGTCTATGTAAATAGAACGTAGTATTTGCAGCATTGAAATTATATCATAATAGTATAGCTGGCCAGTCATTACATATATCTTTGCAGAACTCTCTCAATAAACATACAAGTAATATTCAAAATATAAGACGGTAGATATAAAATAAAATGGGTATATATTTGAATAAGGCCAGCCTCATTTTACACAAGAATTTACATCGAACACAAAATAAAATACATAAAGCAAAGAGTTCAACTAAAACCAGTAAATCAAAAAAAGTGGTAATATTCAAGATTAGTTAAAACCAAAAGTATATTGAGTACTGAAAATATATTGGAAAAAATACTGGAAAATAATAAAACAGGGAAGATTACTATCCTAATGCTGACAATTTTCTTGAACACAGTTCATCTCTTCGTGTTGAAGTGTTGACTTTCTCATATTGCTCTGTGCTCCCGTATTGTGTACACTGGGTACGCTCATACATAGGGATACTGCCCAGTCATTGCTCAGTGTATGTATTTACAATGTGCGACTTGGAAACAACAACAACCTTACTGTCTATGTACAATGTTTTGCAATAACACGGCAGTTTAGGCTGGTACAATCTGTACCAAGACCGTGATGGGGTTTGTCGTCCCTCTTGGATATGAAAGGGTGTATCTGCCACTTCGTGAAGTGGCAGATACACCCTTTCATATCCAAGAGAACTTCATATACATACATGATACATACCGCCCTCAAAAGTCAACGACATTAACTGGTTATTCTTAACCCTTTCAGTGCGGGGATCGAATTTAGACGTCAGAATTTGACGTCTATAGATGGCATAGTCTGACGTCTAAAAAAGCAGTAGCTCTTCACTTTAAACTTTACAACACTGAGACATGTGTGTAGAAACCATGCAGGCCAAAGGTTTTTTCAAACTTGAAATCATCATAAATGGCTCAGTCAGCTCTTTCTGCTTCATTTAAATACGTATGTTATAGGTCTACGGCCATTAAAAATAAATATTTTACTCTTTCAGTGCAGAGAGCTTTAGACGTCAGATTCTGACTCCTATAGACGTCTGATTATAACTTCTAAAGTCGACCCACGCACTGAAAAGGGTTAAGCGGGCATTGTAACGGTGTCTCTGATTTGCTAAGCTAGGATAGGAAACATTCTATAATATATAATATCTGTAAGGGTTGAATTTTGTAATCCATGGAGACGTTAAGGCAATTCAAATTCTTTAGAATAACCGTGACTCCTTGACAATCAAACACCTTGACAACTTATGACGATTGAGTCATTCTTGGAGGAGGAAGAGCATGATTCATATTTATACAGTTTTTATAGAGTCACGATGGCTGAAATCTCTGCAGTCAGCCAGAAAGTCGTGAAGGAACAAGATGATATTCCTAGCAATCACTGATTTTAGGGCACTCTTACAGAGATTTTTATTTTGCTGAGTGGAATAACACGTTTAATCCCAAACTGAGCTATTCAGTGATAGCACAGCGCAGACCAATACACACTACTCGGGCACCCCAAAGTTAGCGCGGCCATATCAAAGAGCATTGCCACGAAGAACACAGTTCAAACTCTACCGTCAGGGGACAGCATTGACTGGCCGGGCCGGAAACTGTGCCCTCTAGATGGGCAACTTTATGATGCGCTGTGTTGAACAGACGTCATTATGTGTTAGAGATTGAGATGACGTGATTTCTGACACTCGTGATCTTATAATATATCCCTGTCTGAAGATTGATGTATACGATATCCGTCCCTGATGACGGATTTATGAGATATCATTAGATATGGATCTAAAATGGTGTATCTGCCTGAGATATTGGCCCAAGTCTGTAATATTTTCGTGATGGAGGATGATTTTTTGGTGATGGAGGAGCGAATAGAAGGTATTTTTCTCTGCTTCGCTTTAGGATAACCGCTACCGTTAACGCCTAAGATAGACCAAGTAAACTCAGCACGGAAATCGCCTGGATGGACTCAATACTGCAGATATACACTGCTCTGCACAACCAACAGGCTATTGCCTTTGCCTCTGGCCTCCTGGCTTCTTCCTTTTGATCTTCTTGTATTGGCCTCCTGGCGTCTGCCTTTTGGTCTTCTTGCTTTGGCCTTCTGGCTTTTGCCTTTTTCGGTCTTTTAGCTTTTGCCATCGGCTTTTCCCTTCTGACCTTCTTGCTTCGGCCTTCTTGCTTTTTCATTTTGGTCTTCTTGCTTTGGTCTTTTGGCTTTTGCATTTCGGTCTGCTTGCTTTGACCTTCCGGCTTTTGCCATTTGGCCTTCTTGCAAAGCCAAAATACAGTATTGCTTATTAGACAAGAAAGCAGTCACTGCCTTTTGGCTTTGCAGAACATAGTGCAGAACATGGTGTTGTCCTTAGACGTTAGTAGCTCCTTCTATATCCCGCGTGGACCCCATTTTCAGACAGAGAGCGGGATCAGAGCGGTAGAATGAATGCATCTCAGTGGGTGAGGTCTGGGAGGATACTGCTGCCACCAGAGTATTAGCTGAGCGGTGATGTTTGGGCGTTCCGCGCGGAGACCCGTGGGGAGTCCCGCTTCTGGATCTCATTCCTGGGACTATCACAGCTAATAGTCTGGTGGCCAGGTGAGGTGTTCCCGGTGAGGTGGCGTGCATCTCCAGGCCTGGAGACAGAGGGATCGGCTGGTCCAGGTAATCTATTATTCCATCTATGCTCCTCTCGGTGTGGCTGTAGTCTGGGCTGGGTTCCATCTTCTCCCACATTAGCTACAAAAACACACGGCATGAAATTATAAGAAATAACTGTTTCACTGAATGACTGAACAAAGAAGGGTTAGAAGAATGCAGTTGGACTTTTGAGTTGGCTTTGCAATCGATAACATAAAAACTATTTTAATGACATAATGATTTAATAAAATGTATGTTGTATCTATATGTAATCACTTACATCCCATCCGCCGACAGCACAGTATTTCCAGATAAAGTAGAAAGGAGTGATGAGGATGGGGAATAGGGCTATACACCAGCCCAGAGACTCAGCCCATGGTGGGTACACGTAGTTATCCATGGTAGGAGGAGCATACCAGGCAAAGTTAAAGACGATCGTGATCTGAAACAAACAAACAAACAAATATTATTGAAGGTACTGGTTTGTTTGAAAAATAAAATTGCTAAAAAAATAGCAATTTTGCGAGATCAGTAGCAGTATCCTTACATTATATATTGTTGTTGTAAAAAAACACTTTAACCGTCTGCAATAAAAGCTTTTGACTATTTCAACGAGTATTTATATGCGCATTAATTACGTTTTTTCTTGTAATGCACCGGTACTTTAAATAACTAGGACTTTTAAATGTTTATATTCACATATAATTTGATCAAATTACATTATTCAGATTCTGACGATTAAAGTCTATCCCCGCACTGTAAGTGTACAAATATTTCGACTGGCCGTAGCCCCATAACATAGGTATTCAAATGAATCGGAAAAAGCTAACTGAGAAATTAATGATGATTTCATATTGGAAAAACCCTTTAGTCTCCATGATTTATACAACATTAATTCAGCGTTGTAAGGGTTAGGGACGAGAGATACTGACCACAATGACAGCGGGTGTGAGGAGTTTCCAGCAGATGCACCAGTAGATGTTAGGATAAACACCCAGCATGGCTATAATGTCATCAGAGAACCGATCCAGGCCTAAAAACACAAATACAAACTAACATTAACATTGTTACTAGTTAAAATAAAAATAGTTAAAAAGAAAACTAGCTTCAACATTGATACTAGTTAAATTGTTGTGATATCGTAGATTATAAAATTAAATCGAAACGCATAAAAAAAAACTTTCATTATAAGATCAAACATATTATAAAATATAACAATGATTAGACTCCGCAGTTCATCAATTAGGATTATTGAAGCTCTTCTCAGTAATATAAATATGTTTGAGCCAAAAAAAACATCTTTAAGCGAAGAAGGGTTACTATAATATAAACTTACAATCAATCACAATCATTGGCTACATTTAACCTTATAAAATATGCAAGAAGAGTCATAGGCCCTAATGAACTTCTTCATAATCAACCCTCAGACTCAAGACTTATTTATTTGACATTTCAACGGAAAACATACAATGTGATATAAAGTAAAAAATTGTCGGGATACCCCTATCAAGACACTATCAAGGCACTATGTCGCTCTCAGAGGAGCCAGCTATGCCACATTAGAGAGAGATGGGTAACCCTTACAGCGCGGGGTCGGATAGGAATTCCAATAAATCAGAGAGAGCTAACTGAGACATTTATGATGATTTCAAAGTGAAAAAAACTTTGATCTCTATGGTATATGCAAAAATTGTCAGCGCTTTAAGAGTTCAATCATTTGAATACTAAGAAGACGACACAAAAAAACGACATTAACCATAGATCCAGTTGACTGCTATCAGTTCAAGGAGTCCAACAACCAGCAGAGGGAAGCCACTGACGCTATAGTCCACAAGGTTTAACAAGTAAATTCCTCCCTGAAATAAAATACAATGTATTATTAAAGCATGCGGACAAGATGCAATGTACTGTTGACAAGAATCCCCATTTGACACAAAATGTTGAACCGATGTTGGTTTATTGTTTGACCAGCGTCGCAGACGGTGGACCAACAATAAAACACCATTGTTTCAATATCTCGTGTTTGCCGGGTCAGTCGGATTTAAGCCTTTCACTATCAGAATTCATGTTTTTAAGCTGAATGAAATGTCATTCATTATGGCATTTACTTTACAAAAATAAGTTCTGGTGGTGAAAGGGTTGAATTATAATAAACACTCCTAAGGATGGACCATTACAATAATGCTATATGCCTATTTTATTTGTACAACTACACACACGATAACTCATCTTATTACATTATTATTATTACCAGAGTTATTCATAAAACTAACTTATTTGTGTAGTCGAAAAATAGGGTTCCCGTGCACCCTCGGAAATATACTTCTAATTAGCTTGGAAAAAAACGTATATATTCTTGTTATGATGGAATTTAACGGTTTTTTCAAAATATTTCATACATTTTTTAAATTAAAATATGTCATGTGATTGTGAGAAGCGTGTTTGATTGGATCACAGTTTAAATAGGTTACCCTGACTCACCCGTGTCACCATTGGTAGCCCGAGCAGGAACGTTCCCAGAATAACAGTAGTCCGGAACGCATAGGATTGCCATTTGCCTTTGAGAACGGAGAAGTACTCGTCTGTGAAAGCGCTCAATACGCACTCAACGATGGAAAACTGGAAAAAGGGCAATATTGTGAAAATCATATATTTATATGTAGGCCTACTTACACGATTTCGAGGAAATGGGTAAACAATTGAATTATAAATTATTAGTACCTGTGAAACAACGTAAAAAATTATCAATTAAAAATGATTATTACCTGTGAACCAAAGCCTAGCGTAGCCATCATGAAGAAGAAGAAGATGGCCCAGAGCTGGGGAGCTGGCATTCTGCTGATGGCTTCAGGATAGACGACAAACGCCAGTCCGGGGCCTACATTATATAAAAGAGACAACACAGCATTAATGATAGCTTCAGGATATACGACAAACGCCAGTCCGGGGCCTACATTATATAAAAGAGATAGCACAGCATTAATGATAGCTTCAGGATATACGACAAACGCCAGTCCGGGGCCTACATTATATAAAAGAGATAACACAGCATTAATGATAGCTTCAGGATATACGACAAACGCCAGTCCGGGGCCTACATTATATAAAAGAGATAACACGACATTAATGATAGCTTCAGGATATACGACAAACGCCAGTCCGGGGCCTACATTATATAAAAGAGACAACACAGCATTAATGATAGCTTCAGGATATACGACAAACGCCAGTCCGGGGCCTACATTATATAAAAGAGACAACACAGCATTAATGATAGCTTCAGGATATACGACAAACGCCAGTCCGGGGCCTACATTATATAAAAGAGACAACACAGCATTAATGATAGCTTCAGGATATACGACAAACGCCAGTCCGGGGCCTACATTATATAAAAGAGACAACACAGCATTAATGATAGCTTCAGGATATACGACAAACGCCAGTCCGGGGCCTACATTATATAAAAGAGACAACACAGCATTAATGATAGCTTCAGGATATACGACAAACGCCAGTCCGGGGCCTACATTATATAAAAGAGACAACACAGCATTAATGATAGCTTCAGGATATACGACAAACGCCAGTCCGGGGCCTACATTATATAAAAGAGACAACACAGCATTAATGATAGCTTCAGGATATACGACAAACGCCAGTCCGGGGCCTACATTATATAAAAGAGACAACACAGCATTAATGATAGCTTCAGGATATACGACAAACGCCAGTCCGGGGCCTACATTATATAAAAGAGACAACACAGCATTAATGATAGCTTCAGGATATACGACAAACGCCAGTCCGGGGCCTACATTATATAAAAGAGATAACACGACATTAATGATAGCTTCAGGATATACGACAAACGCCAGTCCGGGGCCTACATTATATAAAAGAGACAACACAGCATTAATGATAGCTTCAGGATATACGACAAACGCCAGTCCGGGGCCTACATTATATAAAAGAGATAACACGACATTAATGATAGCTTCAGGATATACGACAAACGCCAGTCCGGGGCCTACATTATATAAAAGAGATAACACGACATTAATGATAGCTTCAGGATATACGACAAACGCCAGTCCGGGGCCTACATTATATAAAAGAGACAACACAGCATTAATGATAGCTTCAGGATATACGACAAACGCCAGTCCGGGGCCTACATTATATAAAAGAGATAACACGACATTAATGATAGCTTCAGGATATACGACAAACGCCAGTCCGGGGCCTACATTATATAAAAGAGACAACACAGCATTAATGATAGCTTCAGGATATACGACAAACGCCAGTCCGGGGCCTACATTATATAAAAGAGATAACACGACATTAATGATAGCTTCAGGATATACGACAAACGCCAGTCCGGGGCCTACATTATATAAAAGAGACAACACAGCATTAATGATAGCTTCAGGATAGACGACAAACGCCAGTCCGGGGCCTACATTATATAAAAGAGATAACACGACATTAATGATAGCTTCAGGATATACGACAAACGCCAGTCCGGGGCCTACATTATATAAAAGAGATAACACGACATTAATGATAGCTTCAGGATATACGACAAACGCCAGTCCGGGGCCTACATTATATAAAAGAGACAACACAGCATTAATGATAGCTTCAGGATATACGACAAACGCCAGTCCGGGGCCTACATTATATAAAAGAGACAACACAGCATTAATGATAGCTTCAGGATATACGACAAACGCCAGTCCGGGGCCTACATTATATAAAAGAGACAACACAGCATTAATGATAGCTTCAGGATATACGACAAACGCCAGTCCGGGGCCTACATTATATAAAAGAGATAACACGACATTAATGATAGCTTCAGGATATACGACAAACGCCAGTCCGGGGCCTACATTATATAAAAGAGACAACACAGCATTAATGATAGCTTCAGGATATACGACAAACGCCAGTCCGGGGCCTACATTATATAAAAGAGACAACACAGCATTAATGATAGCTTCAGGATATACGACAAACGCCAGTCCGGGGCCTACATTATATAAAAGAGACAACACAGCATTAATGATAGCTTCAGGATATACGACAAACGCCAGTCCGGGGCCTACATTATATAAAAGAGATAACACGACATTAATGATAGCTTCAGGATATACGACAAACGCCAGTCCGGGGCCTACATTATATAAAAGAGACAACACAGCATTAATGATAGCTTCAGGATATACGACAAACGCCAGTCCGGGGCCTACATTATATAAAAGAGATAACACGACATTAATGATAGCTTCAGGATATACGACAAACGCCAGTCCGGGGCCTACATTATATAAAAGAGACAACACAGCATTAATGATAGCTTCAGGATATACGACAAACGCCAGTCCGGGGCCTACATTATATAAAAGAGACAACACAGCATTAATGATAGCTTCAGGATATACGACAAACGCCAGTCCGGGGCCTACATTATATAAAAGAGACAACACAGCATTAATGATAGCTTCAGGATATACGACAAACGCCAGTCCGGGGCCTACATTATATAAAAGAGACAACACAGCATTAATGATAGCTTCAGGATATACGACAAACGCCAGTCCGGGGCCTACATTATATAAAAGAGACAACACAGCATTAATGATAGCTTCAGGATATACGACAAACGCCAGTCCGGGGCCTACATTATATAAAAGAGATAACACGACATTAATGATAGCTTCAGGATATACGACAAACGCCAGTCCGGGGCCTACATTATATAAAAGAGACAACACAGCATTAATGATAGCTTCAGGATATACGACAAACGCCAGTCCGGGGCCTACATTATATAAAAGAGATAACACGACATTAATGATAGCTTCAGGATATACGACAAACGCCAGTCCGGGGCCTACATTATATAAAAAAGATAACACGACATCAATGAATGATAACGCTTGGAATACTGAACTAATAAATTTAAATTTTTAGTCATTTGAAGTTGTGTCTCGCTAACGCGATTCACAGCTTCAAGTGACTGAAAATTACTTGGATTTGTGAGATTAAAATCGCTATTTACAATCAGTGACGCAAAATTATGATTTGTTTTCAATTTAAAACATGGTAACACAATCATTTTAATTAAAACCACAGAAAGACTACTGTACTGTCGTGCAAAGTCAAACGGCAGTATCTGCTTACTTTACAAGTTAGCAGATACTGCCTTTTGGCTTTGCAGAGCAGTATAGTCGTCATCAGTACTCAAGTGTTTAATGAATGTAAAAATACCGTGTAAGCACTCAAATAACCCTCGGCTGATGCAGTGACTATATATGCCAGGTTTCAATGCAATTAATTGAAAATAAGAACGATTTATTAAAATTGATAAAACCAAAAAGGCCGCTGCAGCCTCGTTTTCAGTCTCACATGACAACGGAAAATACTAATAGACTCACAGACCCCGAAAACCTATATATATAGGCCTACCAGGTTTCGAGGAAATTCTAAAAAAATTGAAAAAAAATTAGTCGCCAGGTGGCGGCCATTTTGATTATCGGTGGAAAGCTGAAATTCTAATCAGGTCATCTCCAAAAAAAACTGTATTATTGCATGCTGCCATCCAAAATTTCATGAAAAATGTGAGGATGATCTTATTCAAATGATAAATTCTCCTATGAAAAGTAGCGTTTAAATCCCCACTTTAATGCATTATTTCAATGAGATGCAAATCTGTCATTATAAAATAAAATAAAAATCATCTATACAAAAAAGACACATTAATTCATTGCGCAATCGATCGTCCGCGCACATGATTTTGGGGGCACGCCTTTACGAATGGCAATGATTACAGACTCTGATTAGTGATTACTACAGCAGTAGTGTGGTTCTTTTGAATAATTAAATAATTATACACGTTTGCTAGGGTAGATTGGACTTCACGTCATGATAGTAAGAGATTACTATCAGGACGTGGAGTTCGATCATTGTACTGTCTACCCTAGCTTACGTGTATAATTGATTAATTATTCAATCAAACCACACTACTTCACCCCAGTAGTGATTTGGACCTGGTCTCTCTCACCTCCTTCGGCTACATCTGCCACATCGACTCCCTTCTCGTACGCCATGAACCCCAGCACCGAGAAGATCACAAGACCAGCGTAGATGCTGGTACCGCAGTTAATACATGCCACCAGCACAGAATCTCTAAAATAACCCAACATAAAGCAATATCTAGACTTATTACGAGATCAGAACAGAATCCCTTATAGAAACAAGGACATAACAAGTTTCAAATTGGATAATGAAATTAATTTTTTTACTCGGTAAAAGTTGAGCCTATGCTGGTTTAATGTTGGACAACTGTCTGATGTTAAACTAACATTAAAACAACATCTAGACTTATTGTGTTCCCTGGATAATTATTGCACGACACACTTCAAAGAACCATTCTTCAATGACAGGTTATTATCTGGCTTCCTGTGATTTCCAGTGTTTCCCGAGGATCAATACTAGGGCCACATTTATTCACTCTATGCGATTCACAACCAGTCCAGCGCACACGAGATGTGGACCCAATGCTGGGTTGATATTGGACCACCGTCAGCGACGCAGGCCCAACATTAGCCCAGCATTGGGCCAACGTCTCGTATTCGTCGGGAATCGTTTGCTGTCGATCGTACACACATATACATCAAGATATTTTACATATATCTCTGACTTTACATATATCTCTGACTTTGGTGTTAACAATATCATGTATACTGTAGATCTGGTAATTGCCGCGTGTTTAAATTTTCGCGAATTTTTGATTTAGGACTTTAGTTTAGAATTCACGAATTTTCATTTTTTTGTAGTGTTATTATAATAATAATTTTCGCTAGATTCTTGAATACGCGAATGTGCCCTCCTCGCGAAATTCGCGAAAATTAAAACCTCGCCAATATTACCAGATCTACAGTATTTTCATGTGATTTAACAGAAGATGTAGAACTAATTCTCTTTTATATAAATATATGTAAATGTATATTGTTATGACAAATAGATGAGCGATGACTATTAGTTATGTTAATAATTTGTCTGGCTTACCTGTAGCAGTTATTGTTGAACTTATTGTAGCTAGACACGGCAATGAGACCTCCTGTACAGGCACCTAGAGAGTAAAAGATCTGTGTGGCTGCGTCACTCCACACCCGAGCCTCCCCCAGCTTACTGAAATCTGGCTTCAGGTAGAAGATCAGTCCCTGACTTGCTCCCGGTAAGGAGAGACCACGGATCAACAGGATCGTCAGCATAATGTAGGGAAAGATGGCAGTGAAGTAGACAACCTGAAAACAGATCGGGAGACATGCCGGTTGAGCAACATTGCAAGCCAATTTATGTAGTTATTTTATCTCTTGTTTTGGTGCGATAAAATATATTTACACGTCATGGCAAATAGTTTTTATCTTTGTAATTATCTTTAATTATTATGTACCATGTATACCAATAAAAAATAAATAAACCGTGTACACATTTTGAAAAAGCATGTGTTTTTACAGAAGATCATGATGAGTGTCTTAAACACTTTTTTAACCTACATTGTCCATTATGTTTTGCAGTGCATGTTGAATTATGCAGTTCTAAAGCTTGTAATCTATCTTGTATTATATATTGTAGTATTATTTACAATTATTTCTAGAATATTTAGATTAATAATCGATGTAAAATTAACCGACCTTCCCCAAACTCTGGATGCCTTTGATAAGACAGATAAGTACTATAAGCCACGCCAAGAGTAGACACAAGGCTAGCTTCCAGTTCACACCGTTGGCTTCATCTATTCCACTAGACTGCTCAAGAATAAAGTTCCTGTAAGTAAATATAAAATCAACACATAATTAAATGAAACTATAATATCTACAATACCCCTCGTCTCATAAAACGTCTAAATTAAAAAAAAAAAGATGAACCGACATGACATGACAGTGCAATGTAAATTATACAAAAGAATTAGAACAATATATATCTATGAAAAAAACCTTCGAATAAGTAGTTTTATATTAGTTAAAAAATACACAAAATACACGCTCGCGTCAACCATATATAATGTGATGATGTGAAGTTTGTTGATTAGAATTGTCTAATTTAACACTTAAAATTAATAATGTACCCTGTAAGCAGTAAAATATTTACATAACATCTATACAACGTCGACGTTGGTCCAACATTGTATAAATAATATACAAATGTTTTGTGTTTGCTGGGTAATAGATGTATTCAACAAAATGTTAAAGTTAACCCTTGTCCTGCTATGCCCGGATATATACGGGGCTAAGGATGTTTTAGATCAATGAAAATATCACTTAATTTTGATAAAATAGTTTTTAGTAGATGCCTAGTTGATCCAATAATTTAATTTTAGACATGTCTATTTCTCATAAATAGTAATATTTTTTGTCATTTGAGGCTGGAAATTGAGTTAGCAATTCCAGCTTCAAATGACGAAAAATACAATTGAAGCAATTCAGCAGGACAAGCAGCAGGACAAGGGTTAAGCTATGCATCCTGTTATTTATGTATTTTACATCATATGATATTTTAGAAAGGACATCGGGCTTGTGAACGTTCTACTCACGTGTAGTATTCTTCCGCAGGTGTCTTTGTGCCATTTCCATGACCAGCATTCGACTTTACTTCACTCACTATTGACGTTGCGACTAAAATCAAATTCACAAAGCACCATTAATGATGGAGAGAAAAGTAAATATTTTGGGTCGATACACTACTGTCTTCATGATTTTCGAGAAAAAAAATTGCATGATTTATATCAGGTTTATTTCCTTTAACCAAATTTCATTTTTGTAGCTTCTACTTCTTCATGGGGAATGCACAAGTTTATGAGATAGAAGGGACATGATCATCAAGTACTGTCGAAACATACGAATTCATTTTGATATAATGGTGTTATTATATAGAATTCTACATTTTTATCATCAACCAGCTAGTACTGACACAGCGTCGTCTTTTGAACGAATAAATAATGTCGGGCGAACTCTGCGTGAAATAAATATGTTTTTTCGAGAACTGTTCTTAATAAAGAAGTAGTATTTTTTTTATAATTTTCAGCGAGCGTCCGAGCCGGTTTGAAATAAATAATATGTCCGCTTCAAACCTCCAGCCCCCCCCCCCCCACCCCATGGAGATTAAATAGTGGCTCCCTAACCTGCTAACATTGGGAATGTTAGCAGGTACGCTACCACTTTCACTCTTCTTGGTCTATGAAGTGCGCATCAAAAACTTCCGAATCGATATAATAACGGACTGATTAGGTGGCAAGTTATTTTCGTTGCAGTTTTAATAAACCTTCAAGCGCTAAATTAAATAATATAAATCAAGTGATATGAAAAAAACTAGTACCAAGGAGGTTATATAGACAATGCAAATTAGCTAATTTTGTTAATATAATAATGTCTCATTTTGGATAACTTTCAAAATGTTGCTGTTCCATTTTGAAGATGTGTTAAAATTATAAAAAGTAAATTTAAAATCAGTTTTAAATGAGGAATATTTGTGGTATTATGTTCACCATCACATATCAGTATGATTTTATACTTTATATTTTATACATTTTTTTTTCTATATAACTTGATATTTTATACTTTATATTTTATACAATTTTTTTTGTATACAGTTCCATATACCCATATGAAGATACTGTTACTTATTCATTTTTGTTGTGATATGCTTTAGTACACAATGATGTATAACTGGGATCTTTAGTGTAATTCAGAGTTCAGATGTACTTACCAGAAGCTATGGTGGTGACAATGGTGGGTTGCGTGGTGGCCATCACGCTCTCTGTGGTGTTGCTGGTGAGGTTAGTGTCCGTTGTGGAGTAGATAGGCTGGATACACTGATCCGTGTTCCACCAGTTATCACAGCTGATCCAGGGCAGTGTGGTGGGGATTGAGGCGAAGGACGAGAACAAGTACAGCAGCGTATGGGCGATAATCACATTGTAGTAGACGGCAATAAGCCATGAGACGCTCACCATAGCGTAACCCAAACCTATATATTAACACAGACAAGATCTATAAAATAACGAGATAATCACATTGTAGTAGACGGCAATAAGCCAGGAGACGCTCACCATCGCGTAACCCAAACCTATATAATAAAACAGACAAGATCTATAAAATAACGAGATAATTACATTGTAGTAGACGGCAATAAGTCATGATACGGTCACAATAGCGTAAACTAAACCTATATAATAACACAGACAAGATCTATAAAATAACGAGATAATCACATTGTAGTAGACAGCAATAAGTCATGATACGGTCACAATAGCGTAAACTAAACCTAGATAAAACAGACAAAATCTACAAAATAACCTGGTAATTACATTGTAGTAGACGGCAATAAGCCAGGAGACGCTGACCATAGCGTAACCCAAACCTAGACAAGAAAACAAACAAGGCCTATAAAATAGCCTGTTAATTATACATTGAGGTAGACAACAGTAAGCGATGACACGGTCACCATATCATACTCCAAACTACACACACAAAAAAACAATATTTACCAAATAAATAGTTAATGTAAGCCATGACACGCTGACCATTCCCATGGCGTACCCCAAACATTTTAAAACAGACAGTTAAGATATGCAAACCATAGTCTCAGTGAAAACCACTGCAAAGTCTGCTCACAATAATAGAGCTCACCAAGCACAAGCACAAGACGTTGACCCAATGTTTATTAGATGTTGGACCAACATCTTACACAATGAGCCAACATCAAATAAACTTTGGATCAATATCTTGTGTTTTCTGTGAAGTATTTTTTTTTAGATATAAATTGATATAAAAAAAAAAAAATTCAGGGTATGCATCATGGCAACAATAAGATTGAGATCAGATATTAATTTAAAAGCGAACAGCGTTAAGATCAAAATGTCAGCATATTAATTTTGCTTAGATTAAATCAAAGCATCAAATGCAAAAGTATTCATTTGGTTGTCTTATAATAATATAAATGGTGATCTAGAAAAAGGTTAATGTCACTCCAAGCCTCTAATGAGTACAGAAACAAACAGTTTTAGCGACGCTAGGATAGTCACATTTACACCTTTAGGCCGCACCTTGGAAGGCTGACCAATAAATCAACCCAGTCAACAACTGTTTATGCTTATTTAGACTGGAGGCGGTAGGATAGCGGGGTGACATTCACAATATAAATGAAAGTGGTATTCAGGGATATTCAGTTACTTAAATTCAAGTCATTGAAAACTACTTGGCCGTTTTAAAATTTGAGTCACACTACATATCAGGGTGACAAATGTCTTGATTAGAATTGAATAAATGTAAGTATTTTATAGCCACTTGAAGTTGTGGGTCGCGACAGCGAGACACAACTTCAAGTGGGTAAAAATTAAATTCTATAACATAGCTCTTTAACATGTTTAAGGGTGTATCCGTTCTTGGCATGAAATGGACTAACTTTTGATTTCAAATATTGCGTATTCTGATTAGAAAAGGCCAATATCTATACAATCTACAAGCAGAGTCATTGAGGACATGGAATTAATGACTGTGATGTCTTATAATAATAACGACTGCTATAATTTTATAATACTAGTGTCCGATGAAATGTGTCTATTGGGGACATTTAGATTTGTAATACATGTATATTCAAAATACATAACTTTGCAGTTGGCGATATAATTATACATTCACTTAATTCATTATATTTGGATGAGCACACAAATAAAGGATTTTAATTTCACCAGACTATCATAAATAGGCCTAAGTATGCTCATATGTCACACGATCTTTTCATTGCAAATTAAAAGAGTAGGCTACGTGGGTACCGAAAACAATTGTGGCAAGCCTGCAGAAATGCAACTAGCTTGAAAATGCAACTAGCTTGACTTATTTTGAGCAAATCAGGCATTACAGAAGCCCAATGATCAAGTAGGATACGAATACATCTTACTTAATTAAAATCTCTATAAGACTAGAAAAGTGAGATTATTATCTTTATGTATGTTTATTTTTAAATGTATTAATATATGCCACAATAACACCCCACGGCTATTTATTTTGAGCAATGTTGGTTTGCTTTTAAATATGGCGTTTGTACAGTTCTACGTATTCTCTTCACGTGTTGTAATGTATGGGATTTGTCATAATGTTACCGTTCAGTAATAGCAAAAAAAAAAGAGTTAAATATATTGCGTTGCATAATCCTGCAGCTGTCTCCAATTAGAAAAGATGCTGTGACATTTCAGCCAGTTATAGCAGAAATTGATCAAGGTGGATCTATTGTGTTGCATAATCCTGCAGCTGTCTTGACCATAAGGGACGCTGTGGCATTTCAGCCAGACGAAACAGAACAAATACCTATATGCTCTGAACAGTCATCTAATACAGTAAGTACCTCTTCAAGGACAGCTCTACTCATAGTGGAATGCCTCTTTTCTATTTTTAGATTTGATAGCTTTCACCCAAGCACGTCGATGTCTTTAAGTGCGTCTGTCATTAAACCAAGTAAACGTGAGAGGTTAAACCAATGTTTATGTAATGTTGGCTCGTCGTCTGCGACGCTTGGACAACAATAAAACAACACTGGTTCAACGTTTCACCTGCGATTAAAGCTCCACCGAGCCAGACATGGAGACCATTAGGCCTCCTTGACCTTGACCTTGATGTGCAGGGGACACCCTCGAAACGCCCATGAAAAATGTTGAGTTTAGGTTAGCGGGTGGTGGTTATATAAAGAGTTCGTTAAAATTTTAGCATTCAATCTGAGCGTAAATCTTGTTTTTGAGGAAATTATGGCGGTGATTTTCCCCAGAAAGCACGAGGCGTTGAACCACTGTTTGTCTGATGTTGGGCACCGTCTGCGACGCTGACCTAACATCAAGCAAACTGTGGTTCAACGTCTATGTTTGTTGGGTCTCCCTCAGTTCTATTAAGGAGCAATCCCTGGTGGAATAAAGATTACAGCTAGTTGAAGCGCGGAAATTATGACTAATTGTGGACATTTTAAGGGCTGCTATTTCAACTAGCCAGAAGCAAGCGAAACAAGATGACTGAGAAAAATGAGTACAAAAATGACAAAAATTAAAGTCCTTTAAGATATATAAAAAATGTTTATTTTTTATTTTTATTTTTTCAATAAATCGTTAAATAATATCGCTATTGACATATGAAACATCCTCAGGAGGTTCTCCTGGCCCAGTTCAGCCTATATGTGCACAAAGGTGGCCTAAAGCCCGATTCATTTCATTTGACATATGAAAACCATATTTGTTAAAAAATAAATCTTTGGAGTGATTTATTGTGATGTCTTTAAAATACAGAAAACATAAAAAGAAGAGGTGGCATGTTTAATTTGATGCCTTTGACTTCTTTTATGAAAATTATATTTGAAATTCCATATAAATATTATAACGATCATTTTTGACGGCTTCGACACAGAAATACATATGTTTTATAGATATGTTTTATACAGATACAAAACATACACATTAAACCATTATAATATTATATACAACATTGGCAGTGCTGCGCTAGAACAGGCTTATAGCAGCCTCTGCAAGCTAGGCAGCAACTATATTCATATTCAACCATGTACAAAAAGTATATGCATAAACGCGCCGAGATAATTATTAATATAAATAGGCCTAATAGCAAAAACGCACTCTAGAAACCTATAAAATAAATACAAGTTGAACACTTTTATAATAAAAAATATAAGCTATATTAATTGTCATTGTTTCAACATATACATCCCTATATGAATATATGTATTTCTCCGCGACTCACCTTTAAATAGCGGGTTGACTTTCCAGATGGCTATGGGGCCCAGGTTGGCGTACTGGCCCAGAGCCAGCTCCATGTAGAACAGCGGCAGACCCACCAGCCCCAACATAATGATGTAAGGCACCAGGAAAGCACCTGCAAGGCACAAAAAGAAAAAGATGTAAGGCACCAGGAAAGCACCTGTAAGGCACAAACAAACTCATTTGCGGCATGGCTAATGTCACCGTAACATTCAATAACATCCCTCTATTATTGTTGTTCTCATATCAGATTCATATTCAGACATTCTGGCACCATGAACTCCTGATACATGTATCATTATTATTATATTCTAATAACATAGAAGATAAACGACTATAGGTCGATATTCGTATAGTCGACAACTATAGGTCGATTGACGTATAGTTGACAACTATAGGTCGACAATAGGTCGCTTTGCATAGTGATTTCAAGTGTGTATATTTTAATTTACAAACAGATTAGGAAAAAAAAAAGTTTTTAGTATGCATCAGTTTGGAGATAATTTTCTTAATATTGCAATGACTATTTCAGCACTTCTACTTAAAGTAGCTCTCCTGCTTGTCATGTTGTGATATGAATTTGGATTTTGTGAAATTTGTATTTTGCATGATAAAGTCTCATATTAAAGCTCAGGGCGTTTTTTTTGTGATGCCATGTTCTATTCAATGACAGTTATTTAAAATATGGAATCAAGTGGCTCACACATGATACCAGGGAGATTAAAGGGGTAAAATCGCGTTGTCGTATTAATATTTAGAAAATATTATAGACACTAAGAAGGCTATTGATAAGGTAACCAATTGAAAAACATAAATAAAAAAGCAGACTGATGGAACTGATGAATGAGGAAATTGGCTGTCGGGATTGTGGATTCGGGATCAGAGTAGGTTCTTCCTGAGATTTTCAGGATGTGTGGGCAGCATGGGCAGTATCTTCATAATCCAATCAGCGGAATATACCGTTCTGCAAGCCAATAGGCAGTGTCTGTTTTCTTGTAAAGTGAGCAGATGCTGCCTTTTCGCTTCACACGGCAGTATAGGACTACCCAGGGAATGGCGTAGTTAGCGACGGGGCATGCGACGGTCTATCTAATTCACTTTATCTCCTCGTCAGAAAGATGACCTAGACTGAACTTGTGACCCTTTGCTCCCACTTTGCATATTCCGACCTCCGGGCATTAATGTCCCTTTAAATGTTTCAAGACAATGCGTTGGTGTGAGATTATTTCTTTGGGACTAGAACTTGACATTCTCCTAAAGCCAATGGTAATTAATTAGACATTCTTGACTATTCAGCACAAAACGAAACAACACATTTGAGAAGCAGTAGAATTCAGAGTAATTAGATTGAGCTGCAGCACCACATTGGTTTGTATTTGCATCATGATCAGTTTACAGCACATTTAAGATGTCTGACCAATCCTTGGTCCAATTCAATTATGCAGATAACAGCTGCTATGATGGCCGCCTAGCGAGGGACACAAAATTACGCAGCCTCCTGGTGACTACTCTGAACACTACATTGTTTGAACACTGGATCAACGTCTTGAAGTTGATCCAATGTTCAAACAGTGCAGTCTAGTTCACAGTTTAATACTGTTGCAGTTTGTTTACGTACATGTTATAGATAGCGCCTTGATTATATGGTGTTATGTAAACAGACTAAACGTTATCACTGGTTACAGCAACATATATTACGCCATTTTCATGCAGATCAATATAGTCTTAGATAAGGCTTTCTGGTGCATCTAGCCAGATGTATGAAGATGAGCCAGATGATGCCACTTGAGAAGCCAAATCTTTAATATGTGATATAGAATAAAGTGTCACTTTATAAACATGATAAATGTGACACTGTTTTGTCAATTTTACTGTAAAATGAAAAGGAAACATATTATCATGAGAAGATTGTTGTTCTCCTGTAGGCCTATTTATCAGTTGTTTATAGTTACTTCCGTCAGCTTTTACAATTTCATTCGTAATACCGTTTGTAGGCCTAATTATTGCACTGTCATTTAGAAACTTTGTTTCCTACCTGCCAGCATGTAAAACAAGTGGTATTCAATTTAATATATATTCCTTCCATCAATCAATGCATGTCATATATAATACTAATGATGTGCATATTTAACTTTGTGTATAACTATGCTGGTCCTCTGAAAAATATACCATCAGATTTCCAGTAATAATTGAATACATCAAATTTACATTATTTTACAGTCACGGTCAGGTTGAAACATTGGTGAAATGGTTGAACCCCTAACCCTTACACCACTGAAAAACTGTATATAAACCGTGGAGACCAAAAGTTTTTTTTAATTTGAGATCATAATAAATGTCTTAGTTAGCTCTTTAAGCTTTATTTGAATACCTATGTTATGGGTCCAGGCCATTAGAAATTTGTAATTCTCTCATTGCGGGGATCGACTTTAGACGTCAGCATCTGACGTCTGTAGACTTCAGATTCTGACGTCTAAAGTCGGTCCCCGCACGGAAAGGGTTAGAGAGCTAATCACGACTGTAGTCTTCTTCAATCTGTATATTGTTAACAGGTTAAATCACTGTAATTGAGAATGAAATGAGTGTTTACACATTAAGATTTCATCATTTTTGACCTCAAATTTAACAAATTAATAAATTAGAAAACTCGGCGTTTTAAGGGTCAAACAAAACAAAAAAAACTTGGATGAAAAGGGAACCTATTTTTTCAATCATATAATTTTTCCGTATTTTTTATCTATATAAGCCATGATATAAGCCATAATTGCGTACGCCAGACCATGTATAATAATTATATGAGCGGCCCCCAGAATTAGTAATCCATATGGAGACTTTTCTTAAAAATGTAATAGGCCTATCGAACTTTTGACTACATGTTATAGCAAAAATTATATGACTATCAAAAAGTCACTAAGCGCATATAAACGATCTCATTTCTCAAGGTAATTAATTTTCAGCATTTCAAGTCAAGGGTCGCGTTATTGAGACACAACTCCATGTGGAAAAAGGGGCTGATATTTTAAAAAGAAACCGTCTATATCCGTTATCTGTTATTTGACTACTTTCCGATCAAATGTTGCTTCTTATGTATGCCTAATTGCATAAAAAACAAAGGGAAAATGTGCTTGACCCTTTCAAGCCTGAATTTACCATTGTCATCTTCATCCACTACAAGCCGCGAATTGCTACCGCAATTCTCGACTTGTAGTGAATGAAGATGACTTGAAGTGGGTGGGAAATTGAAGAAAATTGCCATGTATTGGTAAACCTGTTTCATGGAAATTTTCATTCTAAAACTCTTGGTTGTAGGAAATTTAAGCCTGTTTTCCGAGATTTAAAATGATGCTTTAATGCATCGTGAGGACTCAAAGGGGTAATAATCGTAAAAATTGCGTCCACTCAGTTTAAGTCGATTCTTCTCATTATACGTACTATCCCTTAAAATGTATGTTTAATGCCTTGTACTCTAATAATACACGCACATTTACTAACTGCTATATTCAAAGCCTTTTTATTGTTATTACAATATACATTAATCCTAGGTATGTATTGCTATACAAGAAAAAAAACAATTTAATGTTTTTCTGAGGATGACTCTACTGGAATATATCACAATATCATAGCGGGTGCCTTTTATTGTAGCCTATAAAGGTGGTTTATGCAGACAGAAAGAACAAAGGGCAAATGTGCTTAAATCGTAAAAAGTCCCATTAACTCAGTTCAAGTAAGCTAGATTTCCTGCTTTTATCGCCCACCACACACATGTGTATATCTCTTTTATGAAGAGCAGCGATGATTGAGCCGCCTGTAGCAGATTTTTATGTTTCATGTGGATGGCTTTGCAATATGCATGAAACACCATGTCCAAGCCAGGTTGTTATCATTGTAGGCCATGCTATTTGCACACTCTTTGGTTTGCATCTAAAATTAAATAGTCGCGGATCTAATGTTTAAAACCCCAATCTCAGAACAAGGTGTATTGATGTTTTGATGCCCAAATTTTAATATCAGTCCCGACATATACACACATTTAATATACTAGACCACAATTTCTAGGCATTAATTAATTGAAATATTTTGTCTTCGTCTGAATTAGTAATTGGATAAACATATTGACTTCTATGATTTCACCAAGGCATTTAGACTTAATCGTAGCCTTATCTTACAGCTGGACTACGCTATCCTGCAAAGACAAACAGCAGTAACTGCTTACTTGAAAAGTAAGCAGTTACTGCTGTTTGTCTTTGCACAGCAGTACATGGAACAGATAAACCAGTTCCGGAAGGCAGCATGGCATGCGGTATATCTCTCATTCACGTTAATGTCATTGTTTACGGTTACCGCCAGTGTTTGCCCAGGGACTGTGATTGCTGAAATGCCATTTACTTGTAACGCCATTTACTGCAGAATAGATGGAGCAACACGTTCCTTTTATGGGAGCCGCCTCTAAAATGGGAAGAGGGCAGCGGTCTAGGTCAGCGTCAAATGTCAGGGAAAACCAACCGTGACAGCCCTGGATCCGTGGGGAGGACTGGGAATTCCTCTTCTGTGCCTATCTCCACCATAGATAGCATGACAAAAGAGCGACCGATCTGTGTCTCCCGAGGGCATATTTGTTAATGAGAATAAGAAAATGAATCAAATTTTGAAACCACTATGTCTGTTTTTAAGCTATTCTAGAATTGTTGTCATGTAACTAGTTGTGCATCAGTTTTCGCTTTGTTATCAATACATAGGCCTATTATGATTATTCTTATTGTGCTTCGCGGACATTTGGCGTGGAAAAGAGATGAAATATGAAGCTACAACGTTGTTAATTTACATTTGTTCGACATGAAGATCTGATGTTTCTGATTGGTCTAGATAGTAATATTGACCAATCAGATCGCCTCACATATAGGCTGAACTGGAGTATCATCCCTGAATTTAAAATACACCAGTGACGTCAGTCTATTGTTAAAACAGTAGATTCGGATCTACGAATCTGTTATTTTTCATACTGGCGGGCACAGTGATTATTATGCAGGTTTTACCATGACACTACATGCCTAAGGTTTCTTGGTTAACCACACTGCCTATTTTATCTATCAATTCTTGGAACACATGTACCTATTTTGTGTATTTAAGTCGAAAAAATAACTCAATTACGATAGATTTGTAGATCTGAATATACTTGGCGCTACGCGCCTCGTACATTCAGATCTACAAATCTATCGAATTTCGTTCTTTCTCTTTCACAGAAATACTTGTTGCTTTGTCTGGCGGTATCGTTTGAGAAGCCACTGATTTACGCCGATATAAATGATGTGAGGAGTGCTTCCTGTTATCGCTAGGAATGCTCTGCCTGATAAAATTTAATAAGGCGAGAAGGGCTTGTTATTTGATTATTAGGGAAACAAAGGCAGAATCGATGGCGATGCAGGATAGCGGGAGCCAGCAAGCACGAGATGGTGGACCAATGGTGGAATAATGTTGGGCCAGCGTCGCAGACGGAGGCCCAACATTAAACCAGCATTGGTTTAACGCTTCTTGTTTGCTGAGAGAGTCTGAGATACTGCAATCAATGCCAGGAAATCTGGCGTGGGAGATCCAAACAAAGGAGTCCCCATTTCCCAGATCAGACAACGGTCAAAACCTGAAACTTTGGTCCATATTTATGTCAACATCTGGAGTCTACTAATTGTATCACTTCGAATTCTAAGCGATGTTATTTTGTTTCATAAGATCTGTATGTAATGCAAACGTGGGTGAAGTAGGCTACTGTTGAAGGTTGAATTAAAGGTATTTCTTTCAGCGACAATAGACTTGGAACAAAAGACATGTCGAGCAGATCCATGGAAAGCTCAATGGAAAATTCCCAGTCTGCACTTACAGTAAAAAAATACCAAATTATCTTATATTTTGACAATAGTGAAGGTTTTTTCCTCGCTTCAAATGAATAAATGAATGAATGAATGAATGAATGAATGAATGAATGAATAAATTAATTAATTAATGAAGTTTCAGGACAGCGTTATGTACATACAGGCTAAATTGTATCAGATGACACTGCCCTCCAGAGAAAAGATTACAAATTCGTACCCCACCAGGTAGTCTGAGGCCGAGACTACCTGGTCGGTCACGGAGGTTCCCCACTATACTGAATTTTCACAACTAATCGGGAAAGAAAAAATTGCTACTTTGAGATCTGAAAGTCTGAGCGGTGGGCCAATGCAGACACGAGACGTTGAACCAATGCTGGTTCAAGGCTGAGCCAGTGTCGCAGACGGTGGACCAACGTTAAGCCGACATTGGGTATGCATGCTGGACCTCCTGGAGATGATCACTACAATAATGTGTGGGATGGCCAGAATCTGATGACGTCAGTGAAACTCGTCTGGCAATGTGTGTAGACTGTCACGTCTGCTCTGCGCGGGAAAATCCTTAAAATAGACCACCCCATTCATCAGTGTATCTGGCAGCGATGCCTGCATTAAAACCATCAGGTCAGCAACCTAGAACGTCCTTATTCTGATGGATTAGGACATTTTAATTCGATGAATTTTATTGGAAATATGACATGACTGCACGTATACGATGTCCACTGCAGCTTACAAGGCTTTAAAAACACAACCAGAGTGAAAACCTACCATGATATACAAATAACCATGTATGTTCAAAATATAATATTTTATAAATTTTCTATTGTCTATTTAACATCAACCCCCTACCAACCAATTAATTTTCTCATTTGTATCCACATTTTTTATTTCATCAATTTTATTGAAAAGACATCATCGGTTTTATTGATGAGACGAAGGAGCCCTAAAGTTAACCTACCTTTTGAAAAGAAAACATAAGCCATGATGGGGACAAGTATTTGATAATGTTCGCCTGTCTATAAAAGACGACTTGTCAATACCTCGGTATTAATAGGTCGTATCTACTACTTTTGTGAGGTGACAGATACTATCCTAGGGTCGTAACTGTCACTTTGTGAAGTGGCAGATATGATCCTTTAACCCTTTAACCGCCGGTGTCGCATATATTTGGGATTTAATTTCTTATTAGCACATTAAGTAACATCTTTTAAACATAATAAAGATAAAATGTGACATGAATCAGCAATATTTAAAAACAGTTGACCTCCATTTTGTCAAATCTGAATAATTTCCACTCACTTGAAGTTGTGGATCGCGTCAGCGAGATACAACTTCAAGTGAGTGAATTTTTTTCTTTGTTGACGATGTCTGCTTCGCGTGGGCTTCGGGCGATAATAAATCGATTTTAGCCATGAATAACACTTTGTATTATGTGTGGCTTTTACTAGGTTTACAGAGTCAATGTTAAGACAAAGCAATCACCTGACACTGTGATTAATCAATATTTTGAAAAAGATACACCAATAGTCGTTTAAATGATGGAAATAACGTTAAGTTGCGTATTATGGGGGGCTTTTCACAGCTGAAAGATATTTTTTAAGGGGAGCCTCCCTTCGTCAAATACTTGGAAAAATATTGTATGTTTTACATAAGTGACATATACACGTACATGAGATATAAGTAGGTAAATTATTTTAAATATAAAATAAAATGTATCCCGCGTTTCAAAGCGACTCCGTGGTATAACATCAATTTTAGTTTTTAATTTTGTGGTGAAGTAGTGTATCCCTCAGATCATGATTTTATTTCTTTCAAAATATTTTGATTTTTCTAAATATTTTTTTATCAACATTTTTTATCAACATTTCTGGGGAAAACCTAAACAAAGGGCGGTTCAATGTTCCTACAGCATTGAACCACATGTAGATGCCGTCGGCCCAGCGTTGAGCAGTCGATCAGTGCTGTGGGGGAACCCTCACCCCCCCCCCCCCGATTATCGTGTTGTCAGACCAATTAAGTGCGGCAGATATTGATGGTTACTTTGACCATGCTGTCTGAGATGGTCAGTATTTGTGGTCTATTTTGTTGTATGATGTAACCAAGCTTGTTTACATGACAATATATACGTCTTGGAAATATACCTGGTTTCGTCTTTTTCGGTGCTTTAACATTGTTTTTTTTATGTTTTTGTATTTTATTAAAGATTAGTAGGCTATGTAGCTTCACATAAAATAAATTTTCAATATTGAAAAAATTAAAAATTCTAATCCCACGGAGTTCCTTTTAAGTTATTAACCAGATAACATTTTACCATCGCTAAATGTGACCAAGTATGGTATTCGTATTCTGCTCCCTAATTTAAATAACAAATGAATGACGATGATCTGATGTTGCCATGTGACAGGTTGAGCTACTCTTGCATTGGTCGGGGTCAGCTAAATGTAGCGATGATCAGAAAATTACTACATGTGAAATGGTCTTACTTTTGAACTACTGAATATTTTTTTATGACAATTTTCACGGTATTTGTCGGGTGACTCGAAAATAGCCCTTGCAAAATTTCATGAAAATTTGTTGAAAATTGACTGAGAAAAAACATGCGCTACTTGTTAATGTGACTTTGAGTATAGGTTGCTGGACAATACATACCTCCGCCATTTTTGTAACATAAGTAAGGAAATCTCCACACGTTGCCTAAGCCCACAGCGTATCCAATACACGTGAATATGAACTCCAGTTTTCCACCCCAGGCTGCGCGCGCCTCCCCATCATCACTCTTATCTTCATTCTCAACACTTCCACCTTCTGGATCGCCTATTGGAACGCTCGTCTGAAAACATACAAAAATGTGGTTTTGAAGAAATGTTTAATGTTTATATCACAGTGAGTAGAAATGTCAGATTTCAGAAAAAATATTGATATCAACTCCCAGCAAACACAAAACTTTTGTATAATATTTATACAATGTTGGACCAACGTTGAAGACGTTGGGACGACGTTGTACAAATATTATTCAAATGTTTTTTTGTTTGCTGGGTATACACTGCGTGAAATTAGAGCAATCACAAAAAGGCTATATTCGGAAACATTCTTTCTAAATAATCACAGCCACAATCGAGTCAAGTTATTGACATTCAAGGACATCCATGCTAATACAATATGCATATGTATATGCAATGTAGATATTTACTACATGGTGCAATAAAAATAAAGCAATTGAAAATACCGCAGTAGATATTTGTTGCCGCATGCCTATTGTTACAAGTATAGGTATAAATGAAATGAATCGGGCTTTAGGCCACCTTTGTGCACATATAGGCTAAACTGGGCCAGGAGAACCTCCTGAGGATGGTGAGATGATTGAGATGACACTGTCCTCCAGACACAGGATTCGAAATTCGAGCCCTGGCGGTCTGAGGCCGAGCACGCTATTTCTCGGTCACGGAGGCTCCCCACAATACTAACTTTCACACGTGGATGGGGAAGAAACAATTTTGTTTCTTTCAAACCGCCGAGACCGGGAACCGAACCCCGGACTCTGGCGTGAAAGGCAGCGGTGCTAACCACTACCCTAGGGCCCCCGCCCAGTATAGGTATAAGCCTTGGTCGGCCACTGAGTGGTGCATTGCGCCAACGTTGTCTGTTTTATCCACACTACCTGAAATGGATAAGTGATGCATTTAATCTGACCCTAAGAATAATTCTTGGAGTGAGATTAAATTCATCACTTATCCATTTCACGTGCATGTCGTTTTATCCGTGTAACGTCCGGGTGCTGCCTGTGTTTTCCGCGTAGCCCTCGCCTTCTGTCTATTTTCTGTCAGCTTCCATCACTACACCTGATCTGATTTTGTCATCAAAGGGCAGCTGACCCTATTAGGGAGTCATATTAGGACACGTGGCTAGCCCTCTCTCGGTGTTTTTTTCTTGGATTAACGATCGTTTCCCGGCCATTTCGCCCTCTCGCTGAAATCCGACATAAATACCGAGTACGGCCCGTTTAATCTGGAGCTGGTAATCTCGGACAATGACATATTTAGGAGAACGTGCCCCTCTCAGCCACTGTGATGCCAGCCTTCAAAGTACAGTAATCCAACACATCACCAATGATGGGCCAACATCCCAAATGTCGGCCCATCACTGATAAGTGCGGGGACCGACTTTAGCCGTCATATTTGGTCACAAATTAACCAAATGTTGAAGGTTTGTGTCGCGGTAGCGAGACACAACTTCAAGTGGGTAAAAATGTAATGTTTTAATGTAGCGCTATAAGGTCAGAAGTCGCAGAGACGTCATTCCGATTCAGCGACGACAAGCTCTTCACCCTCCCGTTATTTATTAGTATTCTCCAATCCATTGATTTCTACTGTGTGCGATTCATAAAATCACAGATGAAATCACAGATGGTGCGGCTCTTGTGCAAAAAAGATAGCGACGTATTTGCCGTTATTAATGCTTTTTATCTTATAACAATATAGATTATAGATAAAGATTGTACCGTCCGCGATCGGTTATTTTAGCATTCTGACAATTGATATATCGTCTTACCTAAATGAAGGATTTTGATTAGTATATAAAGATTGTACCTTCTGTGATAGGTTATTTTAGGATTGAGACAATCGATCTTTTCACAGTCTTATCTTCATTTCACGGTATATTAGGCTTAACTGAACATAATCATTACCTTTTCCATGCACGAGAAGAAGTGTATTTAATCCTAATTGAAGGATTTTGTTTAGTATGTGGACAGCTGCAACAACAGAAGACAGAGATTCTATTTTGGTCTAATTCGGGATCAACGGTGGCCCAGAATTAGACCAAAATTGAGTCACCTCATCATGTTAATCCAACATTGACAAAATGTAGATCTATTATAAGATTAGCACGAGCTAAAGGAATATTTTCACAGACGAACAGGGTGTAAATGGTCAGCAGCACTTGATCCTACTACCCAGAAAACACAACAAATGTGTATCACATTTATACAATGCCGACGTTGTATAAATGTTATACAAATGTCCTGTGTTTGCTGGGTGTATTTTATGAAGTCAATGGTTTGACCTCTAATCCCTTGTCCTGCTATGCCCGGAGATATATACGGGGTTAAGGATGTTTCGTCATTTGAAGCTGGAAATTGCGTTAGCGATTCCAGCTTCAAATGACGAAAAATACAATTGAAGCCATTCAGCAGGACAAGGGTTAAGCGCTAATTACGTCTATATTAGTTTTTAATCCATTTTATTGGCTGACTGTTATTGGGGACGAAATACGAGTTGAAAAATTAAACAAATATGGGTCGCGGCAGCGAAACACAACTTTAAGTGGGTGAAAAATTTAATTCTATAATTTAGCGGTTTAGGAGTTATCAAACGCTATTGTTATATTGAAGTCACAATCGCGCAATTATATCATTGGCCCCACATACAGTCACGACAACCAATCAAAGACAGGGATAAGCCTGGTTATGCAGAGTCACTCCCCAGGTGTCGCTTATCCTCGTTTATTGAATATATACTTTCAAAATGCGCCGTAAAATCGTGCAGATCTATTTCTTGTATCTGCAGATAGAGCCTACTAGAAGTATTATTTCATCATATTTCACTGCTTTCGCTGACCAAGAAACGTATATGTGTCAGATCAAATTTGGGCTAAAAATGTTGGTCTTAAGTGCTGTAAAAAAATCCAATTAATTGTCATTATTGCATGCTTGAATTATAATGGGTCCCTAAAAGGAGAAAGGGGGCGTAGCGCATTGGTAGAGCGCCTGACTTATCGTTGTTTCTCCCCTGTCAAAGTGACTAGAAGACCACGTAGCAGCCTCGTCGAGGTAAGGTTGAAACCAGTTTATCGGCGTTAATTTTATCCTAAAAGGACTGAGAAAAATGTCATTTGAAGACATTGACGATTTCAATTATTGTACATTATCCTGTTTGATTTCTTTTTATTTAATGACATACGTTTCACATCTGACAAGCTATTGCCAGACTCAAAAATCACCCTGAAATAATTGAGTGATGCCCGTATTATCAATTACCTCTTAAAGCATTGTGGTATGGGAAGAACACTTTTACTCACTTGAAGATGTGTTACGCTACCGCGACCCACAACCCCAAGTGAGTAAAATTACTTGAATATACACAATTTAAACCAACACATATTATTATGTGAAACCATATGTAAATCTGGCAAATGTAATGCTTATTTCGCATTCAAACGTTTTTATTTAGACGTGACTAGCCAGTTAAGGGTTTATCATAATAATGATCATATATCTTATCACCTTTTTTTGTAACGACATTGAGATAACATGTAGTTTAACTCCTATCTCTGCAAACATTAGAAATTCAGACATCGGTGGACCAACGTACATTGATCCAGCATTGGTTTGATGTCTTGTGTTTGCGCTGATGTCAATATAGTCTGTCTGGGTCTAACCGGTTTTTAAAAGGTGAACATGTCTTATCCACCAGAAATACATATGTCTTATGTATTTCTGGTAAAACCCATATAAATTTGGATCTGAATTGCATGAATTCAGGTTATTTTCAGTCACTTGAAGTTGTGGTTCGTGATAGCGAGACAATTTAAAGAGGATGACAATAAAAATCAATCGCCCAGAACTCCAGGTGTTGATGTAGACCTTTCCAGGTCTAGTGTTAATGTTGAGCCGGCATCAGGTTAACGTGCCGTGTTAGATCAGGTCATTGGTTCTGAATAAGATTATAAACATATTAGCAGAATGTAAACCGAGGGATCAGCTCGTATTACTTTGTAATAAAAAATCGAACACTAAAAACTTAATCAATGAGACGCATCAGGAATTGCATCAAAATTGACACTTTTCATCTGTTATTGATTTGTAATAAAATGTAATACTAAAATCAATGAGATGCACCAAGAACTACATTAAAATAGACACTTTTCATCTTATATTGCTGAAATCGACGTCGAAGTTTCACAAGGATATGACGATCTCATCATTGCTGACGATAACAGCTACCTTTATTGATACTCTAACCTTTACAGTATCCCGTACTCATGGTACTTCGTGGTATTAATTGCGTGGACATTTTACCAGCAAACTCGGTACACTCGTCCTGGAGTGTGAAGTAGGGGGTCAGCACTGCCTGTCACGCCAGAGCTAGCGAGCTCATCCCTCACTCTCGGTTTTCAGGTTTCGAATAAAGCCAATGTTTCTTCCCCACTGTTTCTTTAACCCTTTCACCGCTAATCACGACTATAGTCATTTATAATCTGTTTTATTTGCGGATCAAATCACTGTTATTGGGAACAAAATGTGTGTTTTAACACCAAGATCTGCAAATGCTTCGTTGCAAATTAAACAAATATGAGTAGCGGGAAAATGTTAAATTGGGTCACAGAGTCGGAGATGCTATTTTAACAAAGCACATTATTATTCTTTAATTATTCAAAGGTACAGTTGGCTATTGTCGAGTGTTTAATGGGCATGTTGTTCATCAGTTTTCACGTTTTATTTACCCTTACAGCGCTGAAATATGTTTGTATAAACCATGGGGACCAAAGGGTTCTGTATAATTTAAAATCATCATAAATGTCTTAGTTATAGATATCCCTGCTTCATTTGAATACCTATGTTATGGGTCTATGGCCATTATAAATGTTTTAATTTAGTCAGCGCGGGAACCGTCTCCAGACGTCTAAAGTCGGTCCCCGCGCTGAAGGGGTCAAGGAGAAACTGATCTTTATCAGATGCAAGATGTTGGCACAGCGATGATTCAATTTTAATCTAATGTCATAAACGTTTACAAACATTGAACCAACATTTCTGCCGGATACAGCATTACTCATAAATAGCACGTTTTATTTAGTGACAGATGTAAACTATTGATTGCTAGTATTATATATGACCCTGCTGGTCTTGGGACATAGTGGACTATGACATTTATGATCGATAGGCCTACAGCTGGGACAGATTTTGATATATATTACACAGTTTGCAGGGGGTAGATCACGTCAAAAGAATTAAGTATGGCCATCGTGTGGGTATTAAAAATAAAATACCAGCATGAAATATTTGGTGATAATTTATATATATCAGGATATAAATTGAGAAATTAAAGTTCGAATAATTTGATTCTGGTATCAGTTTGATCATATCTTCCGTACAAAAATGTTTCGACCCAACCATAATGGTATTCTACCCCTATCTCAATAACCATGATAACCACGGAAAAACGGGTGGCAATTAGCTGATTCCGTTATATGACACCAATTTGTCTGAGGTATAAAATACCCGTCTTCGACCTATTCTATATTAACGTTGGACATACTAAATATATGACACACGTACAGCAAGTATTACAATCAGATGGAATGAAAAAGCTATCCTTTATCTCTTCAGTGCGGGGATCGACTTTAGACGTCAGATTCTGACGTCTAAAGTCGATCCCCGCACTGAAAGAATTTAAAAACACAATGGCCCTAGACATAACATTGCTAGGTATTCAAATGAAGCGGAAAGAGCTAACTAAGACATTTATAATGATTTCAAATTGAAAAAAACCCTTTGGTTTCCATGGTTTGTACGAAAATATGTCAGCGTTGTATGAAGGGTTATGGTGTCAATCACATCTAAAGCCGTTTTCAGCCGTTATAATTCCCGTTCGCGGTAGCGATACACGATTTCAAGTGGATAAAAAATGAAATTATTCATATTAGCGCTTGAACAGTCAAGACTTTCCACGAATGTAGATCTCAGCTATTTAATAACCCTTTAACCGCCGGTGCCGTCAATATTCGTTTTTTACATATTATATCAGCACATTACATATCAACTTTTAAACCTGTTAAAGATAAAAAGTGACATTAATCAGCAAGATTTGAATTTTTTCGACCTCTATTTTGTCAAATCTGACTAATTTTCACTCACTTGAAGTTGTGGATCGCGTCAGCGAGACACAACTTCAAGTGGGTGAAAATTAAAATTGAATAATTTGGCGGCTAAAGGGTTAATTCCTACCGACATTGTTACTTTATTTGGATATAATCATAAGGCGAAAAATAGCCTGAACACGCTGACATTTTAACCCTTTAACCGCCGGTGCCGCATATATTCGGGTTATCATTTTTTATTAGCAAATTAAGTATCACATTTTCAAGATAGAATGTGACATCAACCAGGAAGATTTAAAAAGAGTTGACCTCCATTTTGTCAAATCTGAATAATTTTCACTAACTTGAAGTTGTGGATCGCGTCAGCGAGACACAATTTCAAGTGGGTAAAAATTCAAATTGAATAATTTGGCGGTTAAAGAGTTAAAGGTGTGTATCTCTCATATAGCATGAAATGAAGCAATGACACAATGTTGGCTCAATACCGGGTCAGCGTCTCCGGCATTGGACCAGCATGAGGCCAATGCCGGCTGACGATTTACTAGTAATGCATGTCCTAGCTTCTATCAACATGATTAAAGGATAACTAATAATAAAGGGACTCTCATTCAGAATATCCGTGACACAAATAGATTTAATTAGGGACACAATAGACAGAGCCTTCAGCTTTTCTGCCTCGTGATGAACATGATGAAGGTCTGGAATTGTCCTCCGAAGGGCTGAACTTTACAAGGAAGAGGTAATGTAGCGTTACTCCTCAAATATGGAGGTTGTTCCGAGCCCAAAACACGAGTTTTTGATTAAATGTTGGGGCAGAGTCGTAGACGATGGACCAACATTGACTCAGCACTGGGTTGATGTATTGGGCTTACTGGTGACCTTAGAAACCCGAGCTGCGGATTTAATTGGGATAAGCTATTCTTGACGATGTTGACGATGTAATTAAATATTAGAAGCAATTAGATAATTAATTAATCGATAATTTAATTAATTATTAACCCTTTAACCGCCGGTGTCGCATATATGGGACACCCATAACTCTACCCTATGCCGCCGGTGTCGCATTTTTTAGGGCAGTTTAAAACGTGACACTAATCAGCAAGAATCGTTGACCTTCATTTTGTGGGATCTGGATAATTTTCACTCACTTGAAGTTGTGGATCGCGTCAGCGAGACACAACTTCAAGGGGGTGAAAATTCCGATTTTTTAATTTGGCGATTAAAGTGTTAAATTATCAGAAAAGAAAACGTCGTTGATGATTGCATGTCTCGTCAATTCAAAACCTTGCATTTGATGAGTGTAACAAAAAGAGGGTCAACATTTGTTATATTTTAGACCCTGGTGATCAAAACACTGACAGCGCCACTACACATGCTACATTGACACTAACCCTGCTAACGAGCAAATATAACTATGTGATTGCGTAATTTTAACATTGTTCCGATGACGGTCCAGCGTTGGGTATGCTGGCCCGTCACTAAGACATCGCTGGGCTAGCTTCTTGTGTTCTGGGGATAACATCAGCCGTGCTCCCCTGTACTGCTTCCTACTCTTATTGTAGGACTGCCACGATTGACGTCATGGATCGAGCCAGATTGGAAGACATATTCAACAGTCGAGATTAACCATTTCTGGCTCGACCTCTAATCTCTAATATAAATCTCTTGGGTTTTAAACTGAATTGTCATTCTCAGTTAAATAATCACGAAAACCAGATCGACAGTAGATTCCCGATGGACGAAATAAATTAATATAAATTATTTAGCCTTTGACAGATCATTTATATGGCTTATGTAAATACCACACCGGAAATATATAAATATATAATATATATAGCCTTGAGAAAATGTCAAGTTATTTTGCTTTCAATTTCAGCTTACAGTTACGTACATGTAAATCACCAATGTATACATATACTATAATCATCAGGATATCATTGTAACCTGAAGTCACACAATGTATTAGTGATGCGTAGGTGTGGATGAGAGAAGATTAAATTATGACACATGCATTTTAATTAAAGTAAATTTAATTAAACTGACTTCCGAGCCTTGGTAGTATTTTTGAATTATTTGTTTTCAGTTTCAGAATAGAGTTACGTAAAACCCTCATGAATATTGTTGGACGACATTTATGTAACATTTCCATGATGATATTTGTTAATCTCTAATGTTTATTTGATATTTGTGGTGTGGTATTTAAATAGGCCTTGTGTCACGTAACTGTTAATGGTAACTACCAGGAAGCTTATTGTACTATATCTATCTCAGTATCGGTTGAAAAACAATTTCACCATTTACATACGATATTAAATGCTACTTGAAATAAAGGTTATATTGTTTCCAGCTAAAGCAGCCCACAAATAGCCAGATCATCTGTTTTTGAGGACGTCAAGATGTTGTGTATTCATGATGTCACAAAATCTGGCACCGTTCATTTAATCTTCTGAGATCGTGTCCAGCAAATAGGAGCACAGAGTCGGGTAAGTACTGGTCATTTCGAAGTTCCAACACTAATCCAGAATTAGATCAACTAATCGTGTTTACTGAAAGAAACGACATAAGGAAAACACCCTCTCACCACAGATTCTTCCTGGGATGGTGTATATTTGGCTGTGCCTATTCCAGTCAATGACCATAATTGATTTCAGTACTTTGATAACTCATCATCAAAAACAAACGGTAAGAAACGGGCTTCCTGTTAGCAATGGACAAGACTTCCAATGCTAGCAATCAGCATTTTTCCCCATTAAGTAGTGTACGTCACGCTAACCTTGATCTGCGCGCTGCCTTGGTCTAGCATGGAGGTAGTATTATCGCTACTATCTCCATGGCTAGTTATAGGGATCTCGCCCTCCACTATGTATCGGATTAGAACGCACCATGTATCTGAAACGTAAGATACTACCATCATTACAAATGGTTAAAATGGCCGAAATATTTTCGGGAGGTGTTTAAGAAATTGTCTCACGATGAGTAACTGATATATAATGTTTCAAAATCAGCTGAGTGGATTTATAAAGGGGCAATAAGGTAAACTTAATTAATATGTAAAATATAAATCGATGAAACTCCATCTTTCGGTATAGATATGGAATGCCTGCTAGCCCGTAACACGTTGTGTGGCTTTTGTTAACCAGTAGTGACTGGATAAGATGAGAATCAGTTGCAGAGCTGGTGCTTCCAAGGTGGGGACATTGAATATCAAACAACGCCTTAATCTGACGAACCACAATTCGTTAATTATGTTAAGTGATTAAAGCGATAAATAACATCTCGTAGTTCTGGATTTTTCAGCAAGCTTAACAGTTTCGTGTTGATGGAATGCTAGGCTCCAGAAAAAAGATATAATTAGAGTCACGACAGGAGAAATCTCCAGCTAATAATGATAAGTGGACTGGTGTTCCGAAGAGGGTGATGAATCAATTGGGCTGAACGAGAGCTTTCTTATCAAATAGGCTAAACTGAGAGTGCGCAAAACGAAAGACGCTATCATCCATCCATATGATTTGAGCGTGTATCCTGGCGTTGTGACCTGAATCTTTTGGCCATCCACCAATACAATTTACCCTTACAGCACTGAAATACCTTTATGCAAGCCATGGAGACCAAAGGGTTCTTTAATTTCAAGTCATCATATTATTATTATTATTATCAATATTATTAGGCGCTTGTCATTGGCCATAATTAGAGGAAATAGATTTGAACTCACAACGGGACCCTCTTCTGCATGGCAAGGCGATGACGACGACACTGACACCTGTGACAGCGACATTAATTTTACTTGAAAGTAATCTACAGCGAGTACATCTGCCTACTTTCAGATTAGTAGAAGTCGTATATGGGGGATTTTATAATTAGTACCATGATAATATGCCCAGAATAATATAATATAATCGTTCTCGCAAAAGCTCCCCAAAATACTGAATCTTTACGAGTGGGTGGGAGAGAAACATTTGTTTCTTTAAAACCTGAATGCCAGAGTGGGGACGAACCCGCGAGCCCGACCTTCGGGCAGTCAGCTTTTACCATCAGGGTCCCCACCAGAGAGTGTGGAAGGCAGGATAAAGATTGGAGATCAAAACATAGCCTTTTCAGGTCGGGGATCGACCTTAGACGTCAGAATCTGACGTCCATAGACGTCAGATTCTGACTTCTAAAGTGGATTCCCGCACTGAAAGAATTAAAATATTTATAACGTCTGTAGACCCATAACACAGGTATTTAAATGAATCAGAAAGAGCTAGCTAAGACATTTATGACGATTTCAAATTGAAAAACTCTTTGATCTCCATGGTTTAGGCAATTCCAGCGTTGCAAGGGTTAATTAATCCCGAGTAAAAGTCGTGTTTCTCCGTAATAATGCTCCAGATGACGTTACCACTGATCTAGATTATTGGTGGAAGATACGAGCCATCTCATTGGTTAATATCATCATCTAAGCCAATCGGAGGGTTCCTATCACTGCCCTATTATCTGTGTCGATTCATAGCACTTCTGACGTTTATTTTGCAAAGGCATACTGATTACTCGAAAATAAGCAGCTACTGCTGTTTGCCTTGTCACGTCATAATATGAGATTGGAGTATGCTGTATATTAGTGAAAAGGGTCTCAAATAAATAAAAGGAATTCGATATTTTAAACTCACATGAAAACCACTCTGTATCCACGTTCTGTGCAATAAATCGAATAATGAAGGTGATCAGGTTATGTGCATAAATTCGTTAGTATATTCGAATACCTACCTAGTCTGTGTTATGGGATTTAAATACACTCAGTTTTCGTTTTCAGATAAACCCTTTCAAATCTGATTTTACCATTGTCATCTTCATCCACCACAAGTTGCGAATTGCTGTGGATAAAGATGACTAGAATGGGTTAAAAATCAAAAGAAAATTGACATATATTGTTAAAACAGTATCATGGAAATTGTCCTTCTAAATCCCTTAGTTGTGGGAAAATCAACTATTTTTCAGGGATGCAAGATGATTTGTTATTGCATCATGGAGACTAAAAGGGTTTAGACTCACAATATAAAAAGCAGTCTAGTATTCTAAGATTACATTTCCGGTGTGCAATTTTGATCCTAATGGGACAAGATTTTTTTTTGTGTGACGGAGCTTTCAGTTTGATTCAACAGGTACCACAGCTACATCACGAATTCTCAGGATGTCATCATATCAATAACTATTTTTTTATTTGGGTTCTCAATTCCATCCCGCTGACTAAGAAAAGATCAAAACAAGCGTGTGCGTTGCCTTATTTATATATTGTATTACCGAACCACCGCTACTCTCAGAGAACATGTGAGGCCAGTCTCCTTCGGATCAATGTTCAGGCAATGTTATTGCAGCGGGCTAATTTAAACGTGGTATCGGGTCTTGCAGCAGACTGAACGAAGATTACGTACATTGGGCCCAAAATAAATTGTTGCTGCTCACGCCTCCACAAACACAATCTACCTGAGTAAACAGTGCCAACAACAGATAATATTATATAATTGGTGAAAGCTCAAATTATTATGTCGCTTTCACAAAATTGTAATAATATGTTTATCAAACAACACAATGTGCTATCAAGACGTCGCATATGTAATGTTTTATTTAATTTGTTGACGTTTGTTCTAATAAATCTTTGTAAAGCCTACGGCTTTTTCCAATGTTGTCTTTACAAAAGGGATCATTTTCATTAGCACAAAGGTGATCAAAATTAAATGCATTCATTCATTAGGCTCTGCCAAACATAGGACAACGGTTATATCAGTATTTTGTGATTTGTTATCACATGTTATCACATGTTCAAAAGATAAACACGCGACAATTCCCTGCAAACATGACGTTGACCCAAGTGTTGAATTATTGTTGGCCCACCGTCTGCGACGCTGGTCCAGCATTAAGCAAACATCGGTTTGACCATAATTATAACCTCCTTGGGTTCAACAAATATGTTTTGCAATAGACAATAAACAACAGTTTTATTACAAAAGATATCTATGATTATATGCATATATTTACAGATATGTATGATAGCTCCAGCGCCAACCACTGACTGTTCACAGCCTGCCGTTTTCAGATCTCAGATAGAGACTATTATCAGATTATCATGATTATACTAGTGGTTTTGGCTTCAGTCGACACTAACCTCCATCAATCAGGTGCTTTCTCTGAGGTAAATATCGATCCCGAATTATCGTGCCGGGGAATTCTAGGAAATAGATGACCTTAGACGGAGCACACGCTCGACTTAACATGTGTTGACACTATAACAGTGTTTTATTTTTTATTAGCACTGCTTTTATACACGTGCAGGATAAAATGTGACGTCCATTAGCCAGATTGAAAATAGTAATGTTATGACCTTCACGTTGTCAATTCTGAATAATTTTCACTCACTGTAAGCTGTGAATCGTATTAGCGTGACACAATAGTTCTAATGAGTGAAAACTTCAATTAAATAACCATGATAACTTGACAGTTAAAAGTTAAGGTAACGCACGCTCAATGCTGGCTGAGTGTTGTACGCGATGGCTGGTACAATTTTAGAGCTCCATACATAAAATGGTAGTGTCAGGTATTCAATAGACATGATTTTCGAGACAATGTGTTCTAAATATAGCTTTACTTGGCCGGAAATTATAACGCCAGGAACGCTGTCACGTGTTTTTCAACAAAGATCAACTTGCAGCAAAAACGAAACATTGAGTCTGGGCTGCTTCCACAAACCAATTTAAATGTCAATCTCCAGAGCAATATATTAACCCTTAAAGCGCTGAATTAAATAATTTAAATTTTCACCCACTTGAAGTTGCGTCTCGCTACCGCGACCCACAACTTCAAGTGGGTGAAAATTACTTATATTTGCTTAATTTGAGACCAGATCTTCATGTTTGAACACGCATTTTATTCCCATTAACTGCGATTTAAACGGCGAAATAAAACGGTTTAAAACGACTATATTTGGCTCCTGCTGTTTAAGGATTAAATGTTAACATACTGTTTTGACGGTTTTTTAGCTGTGCAGTTTGCGGGTCACAGAACTGGCAGCGCGCCAATCCAATCTGCAGATTTGGGCGTTTTCTACAACCGGGATCGGCGGCGGTCTTAAAAGAGAACCACCGGCATGTCAGAATGAGGCATGTAGCAATCTGTGACAGTGTTCACAAGCCATGTGAATGACACAGCTGATGTGAAAAAGGCTCAATATCTCTTTCTCATCTATGCCGTTTGTCTGCGGTGCGATGAGCGGGGGCCCATAGGGTAGTGTTTAGCACCGCTGCCTATCACGCCAGAGTTCGGGTGCTCGGTTCCCGGTCTCGGCGGTTTAAAAGAAACAAAAAATGTTTCTTCCCCATCCACGTGTGAAAGTCAGTATTGCGGGGAGCCTCCGTGACCGAGAGGTAGCGTGCTCGGCCTCAGACCGCCAGAGCTCGAATTTCGAATCCTGTGTATGGAGGAAAGTTTCATCTCATTCATCTCACCATCCTCAGGTTCTCCTGGCCCAGCTTAGCCTATATGTGCACAAAGGTGGCCTAAAGCCCGATTCATTTCATTTCATTTTGTCTGCGGTGCGATGCGGTTAAATGTAGCAGTGGCAGGTCCAGGAATTGACAAAGGGGGGGGGGGGCGGCGATGCTTTACTATAATTTATACACACAGTCAGCGTCACATATGTTCCAGATGGGTTCGAGAGCATATTTCTGCCCAAATATTGCATTTTTTTAAAACCCTGAACGGGGAGGGGCGGCGCACCCCACCCTCTGGACCCGACACTTCATTTGAATACCCATATTTAGGGTCTAGCATGTAGGGTCAATAAAATCTGTTTAATTATTTCAGTGCGGGGATGCCGGCCTAGCCCCGATGGCTTATTCGGTACGTTTGTGGGTTCGAATCCTGGCCGGGTCAAATATTTGTCATCGTAGTTGTGCATATACAGTGCTCCAAACTGTTCAAGGCCTGGAGTCTGCAGTGTTGTCTATGATACTGTGCACTATAAATAATCCTTGAAGTCATTCGTGAAGAGTAGGGCATAGTCCCGACTTTGGGCTTCCTTCTGTCGCGATATTGTCATGATTGTGAAGAAAGCGACGTGAAGCAATATTCACTCATTCGGTGCGGGGATCGACATTAGACGTGAGAATCTGACGTCTGTCAGATGTTGACGTTTAAAGTCGGTCCCCGCACTTAAAAGATTAATGTGTTTGCCAATTAGCCAGTCAACACGATTAACAGATCAACAACTCGTGTACTTTCTCGATACCCATTCACATCGAAAAAAACGGCGGTAATCACCATCTGAAAGTGAAAGGAAAGTACCCATGTTCATGTACTCTAATCTATAATCTAATTGTGCTACCAATATAATATATTCATTTATTTTATTTTTAATTGCTTGATAGATGAATCACATCGAGAGTTAAATTACAAACACAATTACCGTCTTAAAGTGAAAGAAAAGTACCCATCTTCATGCACTATTATCGATATTCTATTTACGTTACCAGTAGTATATATTTAATTATTTTAATTTATTATTATTTGATAGATGTATTCTGGTCGTCGCCATATTCTCATACAGTTATAAGAATGACGTCAATACGTAAATCACCATGAGTGCCTTCTCCTCTATTATATTTATCAATAGTCTAATTATCTTAGCACTGAGATCAATGTACCCAGATTGTCAGCCTGGTCAATAAGGTTTTCACCACAATACTTGAGCTAATATAAATTAGGAGATATCCTGAGACTGAGCGTTGGCGGACAACTTAAGGTTGATTCAAGTGGGCGGCCAATCTCAGTCCATTAACCCTTTGAGCTTACATTCTGTATCTGTCTCTGTATGTCACGTGGCAGTTTACACTATTGTGCTATCGCGCCACGGGTGCTATCGCACCACTTTCTGGATTTTTTGAGGGGAAGGGTCTCGCCGGATGAAAACTGCACCTACGTCCATTGAGGTTATTTTACGTCCAGCTCTAAGTCAGGCAGACGAGCCTTCCGTTACACGACATCGCTACACGCATGTCCTAGTGTATACAGCACCTGGCGTGTGCCAGGCGGTCACCGATCCAATTTTGGACCGGGCCCGGCGTTGCTTAACTTCAGTGATCGAGCTAACACCGATGAGCTAACGCCATATTCCGTATATAGTACTAAATATTAAACAAATAATATTTCGCTACCACGACCCACAACTTTAAGTGGGTGAAAATTACTCTCATTTGTTTAATTTGAGACCAAACATTTGCCAATCTTGATGTTAAACATATTTTTCGTTCCATCAGTGACTTGATAGGTTAATTGAAAACGGTTTTAGTCGCGATTAGCAGTTTAAGAGTTAACCCTTTGTGCGCGGTGTCAAGCAGGATTCAAACTAAAATAAAGCTCAAATTGATCAAATAGAATATGTTGGATGCTTAGTGAATCCCAAGACTTTGAATAGAAAGTTATTGGCTAATCTAATCAATATTTCAATTTGAAAGATGCTTATTTTCACTCACAAATATAACTATTTTTTCGTCATTTGAAGCTGGAAATTGTGTCAGCAATTCCAGCTTCAAATGATAGAAAAATAGAAACAAACAATTCAGTAGGACATGGGTTAATAACAATTTAAATGTGCTTATTGAATGTGAAACGTGTCTTCCACAATCAAGATATACAAAAAGGCCCCTGTTTTGAGGGATCTTAATAATTTTTACCCATTTGAAGTTCGACGTGCCCCAACTTCATTGCGATGTTTTCATTTCTAGACATTAAAACAACATTATTGTGAAGTATATTATATCACAAAAAGGAAGGTGAATTATTTTTTAAATCTCTCTTCTAGTTAGATTTTAGACGGGAAGTTTGCCTAAATAAGTGGATATAACTGTTCATTTAAACATTTATTTAAACATCACTATTATAATTATTTATAACGTGGTAATTGAGACGGTGAAAAAATGATAGCTATGCATATTTCCAAAATGTGAAGAAAGGAAAAAAATGGAACACGGAACCGTTGATTATGACGGAGCAGGCACTTGGGAATATTCACCAAAAAGAAACGGTACTTCACCTGCGGCAAAACATCACATGATAAATGAAGGTAGTTTTCCTAGACGCTAGTCACCAAATAGATCCATCCATAAGCGTCAGCTATAAATAACTCGTGGGTCCTGTCTCACAGTGTTGCGTGTATATTGTAGCACTTGTTAAGAGTGGTGTTGTGAGGTGAGCTCTGCTCGTTCAGACAAAATCAAGAGAATGATGTCAATAATTAACTGGATCGAAAGACATGTCTGATTTGTTCATGCTAAACATAGTGAAAATGATGGTGATGATAGTAATCTAAACTTTCACACATTTCCATTAACCCTTTAACCGCCGGTGCCGCATATATTCGGGTTTTCATTTTTTATTAGCACATTAAGTACCACATTTTAAATATGTTAAAGATAAAATGTGACATCAACCAGCAAGATTTGAAAAATGTTGATCTCCATTTTGTCAAATCTGAATAATTTTCACTCACTTGCAGTTGTGGATCGCGTCAGCGAGACACAACTTCAAGTGGGTGAAAATTCAGATTGAACAATTTGGCGGTTAAAGGGTTAAGGGAATCTGAAATGAGATGAAGCTATAAGAGGATGTTGATCTTAAGATTTTTAGATGGGTCTGTCCGTTTTTCTGTGAATTTTGTGTATTAGAATTTCGAATCCTGTGTCTGGAGGGCAGTGTCATCTCATTCATCTCACCATCCTCAGGAGTTTCTCTTGTTCGAGTTTAGCCTCTATGTGCACAAAGGTGGCCAAAAACCCTATTCATTTCATTTTGTCCTCTTTATCAACATCTACCAATATTTTGTAAAAACATCGTTTTAAATTTGTGCTCTTTAAATGCATATCTAAAATACAACCCATCTTGCAACCTATATATGTAATTCAGACTGATTCGAATCCAAGAACAAAGGCTAAATGTGAGTGAGTGAATACTGCTTTACGTCGCTTTCTGCATAATCGTGCAATATAGCGACAGAACGAAGCCGGACTATGCCTTACTCTTATTTCGGATGACTTCAAGGGTTCTTTATAGTGCACAGTACCATAGGCAGCACTGTACACTCCAGGCCTTTGAACAGTTTGGAGCACTGTATATGCTTAATATCTGATGTAAATCCAGCAAATACAAAACATGGATTAAATATAGGGTTAATGTTGGGCCACCGTCTACGACGTTGGCCCAACATTAACCCAACATTGGATGAAAGATTATTGTCTGATGTAAAGTCGCCTAGCTTTCAGTACACATGTATGTCAGGCAGTGTTCCTTGACCTGCGTCTTATGCGGTGGATCAATACACGGCAGAGTAATGCCTACCACGGCTAAGTACCAGTCTCCGGTGCCTCAAACCATCTTCTACCCATCACCAGTCAATTATTTATCACCCAGACTCAGAAATACAATCCTCCTTCACACCAGACAGGGAATTACCGCGACGTGTAATTTGGTTCGGCTGAACATTGTTATTTCATTGGAGCCCAACACAGTGATGGTTCAAATAAGAAAAAACTTTGCAGACACATTTTCGATAAATGCTTATACATATAGAAAGCCAAATAATAAACAAAAAAATCTTAAAAGTTTTAAGCAAGTGTTGTGTTAACTAGAGTTATTAGCCCTTTCGGTGGATGCGACGATTTTACGCGCGTTCAAGATATTTTCTCACAAAAAAAATCATTGAAATTTATAAATTGTGTATGTGGGTATTATAAAATAATAAAAAAACATTTCAAATAAAAAGTCCCATGAACATATAAGTGTGTGGATTGACATCTTTTTTGTTCAAGTTAAGGTGGCCATTTCGTTCGTAATGCCAGCTTCAGATGGATACAAAATGTTAACCTTTCTCCTGATGTGACTGTATATACACGGGTTGAAGCTAGTTTCAAACCAAATAAAATGCCACTGAAATTAATCAAATAGTTTGTGATAGATGCTCAGTGAATCAAATAATTGAATTTGGGATTTGTCTATTTTTCCGTTAAAGAAATATTTTTCATTTATTTGAAGCTGGAAATTGCGTCAGCAATTCCAGCTTCATATAAATGAAAAATACAATTCAAACAAGTCAGCAAGACAGGGGTTAAGGTGTAATGTAAGGAACAGTTTAACATAAACTAACTTCTAATTAACTTCATTGAACCCACGTAAATCGCAGTTTCAGCACGACGAAACCTACGCCATAACGAATCAAGGTGGTTATGTAGATTTCACATGTCAAAAGTCACGATTTTCCCTTTATTATTAAAAAAAACATGACAAGAATTTGATGAATTGGTCTCGGCCATGAGTGGACTTTCCCTGGGCTTTATTATGTCCCGTCTGGCGTCCCATAATCAATCTAATCTTGGGACAAATCAAACACTATAACTTCCTTGGACGAGCTGTAAGCTTAACCCTTAAAACGCTGAATTAGTGTGTATACATCATGGAGACCAAATGTTTTTTTCAATTAAAAATCATCATAAATGTCTTATTGAGGTCTTTCCGATTCATTTAAATACCTATGTTATGGATCTACGACCATTAGGAATATGTAAATTCTTACAGTGCGGGGATCGTCTTTAGACGTTAGAATCTGACGTCTACAGACGTCAGATTCTGACGTCTCAAGCCGATCCCCGCGCTGTAGGGGTTAAGACGCAAAGCACGGTAACTCTCTGAAAATATGCCAATAAATCGATCAGTGAGAATGGACCACGTCTTAGTGCTCACTGTGTTAGAGGCCAGCGTGATTAGTGTGTTTTATAAGCGTCTACTGTGTATACTGGACTAGAAACTCGACAACGAGAGGTTAATTGTTCGATTCCACTGGCACCACGTGAAGCACGCGCACTCCACGCTGGGTCAGGCACATAGAGCTCTAAGCTATTTATTCTAATTATGCTATCAGAAATGGGCATAAAAACACAGAAAAAGATGACAGTAGTCGACACCGGTGATCTAGGGGTTAGGTCAAAGACCAAACTGCATTATATTGATAAAAACATCTAACAAGTTATATTATCGTTTGTTTGACAGAACAAATCTAATTATCGGTGGGGATGAAAATGATTGCTTTCCCTAAAAATGTTTAGTTATTTTTTGGCTACTAGATATTACTTTATTTGATACTATGCCTAACTATAGTTACACAATAGTTATACAATAGAATCTAAATTGTTATTTATTTCTCGTTTGTTAGTAATACATGTATGTAAGCCATTATAACAAATAGAAAATTATCTACTACGATATTTTAGAGCCATGGTTCTAAAATGTGAAGACAATATGATTACACAAATAATACAGATATTTAGCTATCCATCCATATTAATTTCCTGTGATAAAAGGAGAGACTGACAAATGATTTCTGCTTCGATGGTTGAATAAATATGGGTTTCTACAGAATTATCTGAGATGATCTTTAGCTTTTTATTGATATCATTGTCAAGAAGAAATATTTTCATAGATTTAAAAACAGTTTCCTATGCTCATTCTTTATACTTATATTTTTGAGGTTTTCGTAAGTGCATTGTTATAAGTTTTGTTAAGTTGAAGGATGAACAGTTCTGCTGAAGCGAAAATAATCTACATAAGCTGTTATGTAAGCTGTTATTGCACGCAATGGAAATTTCCATGTGCGTGACATTACAGACTCTCCAGCGACACGAGATTCTGATCAAATGTTTGGTCAGTGTTGGGTCAACGTCGTATATGGTGGCTCAACATTGATCCAACATTGGGCTTTTGCTTTGTGGTTTGCCGGGTCTTATAGCCTGATTTGAATGAAGGTGTTCCCCGGATAGAGTCAGAAAACATTCACTATATTTATTCAAATATGGCAATTATATTTGTTTTATTTAATACATAAACGAATGCAGGTCTAATCGAAAATGATTTCTATTACCCAGGGAAATAGACCCTGATCCTGTTTTCCTTGCTCTTACAAAGCATGCCTCAATGTGTCAGGTTTTCATTCATTGCTGACTACATTTGCAACCCTGCTCAAAGCATTGCATTGATTTCTGTCTGTCTGGCAATCCCGCCTTTTGAGGTCACCATGCATGGCATTCCGCTACAGATCACAATAATTCTCTGGTAAGTCAAAAGGCGGTATCTTCTTGCATTAAAGTAAACAGTTACTGTCTTTTGGTTTTGCGGTATATGTGTGTGGTCTAGGAATAGTTGTGAAATCAGACCAGATACGAGACAGCGTTCACTAGATGTTGGATCTACGTCGCAGACGGTGTACAAACATAAAGCCAACATTGGGGCAATGCCGCGTGTTAGCTGGAATATCACTAGAAGGATTAACCCTTGTGCAGCTAGAGCCGTATATATATACGGTTTCAAGCAAGTTTCAAACGAAAAAAATGCCAATAAAATAGATAAAATGTTTTGTGAGAGATGCTCAGTTAATGAAATTATCCAACGTTGTAGATGTTTATTTTTCATAGATATTATTATTTTTCGTCATTTGAAGCTGGAAATTGCGTTAGCAATTCCAGCTTTAAATGACGAAAAATAGAAACAAACAACTCAGCAGAACAAGGGTTAACGCTTCAGAATTGACCTGTGTTTCATCATGGATACTGACATCCTCGATTTTATCGAGTGTAGAAAAATTATCGCTGAAGTTTCATACGATCTCTTATACACAAATTGACTCACTCTTCTAAAGTTGTGATAATGTATGTGATTCTGTACTAATGCTAACAGTTCGTCAGAAATTTAGCACACACACCGCCAGTAATGAACAATCGCACGTTTTTATTCCCAACGAATATACCGAAGTAAAAATGAAATGAAATGAAATGAATCGGGCTTTAGGCCACCTTTGTGCACATATAGGCTAAACTGGGCCAGGAGAACCTCCTGAGGATGGTGAGATGATTGAGATGACACTTCCTCCAGACACAGGATTCAAAATTCGAGCCCTGGCGGTCTGAGGCCGAGCACGCTACCTCTCGGTCACGGAGGCTCCCCACAATACTAACTTTCACACGTGAATGGGACCGAAGTAAAAAAGTAGAACAAATGTAGCCAAGCCTAATAGGGGTGTGAAATTAACCTTAAAAATGCTAAATTATAAGATTAATTTTTTTCAACTACTTGAAGTTGTACCTCTCTACCGCGACCCACAACTTCAAGTGGGGTAAAATTACTCTTATGTGTTTAATTTGAGACCAAACACCTGGAAATATTGATGTTTAACACACATTTCGTTCCTAATAACAGTGATTTGATCACAGATTAAAAACTACTACAGCTTACCGCTTTAAGGGTAATGTAACAACTCGATACGAGACCTCACCACACTCTCACACCAATATGTTATTAACCCTTTAACCGCCGGTGCCGCATATATTCGGGTTTTTGTGTTTTATCAGCACTTTAAGTACCACCTTTTAAACATGTTAAAGATAAAACGTGACATCAATCAGCAATATTTGACAACAGTTGACCTCCGTTTTGTCAATTCTGAATAATATTCACTCACTTGAAGTTGTGGATCGCGTCAGCGAGACACAACTTCAAGTGGGTGAAAATTCAGATTGCATAATTTGGCGGTTAAAGGGTTAATATGTATTATTGACTAATGCTCAACAGCATTTCTCTAGTGCGCTGTAGCACATGGTAGATTTGGCAAACATGAAATCATTTACGCCTGATCAGTTGCATTGACGCATATTTCATTCTGTTCAGGGAAAAAACATGCCTAACCATTTAACCGCCAAATTATTCAATTCGAATTTCTATCCACTTGAAGTTGTGTCTCGCTGACGCGATCGACAACTTCAAGTGAGTGAAAAATATTCAGATTTGACAGCATGGAGGTCTACAAATTTCAAATTGTCTTGATTATTGTCACTTTTTATCTCTAATATGTTTAAAAGCTGATATGTAATGTGCTAATCAAAAATGTAAAAAATTAATATGAACGGGACCGGCGGTTAAAGGGTTGAATATATTTTAATGGTCACCTGTGGGATGCAGAACGCTCGCCATCTGGCTGGAGTAACATGTGTAATGAGTGTGACACAGACACACCCTTTCACGCCCAGGAAAGTTATTTTGTAATAATATTAACCCTTACACCACTAAGACGACTTTAATTAATTTTATTAGCCATTTAAATCGCAGTTATTGTGCGGTGAAAATTTCATCTGATTCATCTCACCATCCTCAGGAGGTTATCCTGGCACAGTTTAGTCTATATGTGCACAAAAGTTGCCTAAAACCCCATTCATTCCATTTCATTTGCCATACAGGCCTACTTGTGCCTCGTAGTCCGGTCAATAAGGTTCTCAAATCCTGGTAGATAGGAAAAGTGAAGGACAAAAGATTTTCTTATCTATATAGTATCTAAATGACCTTCTTAGACCGAAAGTTTACCAAAATCTATGGTGGGCTAAGGTCACAGCAAGGTCAAATCCAAGATGGCCGCCATCAACCCAGGATATGTCATGATCTAAAATAATTGTTTTACATTTAGCACTTAGTAAATCAAGTGTGATGCCTCTTTTCCATGTCATTTTGTAAAGGAGAATTCAGCTTACTTGTTATTTTTGTGATCAAGGTCAAATGTCAAGGTCACAACAAGGTCAAATCAATTAAATATAACCGGCAATTAGCCTATGTCATCACAATAAAAGTGATTTTTCTCACTTTCTCAGCTGTAGAATTGAGTGTAATACGGTGCATCTTTTCCATTTTGTCAATATTCTGGTATATTTTTAACCAAATGACCCTGCCAGCGGCCATTTTGGATTTGACCTCTTTGTGACCTTAGCCCACCATAGAATTTGTTGAACTTTTTTTTCTATAACCTCAAAGTCATTATGTACCCAAATGCAACCAAAAAGCTTTTGTCCCAAACTTTTCCTACCTCAGTTCTTTATTGAGCGGACTATCGTGCGTTGTCAGGTGTATGTCATCTATAAGTCATAGTATGCCGTAACAGCGTGACTAACAACCATGTCATCAATAATTAATCGTTCGTGTAGCTCAAAAACAGCCGACAAGTGAAGCGAGTAACTTTACAATATTTATTATATTTCATGACGTGAGCAGTCACGAATTCAGTGGGATTCTGGGACTTGGGTTTCCTTTTTGGCATTTGAGTGCAAACCCCAACTGATATCTTGCTTTAGTTATTGTTGGTGATTGTTAAATTATCTTCAGGCACTAAGCTGCTGAGTGCATACATGATATAATAGAGATCCGCCCCACTGACATTTGTGAAGATGCGCAAAACTCCACAGAACAAGAGAATGATTGTAATTCATCGAACTGAAAGACAAACCCAGACACAACAGATTTGAACCGATCGACCTTGTGTTTTTTTGCCACGGATAAATACGCGTTGTGGTAAGAGGTACACAAGGCCCGGGGGTCGATACCAGCGAACACCACACGCTGGTACAATGTTGGTGTATGGCTAATTCACCGTCTGCGACGCCGGCCTAACATTAAACATTGCACAGCTAGTCACGACTATGGTTGTTTTTAAGCCGTTTTATTAGCCGATTAAATCACTAATATTGGGAATAAAATGAGTATTTATAAATCCAAATTTTCAAATGTTTGATCTCAAATTAAACAAATATGAGTTCAAGTGGGTGAAAATATCAATTATTTAATTTAGGAATGTAAATATATAGAGAGGCTGTGTTTATTCTAAAGGGGTGTTTTTTTCATCATCTTCTGCAATCAGACTGATTATTTTGAGCGAAATAAATCATAAATGCAATCACCCTATGTTAACCCTACTTTAACTGGCAATTAAGTAGGAAGTATGTATTTTTTTAAATTACCAGAAAATCGAGTTGCCTTATAACATAACACACTATGGCTGTCTATGGTTAAAAGTGCATGGTAAATTTACTATAGTATACCGCTTTCTCGCATTCATTTCGGGGTATTTTCGTTTAGTGACATTGTCAGCAAGATGTGGTAAGCACAGAGGCTGCCAGTTATTGTGTTCATGCTGCTGCAATAAATGGATGATTGGTTCAATTACTGCCCCATGTAATTACAAATATCTCACACTATCACATTCAATCTAAGGCAAAAAACATGATGACGAGATGAGCATCATAATGCCATTATTATGTGTCTGCTTGGCAGTCTAATGTACAGGTTAAGTAGAACCCTCCAAAAAAATGCAAACAATGTCTCAGCTGTAATTACTGGAGATGAGTATGGTAATGAACAGCGGCTATAGCTGCGATAATGATAGATGAGCTTGTATCTCTAAGCGTTATTTTTATTCATCATCAAGCTACGGTGAACACGATTAGAAAAGTGATGACATGGTGAATGAATTAATTAATGTGGCTGTAGGCAGCTTTTTGTACATACAGGCTAAACTGGTCCAGGAGAACCTCCTGAGAATGGTGAGATGAATCAGATGACACTGCCCCTTCAGACACAGAATTCGAAATTCAAACTGTGGCTTTCTGAGGCCGAGCACGCTAGCTGTTGGTCACCGAGGCTCCCGCCCAGCGTTATTTAACCATTTCGCTTTCAATCCCGACCGTTACGGTCGGGATTGACAGCGAAATGGTTGAAATGGTTGAAATGACTAATTTACCATGGCACATCTCGCACTGATTCCGTGATGTCGGGATATTAGCGTGCGGTTTCTATTCTACTTGATGTTATAGATAATCGTCTGACATGAGGCTCAGTTGTTTTGTCTGATCTGTTTTCCAGCACGGATAAAGTATAATCCATGGCGGTATTACACGACCAGGTATTTACGTCAATGAATAATTATTTGGGGATGAAACTCCCCTTCTTGTGTCGTTTTACATAAATATCACGGGTTATTAATGTGTATATATCTTAGTTTATTATGTCTCTAAGTTTATAATTGGAAGAGTTTAATGAGACTGATGTGAGAAGCTGTAGAATTTGACGAGGCATAGAGGTGATGCAATAGTAAGTTTTTATTGTTTATTCATGGAAAATTGGCCAAAATCGACATAGCCACAAACCCAGGAATGACGAGCGTTGACTCGACGCTGGACCATCGTCTAAGCCGCTGGCCCAGCATTAAATCAACTTTGGGTCAATGTCTCATATTTGCTGGGAATTCTTACTATGGTACACCAGCGGGTTCACAATGCATTTTCCGCTGTGCTTAGATGATGGACAAATTGGGGGTAAATCACCGCGTGCCGACTGCATTCAGCACAGAAAAAAATCCTAGACAGGGGTATTTTTGCGTGTATTTGACAGCTGCGACAGATGTATATAAGATCTAGTATATGCCTCAGGACATGTCAAGCTGTGACGATGGTAAAATGGTCGATAAGTATGTGGCAGGAAAGACTCATTTGATATTCAAGTGAGTAAGTCATAGCTATTACTGTATATCGCATAAATAAATTGTTTGGTTGTTTTTGTGTATATCAATTATTATTTAGGCGCAAAACATATCAGCCCAAATTCGCGCGCGAGTTCGCGTTGTTATTATCAAACCCATTATTTTATCTTTGCCAAGACACACTAGCGCGAAGGAAGAGGCGTGCGCGAAGGGCAACGCGAGTAAATTCAACACTGTTACATTTTTTTCACGTATCGCGCCACAATCTGACCTTGGATCAGTGAAAACCGCCTTAATCTAATTTAGCTCATCTTAAACGTATCATATGTATCTGAACAGCCTTTCGATTAAAGTTAATTCCTCATGAATTAAGAACTTATCAGCTGACTATTCGTATACTTAATAGTCATCTTTAACAGTTTAACGCTATGCATGATTTAATAATTTGTATCATGCAGAACTAAAAAAATATTTTAAAACTGAAGAAATTATTATCTATATCGATATTTAGCACTTAATGATGAGAAGCTTATTATACACGTGAAGAAAAAACGCAACATAAAATTAACGAGAAGAAATGAAAAATAACATAAACCAAAATATAAAATACCCAGTACCACGTATAATAAATCAAGTTATAGAATCATGATGGTAAGATCACACTGGTAAATTTAAGAATAAAGGGGAATAGATATTAGACATTGTAATAGACATTAGCTGGGAAGGTATGGGAGAGGACATGAAAGCACACACACAAAAAAGAAATCTTGAAGAAATATTGATTTATTTGAAGACAATTCAGAAGTAAACTGAGATATCAAAATCAATAAAACTGTCTATACTCATATGCATGAATTGACAAGAGCCACTTACAATGTTGTTTTAAAGTCGGACAAGTGCCGTAGATGTTGGCCCAGTATTGTGAAATTTGGTTTGTGTTTGATGTTTATTTATCATTCAGACTTCGGTCCTCATGCTGTCGCTATATCATGTCCTTTGCAATAACATGTCACATTTCCCCAGATATTACGAGATGTTCTCATTTATATTTTGCCATGCATTCTGTCTCAGATTAACAGATATGTTATGTCCAGTGCATTTCACCGTTGAGATTTTAATACCTGTTTTGATCTTAGATATATATCTCTAGGGCGCATTCTGAATCATTCCGACATTCTATAATTTATATTATAATACACGAGCTAATATTAATATGGACAGAGTATTGGTAATTTTTTAACCAGGCCTTAAATAGTATTACAGAATAATCTGATCTTGCGATTTTGCGTCAAATTGAGTAATAAAGTATTCCAGCAAAACGGCTATGGATATGTTTAACAGATATTATGAATAGTATATTAATTTTTTTCTCACGCATTCTAAAAACACACAACCCATCAACTAGCGACCCTGCTGAAAGGTACACCCATCTAAATCTCGACTTCTGTATATTTGCAAATACACGTTTTACTCATAATGAAATTATAATTTAGAATACTATGCTATAACACAGCGAACTAGGGATAGTCGCAAAGCAAACTGAATACATATGTGCGTTAAAAAGTGCGAGACTTTTAAAATTATATGTTGAGTTGCCTAAGACAAAGCGTAAAAGACTAACAAATTATGCATTAATGCATTTTCATCTTCACATTGGCGGAGATGAAAATTGCAATTGAAACGTCGCAGCATATCGGTGCATAATATATGATATGTTGACAGATATTAGAATCAAGCTGGTGCGATAATAATAATGTCCTCCTTGTGCTAACCTGCGAGAAAGGTGCGATAGGTGCAAGGAACCTCTCCCCAATTCCCAGCGAGCACATGACACTGATCCAATGTTGTTATAATGTTGGTCCATCGTCGCAGACGTGGACCAACATTAAGCCATCATTGGGTCAACTTCTTGTGTCTTCTGAGATTATTATAAAAGTCACCTACCACCTTCTGAAGGGGTATACTCGCGTCCTCCATCGTAGCTGTCCCGCCGTTTGTGAAGTAGTCTGGTGCATCAACTACGATGCCCGGCACTGAATCGTACTGCATGACAAATTACACTCGTTGAAATACAGGATACAGTTGTGGTGGGTGGCATTTATATATGGCTGGATTGATAATTGTATAGAAATTATTGTCTCATCACCACGGGGGCTACAACTGTGGTCCGGGTCGGTCAGTTAGCTGGAATTAATCGGGAGAGAGAGGTAGATACTTATCACTACACTCCCAGCAGACGAAATACGTTGAATCAATGTTGTTATAGCGCTGGTCCAGCGTCGTAGACGGTGGACCAACGTTAAACCAACATTGATTCAACGTCTTTTGTCTGCTGCGATACATCTATCCCAGAAATAGAAAAAGTGTATCGCCTACTTCAAGTAGTGTCATTTACACCCTTTCAATTTAAAGATGCCAAAAACCGGATGTTTATGTATAAAGCCGCTGACTTGTGAACCACGCCTATCTCGTGTATACGCGCACGACATATATCTGATACAATATAATTAAAAAAGGAAAATGCCACAGCTAATCAAGATTGTATGTTTAATCCTTGTATGTTTAATCCTTTCAATACGGGGACCGACTTTAGACGTCAGCATCTGACGTCTGTAGACGTCAGATTCTGACGTCTAATGTCGATCGCCGCATGTACCGAAAGAGTAAAATAATCAATCTAATGGCCATAGACCCATACAATAGGGAAATGAAGCGGAAAGAGCTAACTAAGACATGCGTGATTATTTCAAGTTGAAAATAACCCTTTGGTCCCTTGGCTTATATAAAATATTGCAGCGCTTCGATGGTTAATTCTTAACCTTTTAACCGCCGGTGTCGCAGATATTCAGGTTATCATTTTTATTAGCACATTAAGTACCACATTTTAAATAAGTTAAAGATAAAATGTGACAACAACCAGCAAGATTTGAAAAAGAGTTGACCTCCATTTTGTCAAATCTGAATAATTTTCACTCACTTGAAGTTGTGGATCGCGTCAGCGAGACACAACTTTAAGTGGGTAAAAATTCAAATTGAATTATTTGTCGGTTAAAGGGTTAATGTGTTAGTCACGCCTATGGCTGTTTGTAGCCTGTTTATTTTGATTCAAGCAAGAAAATTTCAAAACAAGAATAAATTAGCATCTAATTTGCTGGATTAGCATACTTTTCGTATTGAAATTGTACGTTAGTAAGTTATTTTAATCCACTGGAAGTCGTGCATCTTGTAATTCGCGGAGACGAGACACAACTTTAAGTGGGTGCACGTTTAAACATTATACTGTAGTGCATTAAGGGTAACTGCTAAGTTAATTTATTTAAATTTTCACCCACTTGAAGTTGTGTCTCGCTAGCGCGACCCACAACTTCAAGTGGCTGAAAATTACTCATATTTGTTTAATTTTAGCACACATATTTGCAAATCGTGATGTTTTGACACACATTCATTCCCAATAACAGTGATTTGTTCAACAAGTAAAACAGCTAAAAAACGACAATAGTCGTGATCAGCAAGATAACGGTTAGCCTTATATGAATAGAATACATTTTATCATTTTACTAAAACAAATTATTCCCCTTCACTTTGCGATGATAAATAGAGCAGAAATTCACAACTCTGAGTTAAAGAGAATGATATACAAACATTTGCTTAGTTTATACAGGGATGACGTGATAGGGTGCAGCGACAATGATATTAACGAAAACAATACAAACAGCTTGAAGGGACCAGAGACGGAATAATTGTACCAAAGCGAACTGTAATATAAGCAGTAATATATAATTAGTGTTATTATAGTTGGAATGAGATATATAATTGACACGGATGAGGTCAGCCATTAATTTGACAACAATCGACCTCACACATTGAGCGCACCGACGCGTTTTCAATGCAGACTGTAATACCACTGAACCAGCAAACAAGAGGCGTTGAACCAATGTTGTTAATGTTGGGCCAGCGTCGTAGACGGTGGCCCAACATTAACCCAACATTGGCCGGCTCTCGAAATGTGGATTGTGAAGTAAACATATCGGTGTGGTAAAGAGTCACTGCGCAGTTTTCTGGTACAGTACTCCCCCCAGATACGACCCCCTTCTGATACGACTTCTCGTATGATCCGACTTTTATTCTTAGCACCGACGTGGTTTACACTGTCAAGCAACCTTTAAAAACACAACCCACTTCTAGTACTTCTAAATGAAGTGCTACCGTTAGAACAGGCTATCAACTGCACTGATCGTGTAACAACGAGAATGGAGGTGTTGTCTTAAACATCAAATTCGGCCCATTGTACGTTTTTTTCACCCCTCTCAGATACGACTACCCCTCTGATGCGACTTTGGTTCACAGGCAATATACAAGTCGTATCAGAGGGCGACTATTGTATAGGCCTATATATATATATATATATATACTCAAAGCTTTATTTTTCTTAAGAATCACATTATCCCTCGAATGCTCCTCCTATGTTCACGGACTCTTCTCACTAAGTTGCTTAAGACTCATCTTATCTCAACTAACACCTAATACTAAAAAAAGTTAAGACTCATCATAACTTTTCTAATGTTTCTAATGGCAAAAGGAAGTTAAGATAAGACCCGCCTTAAGATAAGCCTTTCGGTTTATTGGTAGGTGAGATATAATATTTCAGAGAATTATGACACTAATTTTCAGATACCATCACGGTCAAATGTATAGTTTATGAAACGATTTGTTCTAAACAGAATGAATAAAAGTTGTTTACACAATGCGTTATACATAAATGGCTATTTTCTATATATAAAATATATGAACTATAAGGGTGTGACTCTCCTGTTAGCGGTCACTACTGACCTTAAGGAAAGTATCCATGACCAACCGTACAAGAATACAAATAATTGTAAAAAATATATATATTTCACTGGTGAAATAAAAGTTTAGTTTTCTGGGCTTTATTGACATAATATAATGGCACTAAGTAATTGATGTATATGTCGGGCAGCACGGTTTAATTTTCAAAAAAGGGGATTTGTAGACCTAGTTGTCAAAATATAATTAACTTTGGCCTTAGGTCTTAACATTTTCTAAAAATAACACCATATCTAGTTGATATTGAAGAGCTGTATCTACTACTCTAAGACGCAAAATGGCGCCCTTTAATCCTTTAACCGCCAAATTATTCAATTTGAATTTTCACCCACTTGTAGTTGTGTCTCGCTGACGCGATCCACAACTTCAAGTGAGTGAAAATTATTCAGATTTGACAAAATGGAGGTCAACTCTTTTCAAATCTTGATGGTTGATGTCACATTTTATCTTTAACATATTTAAAATGTGGCGCTAAAAAAAATTAAAACCCGAATATATGCGGCACCGGCGGTTAAAGGGTTAAGGTTAAGGCATCACAGTCTACCATACATAATCCTGTCTTCTCTGCCATACATATTACCTATCTAACAGTTCTATTATTAAACACGAATCTATTCCTGATGACATTCTCCGATAAAGCTTAGTTTCCGATATGTTTTTCTTCGTGACAGAAAGTTATGAATTTATATCTATTAATACCCCAAATGTCTGGTAATTATTGTACACCCTGAGTACGAAATAAATATGTTAGAATTATTAACATTAAAAACTATTCATCCTGGGCGATTATCATTCATTAAAAGCTGACATTACTTTCGCGATTGAAATACCCCTCACGTTAAAAAAATCAGTTATCTCTTAGCTTTTATGCGTTCAGAGATGAGGTATTTTTTGTATTACTCCAATTGGCAATAAAATATGTTTACATAATCTGCACCTTTTCATTTTATAAGTTTTATTGGAAAGTGTTGTGAAAACAATCGTTTTAACCCTGCAAAGAGTGCGATGTAGGTTTCTGTCGCACGATAATGCATGTTATTTAAACGTGATCTGTCACCCCTTATATGGTATGAATAATTATGTCCTTATATGGGGTGATCGGCTATCATGTGACCCTCTTAGAGGGTCACATGATAGCCAATCACCCCATATATGGGGTGATTGACTATCATGTGACTCTCTCAGAGGGTCACATGATAGCCAATCACCCCATATAAGGGAACACTTGTGCCCCATCTTGTGGCAACTAGGATTTATCTGTCACAAAATTATTCATACTATATAAGGTGCGATAGATCACCTTTAACAAGTTCATTCAGCGGAAGAATTACATGTATGTGTCGTATTTGCTGAAGGTCGACCTAATTCAGGAAACGCAATGCGCTGAGATTATCTATTTTTATACTTATAAGTTACCATGGTTACAGAAACAGGTCTGGGTTGAATGGCTTATGCAGGGTGTAACAGTGATATTACGTTTGAATCAGGTGTATTGCTAATTAACTTCCTTCGTAATATTGTATTGTTCTTTGTAAACATCACAGGTGGTAACTTTCCTGAGTATATTCCGTGTGGTAATAATAAAAGAGATACTTTGATAAAACACATTGAATGAGATATCATATCATTTCTAGAGCGGAAGTTATTACATATCGGATGTAACACACCCCCTCCCCTTCCTCTCACCCACCTGCTTACTCAATCTCAGCCGACAACAATGTTGGCTTAATGTTGGGCCATCGTCTATGACGGTGGCCCAACATCAAGCCAGCATTGGGTCAACGTCACAGCGGGTGTCGTGACGAGACGTGGAAAAGGAGACGCCAAATTAGGAGAATACCAGTGTCTGTGACGGCGGTGACGGTGACTGACACAGAACCTGTGTCATCAACACCGCCTGGGGCTGCGTGATCACGTAACACCCACCACACTGCCACCGACTGCCTCAACCTATACGTAGCGTACGTAATGCAACGTAACGTAGCGTAGTCTGTTCAATTTCGTGGGTGACAATATTTTCCACAAAATTATCCCTGCTTTGTATAATTGTGATTACTAATAAAATAGCACAGATAAGTTATTTTCTACATCAGACACTAATATCGATTCTAGGATAATGCTTGTATTTAACAATCATGTTCAGAATATACTATTGATGTAAATCACAAAAATGCGTTAAAATTGACTGACATTTATATAGATAAAATTAAGAAATAATAGAGGAAAGCTCAAAGAAGTTAGGAATGACAAGTATTTAAATAGTTGATAAACACTCGTGCGAACGTGTAATTTGTCAACAACACCTGGTGGGGGACCAAGGGATTTTAGTCCACATAGTGCTACTGTACAATTGCGTGTAGACGCCGCCCTTTCATATAATAGGAGTGAATCATACCAATTATTCTTTTCAAATCTCTACAAGGCGTCAAAACGTTACACAGGAGTTTGCCACGTCCGGTAATTAACATATTACAGTGCCCTAGAGCAATAATAGTCACTTACATAGAGAGGGGGCGTGGCTAATTGGTAGCATGTCACGTCAGCCATAACGACATTCCGGGTTCGAACTCTCTGATCCTAATTTGGGTCTTTTTGAGATATATCCTTGCTCCCCCCTCTCAGTGTGATCAAGTAATGTGACTAGGATATCATGTTAATGACCTTCTCGTGGTGTTAAGTTTGGAACCAGTGCATCGACGCTAATCCTTACAGTGCGGGGATAGACTTTAGTCGTCAGAATCGGACGTCTGTAGACGTCGGATTCTGACGTCTAAAGTCGATCTCTGCACTGTAAAGGTAAAACTATTTATAATCGTAGACCCATAGCATAGGTATTAAAATGAATGAGAAAGAACTAACTAAGATATTATGATGATAGCATATTTAAAAAAACATATTTCGGCGTTGTCAAGGTTGTAAGGGTTATTATTCAGCGGATTTTATCATCGTCATATCATCAAAGGATAACAGTAGTTTGTAAACATTCTTGACTGGCATGGCAAGCTGCAATAAACCTTACAAAATGAGATAATAAAGTCGGGGTTGTGAATGGTAAAGATTTGAAGTGTTACCACATTATCCTGCTGATCACGACTATTGTCGTTTTTACCCCGTTTTATTAGACCATCTTGAAACAAAATGTGTGTTTAAAAATCAGCGTTTGCAAATTTTTGGTCTCAAATTTAAGAAATGAGTAATTCTCACCCATTTGAAGTTGTGCGTCGCGGAAGCGAGACATAGCTTCAAGTGGATGAAAATTTAAATTATTTTACTTAGCAGGGTTAACACATTCCATAAGAAACATTCCAGTGAGAGTGATTAAGCTATTTGACAGCACCTGGGACCTAAGTGGTCATTATCTTACTTGACAGGAATTGCATTGACCAAATATACATTGTGAACTGTACAACATTACAAGCAGTCAGGTGGAACCGTGAGATATAATGATGTCACTTATTCCCATATATGGCACATAATCATTCAACAACCTTAATTTAGTTTTATGTGATTTTTTGGGCTGCGAATAAGATGAGATTTCGAATGTAAAATTTCAGAACACAACGAGAAAATATTCGAAACATAAGCAGAAAAGGTACTGAATCGCAGCTAGTGTGATTTAACGCTACTTGTGGTGTATGAGATATTGACCCTGCATGACCAGGAACTTTTTCTTTTTCAACCAGGCTGTATTTATTGAGATAACAACAATTAAATCCTTTTTTCGCGAAAATATTATTCCTCATTAAAACTGTACCGCTGAAAAGCATAATGAATGTACTTGAGATATTTTGTATTTTACATTACTAAATTTATCCTCCTTCGAACAAAATACAACTGAATATATAGTAAAATTAGTAAAAAAAGAGTCAAGAGGGACCAGGGTCGAGTTGTACTGTTTTATTTGAAAAAAATTGTATTTTTGCTCGTTTGAATTAGTATTTTGTTACATTCAAACATCCAGACATTCAGGCCAACATACCTCTAATTTTATAGATGTGAACCACAATTCTCCAATTACACAGAATCATTCACAGTAGGCTGCAGCATTGAGAGGGTTAATGTTAATGTTCCGATCACTGGAGTGGGCGGAGGGAGCGGTATTATTAAGGTAATTAAGTGAACAATGTTTAAGTATCTGTATGCATGACATCAATGGTAGGATATGCGTGTGTCATCTAATGACAACCTACAATACATAGAGGAATAAACCCTCAGAGCGCTAAGGAAGATAATTCAAAATTGAACCAACTAAATTGTACCAACTTGAAGTTGTGTTTCAGTGGGTAATATTACGTATGCAATGTATACATAGATCCCCCTAATATGCCAGTCTAACGATTTCATTTATCATTTCTTCTTCAAATTTTTTTAAAGACGTATGAAAAGGCTAAAACATCTGCAAAACACATTAACCCCTAGATCACTGAAGTCGACTACAGTAGCCATTATGTGTTTTCTTAAGTTCCTGTTTTAAGAATTTTTAAAATAAGATATAAATATTTCTTTCAACACTTAAACCGCTGATACATGTGGATGATATGAGCGGATAATAATGGCCCAGGCTACATAATATCTGCAGCGTCTAAAATATGGGTATTTGAGTCATTAAGCCCAATACGCAGATAAACTTTGCCCCATGTAGTTCCAATGTTGACAGACCATTTCAGTCACTTCCCACGAAACACGAGCCATGGCACCAATGCTGGTGAAGTCTTGAGCCACCAACTATGACGTTGACGTTGGCCCAGCGTTTAACCAGCATTGGGTGGGAATCCCGTGTTTCCTGCTGTGTTGGCCAGATGTTGAGAGAGCGCTGGATTTCTGGTAGGATTCATTCCGGATACAAACTACACAGCAAACACGAAGCGTTGAACCAATGTTGGTTTAATGCTGGAACAGCGTCGTAGACAGTGGTCCGCCATAAAACCAGCATTAGTTCAACGCATCCTGTTTGTTGAGTAGATTTTACTGATCATGATTTATGAAAGTCAAACTATATTGCAGCGTGAAAATGTGAAGGTCATGCGAGACAACGCTGTTAAAGGTGAAGGTTGTGGTTAAGTGTAGGATTGGTGCTACATACACAGCAAACACTAGTCATTGATCCAATGTTGGTTTCACGCTGGACCACCGTCTACAATGCTGGCCCAACCTAAAACCAACATTGACTCAATGTCTTGTGCTTGCAGTGATACCGCTAACCTTTTTTAAAACCTGAAAGACTGTTATATAAACCAAGAGATCAAGGTTTTTTTTCAATTTAAAATCTTGAATAATGTCTTAGTTAGCTCTTTCCGCTTCCTTTGATTACCTATGTTATGGGTCTACAGCCATTATGCTTTTTTTTGGTGCTTGGATCGATTTCATCACGTCTATAGTCGATCCATTCACTGAAAGAGTGAAGGTGGTGAAGTAATTTTAGAAAGGTGTCTTATCTGCGCAGGATGACATTGTACAGCATAGATTACTTGACTTGACTTGATATCAGTCTGTGAGTTTAAATATGCAAATTTTAATCCGGCTGTTACAAAATAATAAATCAATTGGATATTGTAATGGCCCACTACACATGCAATGATGTATCCAAATTGGTGTAGCCTTTTCAAGCTTTCTTTTGAGATCAAAGGGCTGTAATATTGGCCTCACTTTTTCCCCTGCGATATTGCAATGGGCACGGTTGTTGTTGATTGTTAGCATGTTAGGATTAGTCGCTAAATCCTTTGTTTATAAGCCCCTCCGCGGCCTGATATGGACTTAATGAATGCGAGTGCTATGCCTATACAGGGATTATCAAAACATGTTGAAGGGTGATTTCTTCTAATTTGCATCTACATCAAACCATAGTTAGTTTCGACGATGCATGGTTTGTTCATGTAAATCAGTAGTCTCTTAATCAGGTCAATATCTGCATTTTATACGGATTGATTAAAATTAATATGGGCTCAAATTCACATTGGGTAATTTAACTACAGCTCACAAAGAGTTAAGTCCAAAGCCAGCAAACACGAGAAATTGAACCAATGTTGAGTTAATGTTGGGCCGGTGGGCCAACATTAAACCAACATTGGATCAACCTTTGTGTTTACTGGGAAGTCACAGAGGATTAATGTTGCTTACTAACCATACTTACGTTACCTGGCTCATTAGCTGTATGATTTAGCCACCTGAATAAGCTCTCAATGAACATAATCCCAGATTACCACTACATTACGACTAGATGTCAAATAATCACTAAATTTGAGAGAGAGAAGTACGTTTATTTCACCAACTTACATGGCTGAGAGACCATTGCTAAGATCAAGGATACAAGAACAGTTCTAGTATCCTTGCTAAGATTAAAAATAACCGCTGTCGCGATTTGATCCTTTAAGTACTGTAGTCATCCTTCATATTTCCTAGTTTATTTGAAGCTGGCGATTGCGTAAGCAAATAAACTGAAAAAACCCTACGTTTAGAAACTATACTCCTTCAAATTAAAGCCCTAAGCACGACTATAGTCATTTTAATCCGCATTATTAGCCTATTAAATCACTGTTATTGAAAACGAAATGAGTGTGTAAACATCAGGATTTGACATTTTTTGTCTCAAATTAAACAAATAAGTGAGTAATAATCAGCTACTTAAAGTTGGGGATCGCGATAGCGAGACACAACTTCAAGTAGCTGAAAATTCAAATCATATGAAAAATTTAGCGGTCTAAGGGTTTATAATTTACAATGAATGGTGAAACTTCAGTGAAAATTAAATGATTTTTTTTGTGGTGATAATCAAGTCGAAAACGCCTAAAGTGGTGACCACACTGAACGCGCTATTAATTACTTTCTATAACCGTGATAATTTAACCCCCCCCCCCCCAGTGATATTCATTTCATACTCAATCAGGAAGGGGGAGGGGCGAGCTTCTACGCTGTCGCCTGTAGCGACGGAGCTAAGATTCTCCAGCTCTCGGTATACCGGTATCAATAAAATATAATGTTTCTTCTCTGCCTATTTGAAAGCATAGATTCTTGCTATTTGTAAAGACTTAATGTAAATACTGTTGGGAGCCTTTCTCGTGCCATTTTGGATGTTATAGACAGTGCTCCAAACAGTTCAAATATGTGCACATTTGGGATATGCAGCACTCTATGTTGATCCCTGGTTGTATCGTGTACCTTATTCAGAGACTCTCAGAATTCATCAGAAATAGAGCAGCACATTGATAAAGTACCCGATACCGGTTTCTATCTGCCACACTATTGCACACAGATCGTCCAATATATAAATGTGATTATAAAAAAACGTACATACTACTTTCGCTATACGCTTATCTGGATTTCTAATTAATCAGACTGGACAATCGAGGGATGCGGTTTCCAATGTGTTAAACCACTAGCCGACAAACCGAAACTATAAGCATATCATGTGACGAAAATAACACCCTTAAAGCGTCACATTGAAAACATAATTTTTTACTCACTTGGAGTTGTGTCTCGCTACCGCGACCCACAACTTCAAGTGGATGAGAAAATTACTAAAAAAAATTAATTTGAGACCAAACAATTGCGAATCTTGATGTTTGATTTTAATTAACCTTTTAACCGCCAGTGCCGCATATATTCGGGTTTTATTTTTTATTAGCACATTAAGTACCACATTTTAAATATGTTAAAGATAAAATGTGACATCAACCAGCAAGATTTAAAAAGAGTTGACATCCATTTCGTCAAATCTGAATAATTTTTACTCACTTGAAGTTGTGGATCGCGTCAGCGAGACACAACATCAAGTGGCTGAAAATTCAAATTGAATCATTTGGCGGTTAAAGGGTTAAACACACATTTCATTTCCAATAACTTTGATTTAAAAATACGGATTTGATATGACTATAATCGTGCCTAACGACGACAGGGTTAATACCCGATAAACACATAATATCTACACAATGCTGGATCAATGTAGGCCAACCGTTTACGACACTGGCCCATCATTGACGCAGCATTGGGCCAACGTCATGTATTTGTTGGCTAAGCGGGGACCACCCAGCAAACACAAAATCATTTGAAAAACATTTGCACAACGTCGGCCCAACGTCCTCGACGTTGGTCCAACATTGCACAAATGTTTGTGTTTATTGACCACACACCTGGTGCTGATCGCACTTGGCCTCGTTCTCGCAAATTGATCCCCTGCACGAAATGTCTACACCATGTTGATTTAATGCTGGGCCAGCGTCGCAGACGTTGGTACAGCATTTAACCAGCATCAACTTATTTTCTCGTGTTTGATGGTTATACACATGAACACGTATATATAAATATATGTATACATGTGTGTATATGTGTATATATGGATTGACGATGTTGTGTGCACATGTGTTTCTATATAAGCAATCACGACATCACGGGGCTTCGTCAGGGGCTTCGTCACATTGGGCACCCTTTCATTGCTAGGTTATTTATCAGGAGTGATTTCACCATGTTGTTTCTCTCCCTTAGCTGACATTGCCATGAACCATAGATCCTTAATTACAACTGACGGAGATGAAAATTCTGAGAACTAAATATCTCTCAATTTAGTTTGTAAATTTATTTAATTTCATAATTATAAAGCTGCTGCAATTCACACTTTAAGGTAAATTAAAATGAGGTGAATATCTCGAAAGATAGCTCATCCTTATTTTAGCCATTTCAATGCGGTGGACGACTTTAGAAAGGGTTAAAAATGTATAGTAGCCGTAGGTATTCAAATAAAGCGGACAGAGCTACTAAAACATTTATGATGATTTCAGATTGAAAAAACCCTTTGGTCTCTTGGTTTATTAAAAAAAGGGTTTCAGGCTTTAAGGGTTAATAACTTGAAATTTACAAACAACCGGGTGAATATAGTCGATGGTAAATGAAATGAAATGAATCGGGCTTTAGGCCACCTTTGTGCACATATAGGCTAAACTGGGCCAGGAGAACCTCCTGAGGATGGGGAGATGATTGAAATGACACTGTCCTCCAGACACAGGATTCGAAATTCGTGCCCTGGCGGTCTGAGGCCGAGCACGCTACCTCTCGGTCACGGAGGCTCCCCACAATACTGACTTTTACACGTGGATGGGAAGAAACATTTTTTGTTTCTTTCAAACTGCCGAGACCGGGAACTGAACCCCGAACTCTGGCGTGAAAGGCAGCGGTGCTAACCACTACCCTAGGGCCCTATATAAAGTCGATGGTAAATGAATCATATTGTATTATTGTCATGGAGTGCCATTAACCGTGTTAACTAGATATGTTTGATACATTTATGAATCTTCGTTAGATATGGGCATCTTGCCGTATCAGGTCTGACCGTCAGACTACCAGTCTGTAGCAGACAACTGGATAGATAAAGATGGATATGGGAAACATGTAATGTATATCTCTCTATAAGTAATAATAATAACAATAAATAAACATTTGTATAGCGCCATATATCCGTAGCACAATCATAGGCGCTTAACATGTGATAAAGTATCACTGGAGCGTTTATTTAAAAGTAAAAAACTATGTATTAAAAACGGGTAAGTATAGATGTAAAAACAGCTTAAAAGTATATCTTCGCTGAGGCATTTCACAGATATTGATGAATTAACGGAAAACCGTCGTGAACAGGTAAGTTTTGATGTATGACTTGAATTGACTGAGGGTATTGTTTTTGCGCAATTTCTTTGGCAATTTGTTCCATGAGATATTGTGAATATATCCCGTTAAAATCACACCCGGATTCTGATCCATCATATCCATCATTTTTCGTTTGATCATCATTGTCCAAAATGGACATTTTGTTTAACATTATATTTCTTCAAGTTAAATATGCTTAGGCCTAGGCCTACACCTGTCGTGTCTTCCAAGTTTATAACACTTATCTCTACCTTTATGGTGATACGTTATGCAACATATATTTTTATCAAAGCAGTGTTGCTAATTAAAATGCCAACACTTTAATGGTATTATACTCCTTTGATGTAAAAGCTATAAATATTAACCTCCATGTAATACACCACAGTGCCCACCCCACTTATACTGGCCATGATTGACGAACATCTGGTGTGAAGCAGGGGGGGTTGTGTGCGATGCGTATCCGGTATTTTTACGCGGTGGCCCCTGGGACCTTTATATTTACAACGTGAAGTACAATGGTCCAAATTTCAGTATACCATGACACGCACGAGGCTTTGTAGCCTCAACTTGTATGACAAATTATGCCAATATGTGATGCAAATTTATGCAAATTAGTATGTATCTTTACTATGCATCATGGCATGTGCTATTCCAGAAAGTCAAAAAGAAGTAACTGCTTACTTATAAAATAAGTAGATACTGCCATCGACTTTGCACATCAGTATATCTATATTAAGTACCTCTATATTATGATACTATAACCACAACTATGTTATGGTTGTTATTTCATAAAATATGTGGACTGTCGACACAATATTCTCACATTGTATCTGACAGACAGTTTAGAACGTGCACAACATAATTTAAAATAAAATAATAAAACCCGTCATGGTTAAATTTCCGTTGATTTTTAATTTTCGCCAATATTATCATAGCTACCCTTTTCTTCATTGTAATCTGCATCTGTTAAATGTACAGTTGACAAACTATACAGCCGACTTACGTATTTAACTGTGAAACCAATAAAAATATCGTATAACTATATTGCAGCTATATAACTATATTGCTTAGATATATCAACTCTTTAAGTGCCAAGTGATCTATTTTAATTTTTTTCGCCCACTTGAAATTGCGTCTCGTGACGCGATCCGCAACATAAAGTGAGTTAAACTACTGACATTTGTTGAAATATAGGCAAACCATTTAGTATGTATTATGTAACTTATATATATATATTATCATGTTATTTGATTGTTATAGAGTGTTATTAATATCGTATCAAGTACATTGAACTAACTAAATTAAAATTAAAATTGAAAATCTCACACCTAAAGATATTAAAATAATATTATTATTAAATGATTTAATTAAGAAGCGAACAACCCACCATGATAGTCGTATGTGGCGCACAAAGAGTTAGATGACGTGCCTAGATAGCTATATGATCTATATATTTACCTGTAGAGCCTGTAGTTTATTCCAGTCTATATGTCATAAATCTATGACATGTATAGATTTCAGGGATACATTTAGACATAACCTTTTCCTGTCCTTTATTCACGCTTCTAGAATTTCATAGTTACACCTGCTTGGTATTACTTGGTTAATACGAAGAAAGAGATGATATTTGGGCCTTCTCAGCAAACAAGACACATCGACCCACCGTCGGTCCAATGTCGGCCCACCGTCTACGACGGCCCAACATTGTGCCAATATTGAGTCGATGTGCCGTGTTTGCTGTGCTGTTTGCTGTTATTGATAAGGCAAATGTAGGGTAAGATTCAATACGTGAAATATTTAGCTTATGTCGATTTATACTAAATTGAGCGTATAATGATGCTCACCCGGATGCACTGTTTTTTTACTTGCTTTAAATTTTAATCCACAGAAAGTAGTGTCTCGTGTACGCGAGATTTAACTTTATAATGTTGAAAATTTGCGACCAAGTACCCGTATAGTTTTCTAATCCGTCACAACCCTTTCTAAGGACAATGACAGAGTTTGGGTTCATGGCCAGTTCAAGAATACTAGGGGTTGTGGTATCCTTTATCAGTTCAATGAATTTAACTTTTTATGTATAGCATTAATCGCGAGGATCTCAACACTCTTTGCTGTGAAAAAGATCGAGGCCGAAGGCCAAGACATTTTTCACAGCAAAGAATGTACTCCGTGAGTTTTATTGAACTGACTTAAAACATATCTGAGCACAATGAGGATCCCTCATAATCTACAGCTCGGTCACACCTGACTGATTACAATACCATAGGCCTACGATGATAATTGGTCTGTACTTGGTCAGCAATAACTCTCCATTCCCGGCTTAGAATGTAGTGGTCGGACAAACAAAATAATGTAGTGGTGTGTTTTAGCAGTGGCCAATGTTTGAACCTCTATTTGTGGCTTATGGATTAATAAAACATGACCCGGCATGACCCACTAAGGTACAGCTGACCAATTGAAAAGTCACAGCGTATCACATGACGGGATCAGATAACCACCGCCATCATGCAATTGTTATTTAAATAGATATACAACAGTATAATTGAGTCACCATGCACAGCCCTATCATGCTTACAGGTTGTATGAAATTTAAAACCCCCCAGAAAATCAATTAAATCTAGGGTCTTGATTTTTCGTCTTTACTTCATCCTCGATCACCTTCTTTTATTCTGACAAAAAATGTAATTATATATGATGGCTGAGGTCCGTTATCTGACGTATTGGATGAAATCTGAATCAGTCTGATTGATTGATTAATTAATATTCTGTCGATATAAATCATAAAAGGTTGAATATGTAATCACAAAAAACATAATAATATAGCTAATCATGATATTTACACGCAATTGGACTCCCCTATCCATGGAGACTTTGGAATGCAGGTGGATCCACTATGTTTTAATTTATTAACTCAACGGATCTCTTGTTGAAGAACACAGGTGCCCGGCTACAGGTCCGTTTGCCTATCGGTTTCTCTTTTCAAGAAATTATAGTACATTGATGATAATTTTATTGGTTATAAACATAGTTTAATGACACTTATATGCCGAATGTTTTGAACGCCTACCCACTTAGGCACGTCACATACATGTACGAATAGTGAACGTGGATGGGGCAATAGGAAGTCAAACACTGACATATGTAAGACAACTTTCTATTGGATATCCAGTCTCGTAGCGTTTCCGGGCCAATGTCCGAATCATCTCACTAGGGGAATACAGCTAAATTCCTAAGCTTTGACCAAGATCATTGAGTGCATTCTGTGGCCAAGGTGAAGCATATATGGTACCTGCAGGGCACCACTACAATAAAGTGTGTTGGTCCAATATTGGTTTAAGATCCAAACCACCAGATGCACTCTCCAATCATTACCCAGCAGTGGATCATTGTTTGGTGAGTGTCTAAGACGTTAGGCCATTATTGACCCGCCCTTGACAATAATCCCTGTATTTCCACGTTAAGCCAGCGTGTGGTGTTGATTTTTATACCTGTATCCACACGGCTATCTTGGTAGTTCCAGGAAACGTCAGCTCTGAGCCTAACCCTTATAGCGCTAAAATAAAAAAAATACATTTTCACCCACTTGAAGTTGTGTCTCGCGACCGCGACACACAACTTCAAGTGGGTGAAAATTACTCATATTTCTTTAAATGGAGAACAGCCATTTGCAAATTTTGATGTTTAAACGCATATTTCGTTCCCAAAAACTGCGATTTAGACAGCTAATGAAAAGGAATAAAACGGCGACTGAAGGGTAATTTCAGCAAACACGAGGCGGTGATCCAATGTTTGCTTACTGTTGGGCCAACGTCGCAGACCTTGGACCAGCATTACGCCTGCATTGAATCAATGCACTGTGGTTAGTGGGACGGTGGAGATATGGCAAAGTGATAAGAGGTAGACAACGTATAGAAGTTTTCACAACTTCTCAGATTTGTTTTCTTTTCTCTTCACCTTTCAAATATTCTGCATAAGTGAAATACTAATAGATGAACATGTAAAAATGTCCTCCGAGAAATGGAAAATGTTCAAGGACAGCTATAGGAATCTAACTATATATGTGCTATTCATAATATTCGTCCCGAAGTGATCGCTTAATATGGTTAACCGGACATCCGCCTATAAAATGTTCACATTTAACAATTTATTGCAATAATTTCTGATATTTAAATGTATAATTTTGACAATTGATTTGAACTTTTAAGCCTTCTACAGGAATATGGCAAAATGCGGACTTGGATGATTTTACCTCCAAACCATTCATATATAGACCCGGCATAATTATATGTACATAAATTCATGTCCCCTATAACCAATTTTGATAATCATCATATCTGAGAGCCACTGGGCTCGAGCTCACAGCCCCCTCACTTTGTAAAATACACCGGTGATGTCAGTCTATTGTTAAACAGTATATTCGGATTTACATATCTACTGTTATTTTGTACTGGTCAGGTCGGGCACAATATAAAGGTTTAACCATAAAACTGCATGTCTGATTTGATGGTCTAATAACCATACTGAGAATGAAATTGATGTTTTCTATATCAAATCTCGGAACATCTGTACATACTCTCTGTATTTCAAATCGAATAAAGAACTCAATTACAATAGATTCGTAGATCCGAATATACTCTGCGCTGCGCACCTCGTACATTCGGATCTACGAATCCATCGAAGTTCGTTCTTTCTCCTTGACAAAAAGATGGTTTGAGCTCTCGCTAATCATCATGACCAGGTGACCACTGATGACCATTGTACTGCGGAACATTTTTACTCAGATATGGTCCAGCATGGCACAACCATCTGAGCATCAGACCATGTTGGTAGACTGATGGCATAAATGCTATAGCCTCAGCCTATATAGCGTTGGCATTACAAACACGGTGCCAACGCTGGGCCAACGTTCCCAGTTTAGAATTCACCTTACATTGTACTCCAGACTGGGACCCCCCCCCCAACCCCTGTACATAGCTAAATCCACTGAGAGAAGTGTACATTTATCTGTACATTAAACTGTACATTTACCTGTGCACATACATGACATAGTGCACTTAACAGATGTTAGGGCCGCTGAATAATTCATAACAACTTATCCTTCTGCATGGTATGAAGCAGTATAATGCAAAACACGTAATATCTAGACATAAAACGTGTTGGTGCGTGTACCAATAGCGTTAACGTGGCAAACGAACATTCTTGCGTCAAAACAGTTTGCCGAAGTTGAATAACAAAACTAAAGGGATGTTGCACTCGCGCCTGGTGAGCAAAAAATAAACGTTGGCGCGATATATCCATATCGTTTTTTTATAGATGTTAATTGTGACTTTTTATAGAAATTATCACATGTATTCATTGTTGATTCTACGGCACATAACTTATATTTTGAGCCATTCAGGTATTGCATATCAGTAGATCTACTATGAAAATAGTGTGCCAGACATAGACATAGGCCTACATTACACCAGTGACTGTGAATTAGACCACTGGGTCAGGTGTGGCTGTGGCGGCGATCCTTTATTCTAAGAAATCAACTTGAGCAGTCCACTACACGTGTAGAGGTATAAATTAGACTATATTCTGAAGTGTTTAGATAAGGGAGAAAAGTCGTATTTCATTCTAGAGGGCATTGATCTGATGAACGTGTTGCACTATAACTACTGTAGATCTGCTGATTTTCGCATGCTCAGCTTTTCGCGAATTTGTGATTTCGGGATGTCTATAATTCGCAAATAATCAATTTCGGTGATAGATAGCGCAATTATGATGATAATTTCGCGAGATTCTTCAATTCGCTAATTTGTTCTCCTCGCGACATAAGCGAAAATGAAAATCTCGCGAATATTACTAGATCTACAGTATACTATGATGAAGAGTTCGATTAGACATCCCGTCATTGATAGGCAATATAATGAGTAATAGATGTTGTTTGGGTTGGCTCCAAAGCCATTAGGGGGAGACGTGCGTCATAGGTGCTAATCTGAATAACGAGTCGACGTGGATTCGAGGCAAGGGCAACGTCCCTGACGTTGCCCTTGCCTCGAATCAACGTCGAGCCAACGCCACCTGAGCTGTGTTCTAAATGTAGCGCGGTGCTTTGTAGTGGTAGTGCTGGGGGAGGAGGGTTCTAAAATCAATACAGGGAGGAAAACATTGTGTCCCAGACTGGGGTATCCCTGCGCATAGATCTTGGTCTGGCAGTGATCCAGACGGAGTGCACGTCTGGCCACGTGCGGGCGATAATACAGATAGAATGTATGGACGCAATCCACAGCTGCCACCACTGGCGTGCAAGCCAACCGTTACAACGCTCAAGGCTGTGTTATTATAGAAATGTTGCAGTACTCTTTGTCAGTACCAGTACTCGTTATGCCGGAGAATGTCAACAGGTTAAGGGAGTGAGAAGCATGGTAGCGTATATGTATAGAATTATTTTGAAATCTATTCTTGAAGTTGCCAGCTGTAAATTATGAATCATATATAAGCTTTGTAAAGTGTCTTTTGTGCTGTTCGCAAATCGAGCAATTGCAATGTTGCGATAACATCATATTAAAGCATTGCCCATTGTAGGATTTCAAATATTTAGTCCAATCCGAAACTGAATGCAATGTTCTGAAGTAGCCGAAGTATGTTGCATTTATTATGTAAAAATGAGGATTAGGTACTTCCATACCGTACTTCCATACACTCTAAACAACATAGGTTCTTTAGAAAGAACCCTTGAGTACTATTACCATGCAACCACAAGAGAACCCTTGCAGGGTTCTCCTGGGGTTGCATAGTAATAGTACTGAAGGTTTTTTTTTAAACCTTTATTGTTTAGAGTGTATTAATATGGCTACAACGGTGGTGGTGTTACAAACCAACCTTGATCAGTGGTAATAAATGGAACAATGTCATAAGCTTAGGAAGGCATATAGCCTACCAAAACTGATATCACTGTTTTTGAACGAAACATGAAAGCAGTTCGTCGCCCAAAAAATGTTTTCTTGCGGAGGTAAAAACAAATTGCAATCAACGAAAACTCTTGAACCCCCCCCCCTCCCCCCAGATATCTATCTAAAGGTGCGTCTGATTAGAGTCTGGACCCAATTATAAGTTTGGGAAACTCAATGTACCGAGACTTGTGCGTGTCCATGGCGAGATCCGAATTGCGATCCATTCACCAAACTAAAACTCCAATTAAATTTACACAGCATTACCCAGTGGCACGCAAAATGGACGTCCGGGCATCCAGGGCAATTAACCATCAGAGCGCTAAATTACATAATTTTGTACATATTTAAATCATTCTACTATTGCATGTGTATAAAGAGGGCCCATTGCAAATTAGTACAACGTACTAAATGGTCTACCCTCTATAAATAAAGTTTATTATTATTAATATTATTAATTTAAATTTTCACCGGCTAGAAACTCTGTCTCGCTACCGCGATCCACAACTTCTAGTGGGTGAGAATTACTGATATTTTAATTTCAGATGAAATACTTGCAAATGTTAAGGATTAAACACTTTTTTCATTCCCAATAACAGTGATTAAGCGGCTAATAAAACAGATTAAAGAAGACTATGTTCATGATTAGCTATGGGTGCAGGGTTACCTGAGATCCGTGTTCATTCAGTGTAGGGAGTGGCTGGGTGGATCAAGGTGTAAAACAGTGGCCAACCATTAACCCTTACAGCCCTGAAATGGTTTTGTGTAAACCATGGACACCAGAGGGATTTTTTCAATTTGAAATCGTCATAAATGTCCTAGTCAGCTCTTTCTTTCATTAGAATACCTTTATGTTATGGGTCTACGCCCATTATAAAAATATTTAATTCTTTCAGTGCGGGGATCGTCTTTAGATGTCAGAATCTGACGTCTATAGACGTTCTGACGTCTAAAGACGGTCCCCGCGGATTAATCCGCGTCGGGGACGGTCTTTAGACGTTAGAATCTGACGTCTATAGACTGAAAAGGTTACATGCACGTCGGTCGATGAGGTCCATTCTGAGGTTGTTGGCTGGAAGTATTGGTTTTTTATTGAAGATGTGGGCGGGAGATACACTATCACCCGGCGGTGGATGTTCCATTGATCAACCCCTTCCACCACGTGTATCAAAACAAACAACAACTTGTTGATCACTGTCGATCTACACAGCAATGTATGTTTAGAAACAACGATATTGTCCTATCAGGACACCATACATGACAAGATCCAGACAACCTTTTAGTCCTATTATGTATTCACCTTCTGATTTGGGGAATATTATACTGATACATCTCTAAGGTTACATGACCAGGGGCGTACCCAGGGAGGGGGTGTTGGGGAGACCCCCCCCCCCCCCCACCTAAAATCTGAATTTCTTACTTATCCATGTGAACCCTTAAAGTTTATTTAACCTTCAACCAACAAACTTTGAAGGAGAAACTGGAATATATTTTGGTTTAAATTGTACAAATGTAAGTAGTTTTACTTACTTGAGGTTGTGGGTCGCGGGAACGACACGCAACCTCAAGTGAGTAAAATGTTAAATTTATAACCTATGTTAATGTTAAATGTATAAGTTATGTTAATGGTAAATTTATAACCTATGTTAATGTTAAACAGTGTTAAATACATAACTTACGTTAATGTTAAATTTATAACTTATGTTAATGTTAAATGCATAACTCAGTGCTTTAAGGTTTACGGCCACTTTGATATGTTTGGTCCACTTTTTCTCATTGAAGCTATTATAAAGACCAACCCCAGATCCATTATAATCCTGAGAAAGGCCTGAGGACAAAATAGATGACGCAATAGGCATGACGTCACAAAAACACGCCGGACAGAGTAACACCATGGTAAACATAAACATGACATGAGACGTTACGCAACAAAATAAATCTACGTGCGTAAATCCAAAACACGCTCTGCCTACATCCCCCCGCCCCCAATAATTTATCACTGACTATTTGTTAAAGTTGTATTTAACGTTAACATTATATATCAATATTACTTGGTGATTGTAATGTATTTTCATATTACTGTAAAAATATCTCATAGTTATAGGCCTACATCTATTAACTTTAGGCTACATGACAATTAAAATAATTGACTTAAATTTATGCTATTTTTATATACTGCATTATGACTGCCTATTCCATTGACATAGTTAAGAACTCATTATATTATATGATATATTGTGATCCCAACATGTGTATAGTTGACTGTTTATGACTCCATCACTTGTTGATATTTTCTCATTCATTTAATAATGACATTCATTACGCAATTCATTACGCAATTGACAGCTTCTAAAATGTTCACAATAAACGTCTTATGGGAATTTCAGACATGTACGTTGTATTATTAACTAAAGCTAGGGTACTATGTTTATAGCATCCTCGATTACAGTAAATAAACACAGTTCGAATGTTGTTTAGGTCGTCGCCCTCACTAAAATATTTAACCCTTTATCTACTAGTGACAGATATATACGAATATTCATATAAATTATTATACCATGCATCGAGTTAGATAAACCATTAGCTTTCGTTTATATCGAATATAGGCCTACATATAGCAGATTTGGATATGATATAATTTAATAAAAGTGGTTAATTTTCATTCCCTGCGAGGTGGAATTGCGGTAGCAATTCCCACCTCGCAGGAAATGAAAATCTGATACAATCCCCTGGAAGGTAAAGAGTTATGTCATGGTAGTCAAATTATGTTAATAATCATGTTATAAACTAGGTGCTTCACATTAGATCCGGTCATGATATAGGCCTAAGTCCTACTATGATAGATAACGATCACAGTAAATTTAACGTGTCCTCGGCATGTGTACGAGAGAAAAATCAATAATACAAAATACGGGCTAACCACGTGTTTATGAGAAACGGCTGCATTTTGCAAATTCATAGATTGATTATTGTATTTGTGCGGGATATATCAATGTAACATACACTATACCAGATATAAAATACTGACACGTCATGCGAAATGAAAAACAGTAGCAATCTAAGCGGGTAAGCACATTGATAGCGAATATTTTAATCTAATATGGCATAATTTAGTGTTATTTGTTTACCAGTAAATTTTGATAACGCGGATCATATCTTATATAAAACACATTTTTCACTGCCTCAGAATAACAAGACATTAATCAAATATTTTATCAGTCGCAACATTATTGTTATTCATAATATAATAGTTGACTAGTGAAAACAGGACGTCACTGTACATTTATACGTTATTATTAACTGGCATCAGAAATGCATAATACATTATTCTGTGAAACTTAATAGCCTTGACCTGCGATGTTTTCACCAAGCAATCTAATACAACGAAGTATGGGGGAGGGGGTCTCATATAACATTATTTTCACCGAGTAACCATTCAAAAGGGTTTCCGGTTACGTCACTGCGTTTCACATAATTGTATTATGCATTCCTCTTGCTGGCATTCAACAATTATTGTACACATTTATCGATATAATTAGCGCTGTAAATGGCTATTTTCTAAAATTATTGTGTTTTGTTTTGATTGTGGGCGAGTAAACATCAGATACAATGCTGGCTTTATGTTGTACCACCGCCCATGACGATGGCACAACATATAGGAAACATTGTATCATATCAACATTTACAGTTACAATTATTTACATGATTACCAATATATTACTATGCAATGACATATAATTATTGTTATTGTCAATACATATCTATCTATCTATAACGCTTTTCTGCTGCGAGAGCCGGCATAGAGGACCACAAAAACACGTTATCATGGTTATTGCTTGGTTCCTGCATGGATACAGATCACCTACCGGCTTGTTTTTGTCCGTGGCTGCCGTCTGCTGTGCCTTGTCTGTATTGCCTGCAGGTTTCTGGCCGGACATGAGAGGGACGGATCCTGGTTCCACATTTGCCTTGTCCTCTTCCTTAAACATCTGGACCATCCTCTAGAACCCCCTTGATCCCAGCCAGGTACGGCTTTCAAGTCACCGGTTATTCCTCTTAAATCAGCAGTATACCCGTAACTGTGTAATATAACCTTCAAACGAGTAATATCCTTGTATCTGCTTGTTGTAAGGTACGCGACGTGGCCTTCTCTCTACAGACAACAGTTATTTACAGTGTTTATTTGTCGCTGCCTGAATTTGCTTTGATAAAATCCCAGTTTATAAAAATCAGTAAAGGTAGCAGCGCTCGTTGGTTACCTTGCTTTAGTGTTTACAACGCTCTGATATTATCCCATGCATAAGCAAACATAAATAGACCTCTACGCATGCGCAGTGACGACTACCACCGTCAGCCAATCAACTACGAGAACTGTACTAGCCTTTCTGATGAATGAAAGCATTACGCATAGCTGTGTTGATCAACAGACCAGGGTGGAAAATACCCGCCCGTCTCACTCTTAGACCTTGACCTAAACACTCATTGATTTTCACCATGGAGCGTCGCAACCGGTGAACCGATGTTGAGCCAGCATTGGGTAAATGTCTAGTGTTTTCTATGTTGGGGTTAAGGTTAAGATCAGCACTAGGCCTACATAATATCAAAGGAGTTTCATAGGTCGCCATGGAATGTTACGATTACTTAGGATTCTTTTTTGATGCACGACTGAATGCTAAAATGTATTTGTTTTGTATCCGTTCGTTTTTTATAGGATATGATTTTGATTGACTTTCGAACGTCTGAGCACCATAATGATACAGCTTGGGTGGAAGTGAGATATTCAATGATTCCTTGTGAGTAGTTAATTCACAGTGTTAAAACAAATGAAAACACTTTAACATAATTGTACAGTATGGTTATTAAGGTGGTGATTATGGTAAAAGTTTGAGCTGTGGAAATGTTTAGATTATCCTACCAGACTGTAGATATGGAATAATCTCGACACGTGTGTGGCTTTAACACTTTGGCCGCCAAATTATTCAATTTGAATTTTCACCCTCTTGAAGTTGTGTCTCGCTGACGCGATCCACAACTTCAAGTGAGTAAAAATTATTCAGATTTGACAAAATGGAGGTCAAAAAATTTCATATCTTGTTCATTATTGTCACTTTTTTATCATATCAGGTTTACCAGCTGATATGTAATGTGCTAATATAAAATGAAAAAAACGAATATGGACGACACCGGCGGTTAAAGGGTTTAATAAATATGTTCCCTTTCTGTGATCGTCACGTGTAATATTCTTTGTGAGTACTCATGTGCACACGTCTGTTTGACCATGTGTTATCTCATCCAATCTGCGCCATTGTTGCTACACACCTACTCCATGAATGAACTACCGTATAAGGGAATTACTTCCCCAAACAAAGCTTCATGAAATGTACCAGTTATTAGCATGATTAATAATTATTTTTTGACCAATGTTTTCATGTTTTACCGTATTTTTATAAAGTCTTTTTCTCTACATATTTATAATATGAAGTAATAATATATATGAGTAAATGTGTAAACCGCTTATAATTTAGAGGGAAATATAGTCATGTAGGTTACTTGCCCCCCTCCCCCCCCCCCCCCCCATGCCGGCTTTCTTGTAATCAGCATCGTGGGGACATTTCGATATGTTTTTACACGATTTTTAAATATAACAGTATTTGATATGTACACCGGACATACTTTTCACAAAACCAGTGATTCTATAAACATTGAGAAGAAGGGCCTGTTTTAACTTGTCAAATGGCTCTGCCGTCGGAGGGGTTGTTGACACTGACTTAGAGTTAATTACATCTATTGTTATAACGTCACTAATCAGCTAATGAGCAGTGAAGCGTCACCGTATACCATTTACGTTCCGTGATCAGTCAGATTATAAACCAGGCGCATTTAACCCTTTAACCCTCCAGCCGCCGCTCCCGATTATATTCGTTTTAGTTTGGTTATTGGTAAATTAAATAACAGCTTTCAAACATATTAAACATAAGACGCGACATCAACCAACTAGGTTTCAAAAGCTTTTGCCTCCATTTTGTCAAATCTGAATACTTTTTACTCACTTGAAGTTGTGAATCGCGTCAGCGAGACACAACTTCACGTGAGTGAAAAGTACAATTAAAAAACATATTCATATTGAACTTACGTAGGCCTTGCACATCGCATATTTAAAAAATAATTTTAAAAAGTGGATCCATCAGAGTAGGGAGGTTCTGAACTTTCGATATTTTGATATAATGTACTTCAATAATCAGGCCATTTTTATTCACCTTGAGATGTGACTTGCTGTCGCAATTCACATCTCAAAGTGAATAAAACTGAGTAGAAATAACCGGGGGTCCAGAAGGTTAAACTGCCTGAAAACGGCATCAACAAAAACGCCTATTAATAACAAACTGCCATTTATTTGATGACAAGAATACAATGGCTCTTACATTGTTTTTATAGTGTAATTCTTTAATCAGCACTAGCATGATCATATTGTGTTGTAGACGTTGAGTAGCGACTGTAGGCCTATATCATGTACATGCTGCCTCCCACCCACTGGGACCCTTAAGATTATTAACCCTCTTGCCAATAGTAAACCCCGTATTATTTTCATCTATCCAAAGTAATTTATTGTATTAACCATTTACTCACTTTATCATCTTATTTAAATGTTCACCCACTTGAAGTTGTGACCCACTATTTCAAGAGGAAGACAATTAGTCATATTAGTTTAATTTGAGACCAAGCATTTGTTTAAGCACCCAATTCATTCCAAGTAACAGTTATTTTATCGGATAATAAAACAATTCAAAACGACCATAGTCTTCCTCACATTTTAAATATGTTAAAGATAAAATGTGACATCAACCAGCAAGATTTGAAAAGAGTTGACTGCCATTTTGTCAAATCTGAATAATTTTCACTCACTTGAAGTTGTGGATCGCGTCAGCGAGACACAACTTCAAGTGGGTGAAATTTCAAATTGAATAATTTGGCGGTTAATGGGTTCAGGGTTAACTTGTATCTAAAACGTGAGATGTATAATTAAAAAGGTGACAACCATCCTTTTTTGTTTTCTACTGTTTCATTCGCGACCAAAGATTTGAAAATTTTAATGTCATTTCATTCCCAATAACTGTGAATAATTTTAGTGATCAGAGGTGAAAGGGTTAAATACCTAAATCTGATAGAAAATAAAATCTCAGAATGTTTTTATTTTGTTGAATTACACAGTTTATCTGAATTCATTATTCAAAATATATCATGACCAGTGCATAACATTAAATGTGATAATGGTACTTCCGTAATTAAATTTGGGGTTTGCGGTAGCGAGACACAGCTTCAAGTGAGGTAATGAAATTGTGCCTATTTAGGAGATTAAGGATCAGATGAATAGATTTCCTGCACTGGATATATTTCAGTAGATTTTCCCCATGCTGGGAGGGACGTTTAATCTGCTTTAATCCTTACAACGCTGAAATATGATTGCATAAACCATGACGAACAAAGGGTTTTTTCCATTTTAAATCATGAATGTCCTGAATACTTTTGCTATGGATATCTACGGCCATTATAAATATTTCATTCTTTCAGCGCGGAGAATTTGACGTCTGTAGACGTCAGAATTTGACGTCTGTAGACGTCAAATTCTGACGTCTAAAGACGATCCCCGCGCTGAAAGGGCTAAGACGTGTTCACATAGCGGGCCCCACATCAAGTGAATTTAGATGTGTAAGGCGCTATTGTGACGGACCGCCATTCACGTGATCCCGGTCAGCCCCCACCTCTCTCCTCCCCGAATAACGAATAACGGACTGAGACAAGCAGAGCGATGGAGGGAGGGACAATTCCGGTAAAATATATACTTGGACCAAGAGGCCTAAGCTGTATTTTAATAGCAATAAAACCCTAATTTATTATCCCACACAAACTAACAAACGCTGTGTCAATTTTTGTTTGGCATAATATGCAAACAATTATTATTAAGATTTCAGAGAGGATGGCATATCGTAAACCTATAAGCCTACATTTAATTTGTGAGCTATAAATACATTGCGTTTGATTATTCCAACATATCTATAGTCCGTGTGCACAGCTGCACCATTATGTCGTACCTCGCACCACGCTGTCACAATCTCAACTTTTAATATTATTATATTTTTATATTATGCATGGCATATTTTGAACAAAAAATTAATTGCATGAAAAAATACAATAAAAATAATACAATACAATACATCAGCTCTCAACTTCCGCTTGAAATACTGCATATTTCATAAAATTGCGGCAACAATTCACCCTTCAAGGTGAGTGACAAGGTGGTAGGAAAATCTATCTTATCTTATCCAAGGGGTAAATTGTGACCATTTTAAAGATTGTTTACCTAAATATTGTTTACACACACATAGGGCCTAGTTCTGTTCTGTTCTGTTCTTTTCCTAGTCTCTTTAATTACATACATTGTAAACAGATGTCAAGTTCAGCAGCGGTCAATGATGGAAATTTCTGATGAACACATGAACTGACAAATTTCATCATGGAAAATACTATTTCTAATCAGAAGAAGACGTTATCAATGGCCGGAAACGGTTGTACGGTAGTTAATTGCATCATCCATAACTTTTGGTTATCAGCAGCCCTGTTCATGAACTTGAAATAAGCTAAAATTAGCCAATCATAATCTGGTCATGTATTAGGCAACACTGAGATTATATTGTGTTGATCGGGCACAGGTCCTGAGAAAATGGAGCGAGAGGGTACTTTTTCTTCAAAATAATTTTGAAATTATTTGTTTTATTGATCATCTACCATTAACTATTTTCATTTATTTTTGTGGCATTTAATTTTGATTTGAAACTTGTTAGACGGGTAACAAAAAATCGTTTTTCATGAGCAGGGTGGGGGGGGGGACGGGATGTCAAGGGATTTCATCCATTTAGGCATTACATATGTATATTTCTGGAACCTATTTTGGTGGATGACTTTAAATTTGGCTTTTTTGTATGTAATTATAAGATAAACGTAATTTAAAAAAAATGGCAACATTTACAGTCATCCATCAAAACAGTATTCAGGAATTTCCATAGGTAATGTCTAAAATGGGTGACATCCCCTAACATTCCGTCCCCCCCCTAATGATTTGTCTAAGCCCTTTTGGAAATTTTGTTCTCAATCTATGTGTAGATTACATACGTTCCCAGCAGCGTACAGGTTAACTATTTAATCGCCGGTCGCGATTATATTCGTTTTTTTTAGGGGACGTGGCGCAATGTCTAGAGCGCCTGACTGCCTCGCCAGTCATGCATGCGTCCCGGTTTCGAACCCCCCTGTTCCCGTGTGGGATTTTCAGAGAAATAACATTGCTTCTCCCTTCTCAATGTGACTAGGCGATCACGTTGATGTCAGCCTCATTGAATTGAGGCTGAGACCAGTGTATCGGCGTTAATTCCGCGCTCCTCACACATATTCGTTTTTTTAAATATTTGTATTAACACATTAAATACCAGCTTTCAAACATGCTAAAGACAAAACGTCACATCAATCAGCAAGCCTTCTGAAACGTTGACCTTCAAATCTGAATTTTCCACTCACTTGAAGTTGTGAATCGCGCTAGCGAGACACAACTTCAAGTGAGTGGGAATTCAAATTAAATAACTTGGCGTTTGAGGGTTAAAACGGGTGCGCCGATTCCAATAAACATAACATTAACTTGGTGTGTTATTCCATTTATTTGACGCATGTCAGTTGTAATCAGCTGTTATCTCTGTCTGACTGATTAGAACTCCAGATTATCTACTATTTAAAGGTACTCAATGCCCAGACTACAACAACTTACCCATTTTATCGCTAGGACCGTATATTTACGGCTGCAAGCAAGTTTTAAACTACAAATATTTGGATACGTGATTTTGATAAAATAATTTGTGAAATATATTCAAGTAATCAAATCACTTAATTTGGAAGTTATCTATTTGTCATGGATAGATATATTTTTTTCATCATTCCAGTGCGTCAGCAATGCAGCTTGAAATAATAAAAAAATAGTAACGAACAATCTAGCAGTACAAGGGTGAACAATGGACCAATTCATATCAACTACCACACACCCGAGTGGACTTAGGCTCAATGGTACTCCATCATCTGAGACATTGGTCCAACATTAATCTAACATCGGTTCAACGTTTTGTTTTGGCTGGAATCGTCTTAATGGTCTGACACATCTAATTATTATACAAAGGAATAATAATGTATTTTATTGACAATAGATAAAAAAGTCTATGTAAATCCATGAGATGTCTAATTGTGTGAGATATTATACATTAGTTCATTAAACGTGACCTATAGTCATGCAGGATAACTAAAAAGTCTAGTTTCCGATACCAAGTATTTGGTCAACAAAATGCACCCTTCACAACGTTTTCCGGAACATGGCGGATGGTGAGATTTTTCCAGCCACACGTTTTGTACTCTGAGCCACACACATTCTATCAGCTGGTTAAGATGTAATATAAGTAAATGACGCCTTCTATGAGTGTACTAGAGTTCCATACAGACCACTTTTACTTTTGGGATATCCCAGAATCGTATATAGTGCTTTAAAAAAAATCGGATTTTCCTAATATATGTTAGATCAGTATCACGCTTCTGTTAACATAAATGGAACCTCCATCTTTTTTCTTGTAGAAATTTAGAGATTATTAATTCTTGTTTGATTGATTTATCAATTTGAAAATGAATTTGTATTATTCAACGTGAATTATGGTTATTGACAAAATATATGTTCATTGTTGGTAATATTGCGTCATATTTGTTAGATATCCAGATTTTCGTTAGCTTTAAACTTTGCTTTATGGTAGATTAGTAAATAAATATGCATCTAAAAATATCAGTTGTCATCTTAGGAGTCATATTTGTTTTGCGTCGCAGCGGATGGTCCAACATTAAAACCCTTACAGCGCGGGAATAGACTTTAGACGTCACAATCTCACGTCTACAGACGTCAGATTCCCGCACTATAAAAGTTAAAATATTTGTTATGGCCTTAGACCAATAACATAGGTATTCAAATAAATCAGAAAGAGCTAATTGAGACGTTTAGGATTATTTCGAATTCAATAAAACCTCTTGGTTTCCATAGTTTATAAAAGAAAAATTCAGCGTTTTTTTTCAAAAAGCTGAACCAACATTGGCGCAGAGACTCGTGTTTTCTAGGATGCTCCTCACTGACTAAGTGACTGAAGCGCAAATCATACGTACAAAAATGTGAATTGCTATAATCAACCCCCCTTTTTATCATTGCTAAAACATACCAGTGCGAAGACGAAGGCGAGCACATTTTTTTAAAACTTTTACTTTTTTTGGCGCGTAACCACAATCTGGCCATATAATAGAAAAATGAAAAACGCGTCGGTTTGTTTTGCACTTTACCGACTGACTGACTGACTGACACACTCATGATATCTAGTATACTTGTTGTTATCTCTTTCTGTCAGTTTCCATGATGTCATTCTTAGGTCTTGAATATTGGACGATAAGCAATATACTGGCCATATGCCAAGTTATCTATGGGACAGAAATAAATTATCTACAAGAAATCAAACAAACCCGTATCATGGTTGATCTATGCTGGTTTAACGTTGGTCAATCGTGACTGTAGCTTCGACACATATAGTCTGGCAATGAATATATCCCTACAGATTCATTTTTTCCGACAGTCTTCACGGCTGTCGGAGTTAAGAAGACAGTCGTAGAAACGGCACGTTGAAGAATCCTGGAGGGATACTCGTTATCTCAGACGAGAAGGAGATAATTTTTCGCTGCATTTCACCTTCTGTGGATGAAATCCACATTTCCACCTGATTCGAGGCCCTATAACCCACAACCCCCTAGACCCACGATCACAATTTAATAAATAATTGAACAAACCTATTAATTCTGGTATATTTTAAAATGTTAAATTATAAATTAGACGTCCCCATGAAATTATGCTACGGGAACATATACACCACATATGGGAAATACTACCCATTATGCTAGCTCTATGGGGCTACACCTAGGCCTACACGTTAAAACATAGCCTATAATATTATGTAGAGACTACATGTAGAGGACTTAGATAATTGTTATTTTTGTTGCTTTCTCTGCACCTTTTCATCGCTTGGTTTTTTATTGGAAACTCTCTTACGGACAGCTCTCTCCCTCTAAGCTGACTAAGCTACCGTACATGCTTTTCACCTAGTCCGAAATGACGCTTTCCCTGATCGTCCGCGCATCGGTTTTTTGGGGCACAACTTCACCAGCAATGATTACAGACTCTGTATCGCACACAGAGTCTGTTATTACGGACTATGACCTCCATGATTCAAACAGAACTAAAAAATGTCAATTAAACATCACTTCGTGTTACAGAATATCTATTACAATAATTCTTAAGTTTTCATGTTGCTACAAGTCATATCAAGTGGACAAGTAAAATGTACTGAACGTATAGGTAAATGTGTTATAATTCATACATTGCTAATGACAAAAACACAACATAAGCTACTGGAACAAGTTCTGACGCTAAACGATCAGTTAAAGCGTCATTTCGGACTACATCGCACACAGTCTGTTATTACGGACTATTTTCACCCGTTCCGAGAAAACAAATGATTTGTCGTTAGTTTATTCAGTTTGCGTAAAAATGACGTATAAATGAGCTTGTTTGACGTCTACATCTGATATTGGAATGCGCCATGAGTCGAGGGGGTCGTGGGTCGAGGGGTCGTGGGTCGAGGGGGTCGTGGGTCGAGGGGATCGTGGGTCGAGGGGGTATAGGGCGAGTAATATATCCACCCAATGTTGTTTTAATGCTGGTCCACCGTCTACGAGATTAAAACAACATTGGGTCAACTGCTATTGTGTATTGATAAACCATTTCTGTCATCACACGCAAAAACTAAGCAATTCCTATTTTTAAAAAAAACGCAGGTGTCCGCTTATAAACATTACAGGGTTACTTTAATATGTCATTATCATTGGATAACAGTTTACCCAAAGTAAATAATATAACAATATAACCATGCGCAATCTATTGGAAACTCACCAATGGAAACAGCATGTTATATTCTGATAATTCCAGGAAAAGAAAATTGGGGTGCGGTGTCAAATAAATGATCTCAGAGGCTAGTATAGAATGGCTGCCTTGAAGGGCTATACGATGACGTAATATTTATGAAATATCCTGTTCCGGCAAAAATCATAGATAGGGCCTACTATTTATAAACAACCTTAACTGAATTGTATGCCAACGCTCTAGATGTTTAACCAGTATCGAAACAACATTGGGCCGGTGTCTTATCAAACGTCAACCCTCTCAGTGCGGAGACCGACTTTAGACGTCAGAATCTGACGTCTATAGACGTCAGATTCTGATGTCTATAGGCGGCCCCCGCACTGAAAGAATTAAAATATTTATAATGACAGTAGACCCATAACATAGGTATTCAAATGAAGCGGAAAGCTCATGTTGATGATGATTTCAAATTGAAAAAAACACTTTTGGTCTCCATGGTTAATACAACAATAATTCAGCATTGTAAAAGTTAACTTGATAACTGGCACAGACAAACAAAACATGACTACCTAACGTTGGATCAACATTGTGGTCCAAGTCTTGTATTCTATCCCCGACCTATCGAAGAGTGGTTCATTATATTATATTATATTATATTATATTATAATATATTATATTATATTATATTATATTATATTATATTATGTTATGTTATGTTATGTTATGTTATGTTATGTTATGTTATGTTATGTTATGTTATGTTATGTTATGTTATGTTATGTTATGTTATGTTATGTTATGTTATGTTATGTTATGTTATGTTATTTTATGTTATGTTATGTTATGTTATGTTATGTTATGTTATGTTATGTTATGTTATGTTATGTTATGTTATGTTATGTTATGTTATGTTATGTTATGTTATGTTATGTTATGTTATGTTATGTTATGTTATGTTATGTTATGTTATGTTATGTTATGTTATGTTATGCTATGTTATGTTATGTTATATTATATTATATTATATTATATTATATTATATTATATTATATTATATTATATTATATTATATTATATTATATTATATTATATTATATTATATTATATTATATTATATTATATTATATTATATTAATAGAGAGTCAAAGCATCTGAAACCACCAATCTTTTATCCGGCCTCACTCCCCTCAGCTAGCACGAAACATTGACCCAGTTCTGGTTTATTATTGGTCCACCGTCTACGACGCTGGTCCAACATTAAGCCAACATTGAGTAAACGGGCCGTGTTTGTTGGTATGTTACTGACCAGGAAGTTTGAAAATATCTGCGAAAGACCAATCAAAGCTCATCTAAAACGTGATGTCGCCAACGTTGTCATTACTTGCGGTGATCCATGACATTTTGTTTCGAGGAAATGGGTATCCAGACGGTAAATAAGGATGTCGGGAGTTCCACAATTTAATATCTCACTGGTAATAATTCACGCTGGCTAGTTGCTGTACATGTCGCTACATTTGCCTATATAATTATTCTATTTGAAGACAAGTCACGATGCCTACTGTTTAATACAGTATACTAAACAGTTCTGAACTATTTGTCTGGGCTTCATATAAGAATGAAGAAAATAAATAAATGAATGAATGAATGAATGAATGAATGAATGAATGAATGAATATATGAATGAGGGTTGCGTTAACAACTATACACCAGAACATTCATGATAGTCCAGCAGCCATGGGGTCAACTTTGCAAAAATACCCCCAAACGAGTTTTTTGTTGATTTTGGAAGGTGATGGCTCAGCACTATTTGAGATGGCGTTGTATCCCGTGTTGATAGAGATTGTAATCAGCCGTGAATCCAGAGGAGGGAGGGCGGACCCGCACCACCTATTTGTCGACAAATACTTTGAGATGTCCCCGAAATTGGAAAATAATTTACCTCCCCCCGAAGAAAAAAAACTGGCGCCCACCTCTTCAGATCCTGTATCCGCTGCTGGTTATACTTCACCTTTCATGGCACTATAAGTGTTTTTAAGTGTTTTAAACATCCTCCCACCCGAGACGAACATACGTACCTAAACTGTAAGCAACTATGGCCTGTCAAGTCAGATGCCATGTTTTGTTTGAAAATGTATATTGTTATGAGACATATTTCAAATTTTTACATGATAATACAAACGTTTAACAGGACGCTAGTCGCACTTAGAGGTTAAACATACCTTTCTTTGTTTTACATTCCGTGAAACGCAGTGAAGTAGCCAGAAACTCTTTTGAATGGCTACTCGGTGAAAACAAAAAAATACCAAAAAAATACATAAGTCCCCTTCCCCATATTTCATCGTATCAGTTTTCTAGGTGAAAACATTGCAGGTCAAGGTTATTGAGTTTCACAGAATTTACACTGGAAAAAATAATCATATCAGAAGTATCAGAAGTGTGCTTCTGATATGAACATCTTCGAGATGCTATTTGTGCCCATAACCTTGATTCACCAATGTAAAACCGCATCAATCAAATATAAATCTATGAATTGTTGGATGACATGTAGTATGCATTACTGACTATAGTATGTACTATAACCCCCCCCCCCCCCCCCACCCCCCCTAAGTCACATAATGACAGTCGGCCATAGTACAGACTTAAGGCTTCTTCATCTCACGACATTGCTACAATAAATGTACAGAAAGAGATGTAAAGCAACAATCCACGCTGTCATTTGTCAAACATTAAATAAACTTTCCCACCATTAGTCAATTCAAACCTTGCCATTTGTAATTTTAACTTTTATTGTTGAAATACTTCAGTCTAATGATATTTATACAAACAAATTAACCAACTGCTAGCAAGTTTTTTGACAATCATGACTAAATATACCTAGATGGTGGACTAGTCCCATTAAATAAATGGTAATCATCTAGTATACTGGACTGATGTTAGGGTTTCGTGGTAAACTATACTAATTACCTATACAACTGAGCCTCAGTCAATGTACCTCTTGAACGATTGCTTTGATCCACCCAGTTGTAAACATATCTTTAAACTTTACGATACGTCGACCAGTGCACTTCTGTATTGTTCTTCTATAAAAATCGTCACATAAGCCCTAATTTATTACAAAATATTCAAGTGCAACAAACACAAGAACAAATTTGTCTGATCGGATAACAGAGAAATCAGATTAAAAAGTCAAAAAAGTTTTAACCAAAAATTGCATTTAATTTTTTCGAAGGCTGCCATTTTGTTTTCCTTCCCTCAATTTTAAAGACTGATCCATTATTTGGACAGCGTGAATCCGGTCATAATCTGATTCAGCATGCTTAAAAACCACTACAAACAAATGTTCATGCCTCTGTCCGGCATGTTGGATATATCGACTCAGCTCTAACTGATATTATTAATATTAAAGCAGATGACTTACCAGTAAACACGTGGAATTGGCCGAATGCTTGTTTGATGTTGGCACACCGTCTACACCATCATGACCCTTAGAATGAATGACATTTAGATCCAATCAGTCAATCAGATCTGAACTTGACATTCAATGATGAAGGACTGTTATGGCAACAACAATTTCCGCAACTGATCCAGACAAAGTGTCAACGTCCTCCGAGTAAACAATGTACATTACATGTGAGTGAGTGAGTGAGTGAGTGAGTGAGTGAGTGAGTAAGTGAGTGACTGTGTGAGTGAGTGAGTGAGTGAGTGAGTGTGTGAGTGAGTGAGTGAGTGAGTGAGTGAGTGAGTGAGTGAGTGTGAGTGAGTGAGTGAGTGTGTGAGTGAGTGAGTGAGTGAGTGAGTGAGTGAGTGAGTGAGTGAGTGAGTGAGTGAGTGAGTGAGTGTGAGTGAGTGAGTGAGTGAGTGTGAGTGAGTGAGTGAGTGAGTGAGTGAGTGAGTGAGTGAGTGAGTGAGTGAGTGAGTGAGTGAGCGAGCGAGCGAGCGAGCGAGCGAGTGAGTGAGTGAGTGAGTGAGTGAGTGAGTGAGTGAGTGAGTGTGAGTGAGTGTGTGAGTGAGTGAGTGAGTGAGTGAGTGAGTGAGTGAGTGAGTGAGTGAGTGAGTGTGAGTGAGTGAGTGAGTGAGTGAGTGAGTGAGTGAGTGTGTGTGTGTGAGTCAGTGAGTGAGTGAGTGAGTGAGTGAGTGATTGATTGATTGATTGAGTGAGTGAGTGAGTGAGTGAGTGAGTGAGTGAGTGAGTGAGTGAGTGAGTGAGTGTGAGTGAGTGAGTGAGTGTGTGAGTGAGTGAGTGAGTGAGTGAGTGAGTGAGTGAGTGAGTGAGTGAGTGAGTGAGTGAGTGAGTGAGTGAGTGTGAGTGAGTGAGTGAGTGAGTGAGTGAGTGAGTGTGTGTGTGTGAGTGAGTGAGTGAGTGAGTGAGTGAGTGAGTGAGTGATTGATTGATTGAGTGAGTGAGTGAGTGAGTGAGTGAGTGAGTGAGTGAGTGAGTGAGTGAGTGAGTGAGTGAGTGAGTGAGTGAGTGAGTGAGTGAGTGAGTGAGTGAGTGAGTGAGTGAGTGAGTGAGTGAGTGAGTGAGTGAGTGAGTGAGTGAGTGAGTGAGTGAGTGAGTGAGTGAGTGAGTGAGTGAGTGAGTGAGTGAGTGAGTGAGTGAGTGAGTGAGTGAGTGAGTGAGTGAGTGAGTGAGTGAGTGAGTGAGTGAGTGAGTGAGTGAGTGAGTGAGTGAGTGAGTGAGTGAGTGAGTGAGTGAGTGAGTGAGTGAGTGAGTGAGTGAGTGAGTGAGTGAGTGAGTGAGTGAGTGAGTGAGTGAGTGAGTGAGTGAGTGAGTGAGTGAGTGAGTGAGTGAGTGAGTGAGTGAGTGAGTGAGTGAGTGATTCCCGACTTGATTCGCGACAAACAACATGGGAAAATAACATGAAACAACGTAATGTAAAAATGCGAAATGTAAAAAAATCATTAATTTTTTGTGGCAAAATAAACTTGGTGATGTGTAGTCTTCATAATTAGTAATACCGGTTCGTCAAATCAATAAAATCGATCAGCTGAAAATTCAGCAGGATGACTTAATAAGAATGAGATGAGGATGATTCATTTGGTACACGCGCCTGGAGATACGGTAATCTATATGACACACATGTCGAGATACGAGTACCATCAAAGTGATGTCTGGTTAATCAATGATTAGGCCTACTACGT